>CP092875.1:33936718-34046326 GCA_030710605.1 Cordylochernes scorpioides
TGTTATCAGAAGGACCAAAAGAAAAACAAATAAGACAAAAAGAACGTGTTTTAAAACAAACAATTCGATGATGATAAATAACAAATAAGATTAGATAATAGCAACATTTGATGGCAAAAAATCTACGGTTGCAAAATTGAATAAATAAAAAATAAATAAATCTATTAATATTTGGAAAATAAAATTAAAACGGTCTTGTGAAGCAAAAAATAAAGAAAACTTTGGTATATAGATGGATATTTATAGTTAAGTATATTTGGAGGTGATAGCTTCAAACTTTACAACTGAAAACTCTGTTAGCCTATTATCTATGTAGATATCTTTATTAATATAACCTGTAAATTATCATTTGTATTTACATTCAAAATGGTGACGTCAAAATAAAAACCAAAGAATGTTCAGCTGGTGGCAGCTGGGGGCAGAGAGAGAGGAAATAGCCAACCACCCGATGGGGCCCCCCCTCCAGGGCTTTTTATAGACGACCCCCTGTCAACAGGATAGTCCTCCCCGCCCTCCTTCAGGACAGTCAGGCCGCTCTCCTGCTCTTGCCATGAACCCTGCCAAGAAACAGAAGAAGAATGCCCAGAAGCCATCGTGGACGTCGCTGCCCTGGATAAGGAGGACGAAATGGTGCTCTCCCACCACCTCCAGGTCCTGATAGGCATTGGCCATCCCCGCCCTCAAGCCCCTGCACGAAGACATGATTGGGTACATCGCAACGCGGAATAAGCAGATTAAGGCCCTTTGCCTTACTGACACGCTCAGTGCCTTCGCGGAGCCGGACGTCATCACCTCAACTGCCAGTCACAGCACCCAAACCAGCCCAGCTTCCTTCTTGCATGGAAGCCAGTTCCCAAAACGACCCCATCAAGCCCGCCCTCCTGTTCCTGCTGCTCTCCTAATTAAGAAGCCTGCCCCCATCGTGCCCGCTCCTGCTCCCTCAAAGAGGAAGCAGCCTTGAGGCTCCCAACCCGCCCGCAAAGAGGACTAACCTGAAAGGTCCCGCAAAACCTGCGCAATCCCGCGTCTCCAAGCCTGCGGCCGCCCAAGTGGTCCTCCATGGAGAAAATTCGGAGGCCCACACAGTGGTCATCTCTAATGACCCACAGGCTGACCCAAGGGAAATGCTTAAAGCTGTCCGCGCTGCCCACACTCTACCCCAAGGCGTTTGGGCCTCCCTGCGAACCAAAGGGAAGCTTGTCCTCCACTCCAGCAACCCCGATACCATCCCAGCTGTTACCACCTCCCTGGCCAACAAGCTGGATGGCATGAAGGTTCGCCAACAGAAGGAGATCCTGCCTCGCATCTGCCTCTTCAAAGTGGATGAGGAAACATCCAACTCCACCATTGAAGAGACGCTCCTGGAAACCCCTGCTGTCAGCCCAACTCCCTGGGGACAAGGTGGTGCGCGTGGCGCACCGTTCTGCATCCAGAAACGGGACCTGCACCGCCTTCATCGAGGTGGACCTCAAGACCTTCAGAGCCCTGGGCAATCGCGGAAGGATCGTGGTGGATGGAGTATCCTCAACTTCGAGGAGTCCATCCGCGCCCGAGTCTGCTTCCGCTGTTGTGGTTTCGGTCACAACTCTGCCCACTGCACCAGAGCTCCAAAGTGCTTCCACTGCGGTGAAGGCGGCCATGAAGGCCGCGCCTGCCCCTCCGTTGCCGACCAGCGCACTTCCAAGTGCGTCAACTGCTGTGCCAAGGGTCTCCCAGACAAGCACGAGGCGAGAGCCTCAAGCTGCCCCATCTTGAAGTCTAGAGCCCTCAAGTTCTAGGCTTCCAGGACCTCCTGCCTCCTCAACTGGCCTCCATCAAGGCTTCTCACCGCATCAAGGCGCTGTTTCCCTAACCTCTCCAGCTTCCTCCACCCCTGCGATGACACCTCCACTGCCAGATCCTAGGATCCCTTGCCACCAGTTCGCGTTCTGCAACCATAGTAGGGCTAGAAGACCACATTTGATAGGCCAATTAGCCCGGAATCTCAAGAACCAACAAGATAGGTTTATCAGGGGGTCAGGGCGGTATGTTCGAGTGTGTGTCGATCGGCAGACCGCTTATGTCTCTCTCTCTGTCGCTCTCTCCGTGTCTCGTTGTTAGAAATCCAGGTTTATGTCATGGCCTCTACCTCTGTCCCGTGGGCTCTCTCCGATCACTTTCGGTGCTAACATCTAGCCCTGCCTCTGCTTCTTTTTTTCCCGCGTGTGGGAAGAACATCAACACTCGCCTCACGTACACGACTACCAGTTTATCCCTACGTCGACAGGATCATTTGCAACAATATTACATATATATAGATTTGGAAGTCAATTTGACCTGATTAAATAAGAAAAAAAAAGAAAAGAAAATAACTATTTTGTCCCCAAAAAAGTGAAAATACTTTTGAAAGGTGCAGGATCTGAAAATTAATGAAATTATTTTGAGCTAGGTGACAAAATGAAAAGCAGTTTTTAGGACATTTGCAGCTTACAGTTTCATAAATTGATGTTAGAAAAAAAAATTGAAGCATAAAAAAATCTGTCCTTTAGTAATAACCATACGCTAAATCGTGCTGCACTGCTACCGAGTGTTGAGAGATGCATATATTAAAACCAAACGGAGATCATTTCCATATTTGATTTTATATTCGACCAGGGGGGTGTCTGGGGCGTGATTTTTGCGCGAATCAAAACGTCCATGAGTGGTTTTGAGCTGAAAACCTCAACTTCAAGCATATTGCATGGATATCATCCACTACAAATACTAAAGGGAACTTCGGAATGCCATCTCAAACGTAGACCTTGGAGTCAGCTTGATGTCCAAGCTCATACCCCCCTTCCGACATCCTTGATATTGCTTTACATTCAAATTTTTAAATACTTAATCAAGTATCCCGCAATTTTTTTTTTTTTTTTGTAAAAATTTTATAACTGTTTCTGTTTTAAAAAAATGTAAATCGACGCAATTATCCCTAGCCGGGATATCGCGTTTGTGTGTTGAAATAAATAAATAAAAAAGTATCCCCGCAAAAGGTTTCATCACCAATTTATTAAAATTCGCAAACTTCAAGTTAAAAGCACTTCTACAAGCGTTTCTTCTAAGCATAAACAGTTCAAACTAGATATTTTTAAAAGGCTCTTACGCGTGACTGGAATCGAGAGCTATAAATTATTTCAAATATTCAGTTATTTTGATGCCAAATATTCTGTTAATATCGTGATTATTGTATTTGAATATATGCGCTAATTGTCTATTACCCTGTCTTGAATATGGATATATTGCGAAGGGAGGTCAATATTTCTATCTATATACAGGGTGATCCAAAATTCTTGCACAATTTCAAAAATTAATAACACCGCGAATATTTGCGCTAGAGCAATGCGGTAAACACCATTGTGTTCAGGAAGCAATGGGTTTTCAGGGCATATAATGGAAAATTTGAAATTTATTTTAGTTACATTTTTATTCTCTATATGGTATTCTACCAGAATCAGATATTCAGCGGCCAAATTGTTTGAAAAATTGAAAATATAACTGACCGACACGTATTTTTCCTTTTTAAATACCAGAAAATACCCCTAATAATATCAAATGATAAATTAATAAACATTATTTCGCCAAAAGTAGAAGAATTGGATGACGATTTTTAAATGCAATCCGAGATATGTAAAATAGGTAAATGCAAATTAAAACATGTAGCAAAAATAAAGATATTTTAGATGTGGTTTGGTGAAATAGATTAAATGTTTTAAAAATATTGTGAAATCAATACAGGTTTTTTGAAATGTTAATATAGTACCAAAAATTATGATGGCACTACTAATAGGATTTCTTGCTATAAGAAATGTATAGTTTCTTGACAAATTGGCGACACTTGACTATTTAACTGGAAATTTGTAATTATCCAACAAATGAGATAAAGAGGGGGGGTGACAAAATCTATTTGTCGTTCTTTATTCCAAATATCCTATGGTTATTTAAAAATGTGTCCTCTCAAATAAAAATCATTTTTAGATTGACCTTTTGCGTTGAATAACGTGGTAGTAAAATCATTTTGTATTATTTTTTTGCACAAAATTTTTAAGTTAGTGTGTACAGAGAATATTCCTTATGCTATTTCTTCTAATGAGCGAAAAGCGATAAACTAAGCATAAGGGGAAAAATTGTGTGTACCAGTGTTATTCGAGAAGTTACAACACTTTGGTCTGCATGACATAATATAAGATGTGAGCAAATGAGAAACAAAAAATTACTGTTCACAAAAAAAAAAAAAAAAAAGATTCAAGATGTGAGGACAGCATTTATTATCCCTATAACCCAACACAAAGAGCTGCAAAATATTGGTAGATAATATTGTAGCGAGAAGTATTTATTATTTTACACTAGTATTAACAGAGTGTCATTTTTTATGTTTATATTTTACTACTCTGTATACTTCCCTCATTCCTTATCTTTTGTTTATCCTTCCCAGTTTGTGCTTGCCTTAAATAAATTGCTGTCTCATCCTGAAGTTTGTCTTCCCTAATTTTCCACGTGGCAATATAATACATGGCAGCTTATATAACACATGAGGAAACTGCCTTCTCTCTTGTATTAGGTCACAATCCTTGCTCAATGTGGCGCCCTTTATTCTCAAACACCACCTGCACACGATAGATGACAGATTGGACATAACTTACGCATTAAATAACTTATCTGGTGAAATTGATTAAACGTGCCGTCTGATAGAAGCCTCAACATGGCTAATGTAGTAGGTCGGCATCGATAAACACCTCACTTAATGTACTCCCATAACCAAAAATCTCAAGGCGTCAAGTTTGGTGATCCTGGAGACCACTGGTGTATAAAGTGGCAACTTATCACACTATCTTTCCGGAACGTATCTTTCAATAATTGTTTGGCACCGTGGGAGATATGAGGTGGTCCTCCATCTTGCATGAATGTTATTTAGCTTAGTGCTTGTCTGTCCTGCAATATGGGAATAGCCTTTTCTCTCAAAAGTTGAACATAACGCTCACCAGTTACAGAAACGGTTTTAAAAGTTATTCCATTAATTTATGCAAAGAAAAATGGCCCAATAATAAAAAGAAGTGAACCCACACCAAATTGTAACTATATGCGATGAAGTGGTATTTCTGTAAAATTCCTAGGGTTTTCTGTTGCCCAAATGCGGCTGCTTTGAGTGTTAACTTCTCCGTTTAGAGAAAATTGAGCTTCATCTGTCCACAGAACATTCGATAGCCAGTTATCAACATGCAGCGAAATCCTGACGCTTCTCAAAATCGCCGATTTTTAGCTCTTGAATCTTTGAATTTTGTACGGGTATTCTTTAACAAAAATTCTTATTGATCTCCAAACTGTTCCATACAAAATCCCCGTTTGTTGAGAAACTTATCGAGCACTTACTTCTCCATACGTGGATAACGTTTCAATAGCTTCAACATTCTGCGAAACCATAACAGCCACTGACTTGCATGTTGATGGTTTCGACTCCGAGGTTTTGCTTCCAGAGATCCAGTCTTCCTAAAATATTTTATCATTCACCTTAGAGAGTAGCAACTCATGAGTCCTTTACCGCTTCGAATACTTTTAAAGGTACGAAATGCTCGTAAAGCTTCAGGTGGAGATTCTGAATCGCAATAAAATAATTTCACCAGGAGTGCTTTATCTTGTAGTGACGGCATTCCAGAATAAAATAATTTTTCAGAGATAAATAAATAATTTTACAAATGAATTAAAATAAATATAATCGAAACTGAGAGAGACTTGAATTAAAAAATTAGAAATTTATCATCTTCGAAATTTAAATCGCTTAGAGGATTCCAGCAAACCGCACCTAAAATATTGTTACGTCGTACCCAGACGCTATTCGTGTACTTTGTCTACTCAGTATGCCACAAAGATACACATTTGAGTTCGAAGGGATTGCAGCTGAAGTTAGCACTTTATTGTATCTCACTTAACAGAAGGAATACAACAGTGGGATTTGCCTTCGACCTCCCGTCAGAAGATTCTTGGCGCCGTGGACGTCCTCTTGTGAAGAGTTCCGCTCCACACTATACACATGCAGCCTAGCCCACACCGTCTTGTAGGTCGCTTCGATGTCAGTCTCTCCTGGCCACCGCCTTGTAGGATCATCCACACACCCGGAGGCATGTCGCCACGTCTTCTCCTTGCCGCAGATGTGACTTTGTCCTCCCAACACAGGAATGCTGTTTTTGGCGCCTGCCACATGGCAGCGGGTCAGCTGGAGTCCTCCCCTCTTTCCCCAACTTTACTCTGGTATTTTGGCCTTGTCTCCCTTGTAACAATATATTTTTTTTTGCTACATGTTTCAAATTGCATTTACCTATTTTACACATCTCGGATTGCATTTAAAAATCGTCATCCAATTCTTCTATCGCCTAGAAATAATCAAGATAAATATTCTAATTTATCTGTTATAATTCAACAATCTGCTCTAAATATTATCATGATGATACGATGATTATGTAATGTAGAAAATTAGAAAATACAAAATTCAGGATGACACGGCAATTTATTTGAGACAAGAATAATTATACAATTCCAAGGCAAGATACTATTCCTTTAACTTCCAATTACCGAGGGAACCAATTAATATTGATTTTATTCAACTTATCGAGTATTTTTCAAGGGACCGGGAAAAAATGTTCACTTTATCGAGAGATTCGTTAAACAAACCTTTACTCGGGTAAAACCCGGGCGAAGCCGGGAACATCCATACAATAATAATGATACAATTCCAAGGCAAGATACTATTCCTTTAACTTCCAATTACCGAGGGAACCAATTAATATTGATTTTATTCAACTTATCGAGTATTTTTCAAGGGACCGGGAAAAAATATTCACTTTATCGAGAGATTCGTTAAACGAACCTTTACTCGGGTAAAACCCCGTGCGAAGCCGGGTACATCCATACAAGAATAATGATACAATTCCAAGGCAAGATACTATTCCTTTAACTTCCAATTACCGAGGGAACCAATTAATATTGATTTTATTCAACTTATCGAGTATTTTTCAAGGGACCGGGAAAAAATATTCACTTTATCGAGAGATTCGTTAAACGAACCTTTACTCGGGTAAAACCCGTGCGAAGCCGGGTACATCCATACAAGAATAATGATACAATTCCAAGGCAAGATACTATTCCTTTAACTTCCAATTACCGAGGGAACCAATTAATATTGATTTTATTCAACTTATCGAGTATTTTTCAAGGGACCGGGAAAAAAATGTTCACTTTATCGAGAGATTCGTTAGACAAACCTTTACTCGGGTAAAACCCGGGCGAAGCCGGGTACGGCCGCTAGTATATTATTATTATAATATAAATTTTGAAATATATACTATACTAGCGGATGTACCCGGCTTCGCCCAGGTTTTTTCTCGAGGGAATGTTTGTAGTCTGGTAATAAGAAAATATACGTACACCTAAACACTATCAGAGAAAAGAGTAAACCACGGAAGGTGAACAGAAAATGCTTACAATGGATGTATATGTTTACGATATCAAGTTAAATAAAAACAAAGGTAAAATTTGCATATGTTGGTCACTATAAATTTGTATATTTGTTAGGCGAAATTAGAAACATGATAAAAACAATTGGGTATTTAAAAACAAATGTAGAAATAAAAGTTGAAATATAATAAACAATGTAAAAGATTAGTTAATTATTAATTAAGATTATGTGTGAATATGTGAGAAAGAAGTAATATCGTTGTTGTTTTTTAGATTGAGATTATTAGCTAGTATGTAAAAAAAATTAACTCTGTTGATTTTTATTTTTGTATTTATATATAAATAGAATTAACTCTGTTGATTTTTTTTGTATTTAATCGATAACAGCGAAGTTACGCATGTTAATGTTAGGAAATATATTTTGATGTTAAGCAAAACCTGCTCCATCTCGTTTTACATAAATGTTGAAAATTTGGTTGAAATTGATGCATTGTAACGAAAGTTTTTAGTGATGTCCACTTATGAAATTTCCATTTTATTAATATAGATATTAGATAATAAAAGGCATATATTGGATTTAATAAAAGATTTATTTTGCCAATATTATGGCTGGCTGAACGCCAACCTTTATCGAGGCCTTACATTTTTGTATACACTATACTATATACACTCTCTCTCTCTATACTATACTATATATTTAAAGTAAAAATGCTTTTTTTTGTCCTCAAACATTTTAAACGCTTAATACAAAATCTTCCATATAAAGGGTACTTGCTTTAAAAAGGCCTAACTCTCCTGCGCCTGGAGATGCGGAGGTCCAAGAAGACCCCCTCCTTATCTCTGAGACGCATGAAATCGAGATGAGCAACCCCTTTGAGGTATTCGCTGAAAGCCAAGATAATGGGTTGCAAGCTCATCCAAAACGGTCAAGGCTCTGCCTAACAATCCCCAAAATATTCAGAAATGCCTTAAACCCATCTAATTTCAAACAATGGGAAAAATATAAAGTTTAGCCGGCGGCGGGCGCCGAGCATGTAAACTCTTGTCGCATTTGGGCTGATTTCCCGGATCAGGAAGACTAGCTTCCCGAGAGTGATGATGTGACCTTCACCACAATGGGCGGCACAAGTAAGAGACCGCATGACCCTCACCACGCCAACTCGGGGATCAAAAAGAGTTGAGTCCAGGCCCCGAGAATCTCTCTAAGCAGCAGCAGGCCACGAGCCACGCTAAGACCCAGGAAAGTGCTCGAGTGTCTGACCACCAGGCAGAAGCATGCTACCTTCCGAGCTGGGTCGGCAGCGGGGCAAGCTGACCAGTGTGTCTACCTGGAGTTCTGCCCAGACTTCCCGCAATAGAAATACTTCCGGGCATTAGAACCCAAGCTGCGCAAGGGCACCGCCTACCAGCGACGAAGATGGAGGGGCACATGCTGGCCGGCCTCTCCAGCGTGCAACTCGTCGACAAGCTGATAGGAGAAGGTCGCGACATCGAGGATGCCACTCTGCGGGCCTTCAGCTGAGAAAAAGAGCCGAGCGATTGTGATCGGAAATGTGCTCTTCTTCATGGAAGACGCCGACCTCGTCGCTGCCTTACGGGCAGGTCACGCCCATCATTCAGAAAATGTTGCAGCTCGAAGACTCCTGCTGGGCTGATGCTCGTCGGAAAGCTTTTATCACTCTGCGAGACGGAGTAAAGCACTCCCTGATACCTGCTCGTCTGAATGTCAAGGCCAAGGGAGTAGTCACGCACGTCTATTTGACCTACGGCATCAAATGTTTCCTGTGTAAACGTGCAAACTGTTCTCGCAAGACTGGCCTTCAGGAGGACAAGCTGTAGCTCCCTGTGGATTCTACCGGTGCTAGCACGAAAGCCTGGACTGAGCCTCCCTCCAACTCAAACTGCTCTCCTCCTGTTGCAACTCCACCACCGGCGCTACTGTCGCCGCAGATCCTTCTCCCAGCGAGACAGCGAAAACAGAAGAGGTGATCGACCTGACTCCTCCTAAATCCAAAATTCAGAGCGAACCTCAAATGCCTGAATCTTGCCAAGAACGGCGTACTATGGCTGAGATTCAGATGTACGTTCTCTTGAAGAAAGAAAATGCGTATGTAATCATAGATCGTGCCCAGCCGCTGGCCCTATAGAGAGAAGATCTCCTTCAGGCACTTACGCATAATAGAAAATTGTATAGGTTGATTTCGCAATCAAGCATTGAGCAGAGAAAGGCCTTTGCCAACTTGGTCAGCGCGCTCATGGCTCTGACAGGGAAAAACAAGCATTACCCTGTTCAAGAAGCTTTCGCGCGCTATGAACTCTGCTTGGCACCTCAAATGAACTTGGAACATGAGATTGACATCTGATTCCTGCAGGAGACGAACTTTAGATCCCTGAACGACGTAGGAGACCCTCTGCTACGGCTACAGCGCCGTCATTTCACCCGAAACGACCACCGTGGAATCAGGCCTCTCCTATGTCTTTGTGCTTTAGGTCGTTGTTCACCGGAAGCAGATCCTATGGCTTGACAAGATTGCTATCATCGACCTCACCGTCCGGTGAGTCTCCATGACGTGCATTCACGCCCACGTCTCTCATGCTCTTGAAGAGCGATGCCGCCAGCTCCAGATCATCGCAGCTTTGGATTTCGAAGAAGGTGCGTGGAACCTCGATGGCCTAAATATCTCCGAGGAGTCGGCGAAGGACCTGACATCCGATTCAGCAGAAGCCCTCGCGCATTCCTGGGCCAAGCCGACCTCGTCGACGTCGCCACCTTCTTCGATGCTGCACTGAAGCACACCAAGGTTGCTACTATCGAAAGCCGGGCCGAAGCGCGTCGTCTGGACAGATTCCTACCCCTATCAGGCTTCTGCGACCACTTCACCCAATACTAAAGAATCAACTACGCTTACTCGGACCACCGTGCCGTCTTGATCCAAGTAGTAGAAACAGCTCATACAAGACTTCCCTGCATCGGCAAGCTGCTACGGTCAGACCTGTTCTTCGATAAAATGAAAACATTTATCGATGAAATGCTGGAAGACCTGGCAAATATTTCACTTCCGATGTTATGGGAACGATGGACCAGGATTAAAGCAGATCTGGTCGCGGAGATACGATCACTCGCGCCTGCCGTCGCCGAGTCCGACGGTGGATACATCGAGAGAGCAAGCCTCTTTCTGAGGCGGAGACTAGAGGACGATACTCCCCGCTCCGACTATCCTTCCTTGTCGGGCCTCGGGCGTTATCTCCTAGCCAGACGTCGCTCTCCCCTCCACCTTCACCGACGACAACGCCATCTCCGGGGACCGGCTAAGGCCTTTACTTCGAGAACACTTGATCAGTCGCTTCTCTCAGGTTCCAAGCTCGGAAGAAGCTATCGCCGACTTCCTAGCTGAAGTGACATCCTTGGAAATCGACGAGTGGGACTAGCTCTTTCTCGCCGACATCTCCTGCGACCAGATGGCGGCAGCCTTTCACCGCCTGCCAAATGGCCGTGCCTCGGAATGGGACGGTTTACCCTGCGAGTTTGTCAAAGCCTTTGAATATTCATCGTCGAATTTCTTTTGCAAGTCTTCGAGGCTTCTCGACTCCGCGGGGCCTTGCTTCCATCTTCAAGACCCAGCAAGGTCATCCTGCTGCCGAAAGTGCACGGTGGTCCGGGTCTACAGGCATTTCGGCCAATCAGTCTACCAACGACCGACTACAGGGTCCTCAGCGGCGTGCTCATGAGCCGACTGCGTTGTCATCTGCCAGTCCTCGTGCCCGACTGTCAGACCTACGCCGTTCCGGGACTGTCTTCCTCCTGAAACATTGCGCGAGTGTCTGACAAAGTCGCCTGGACAGCGAGACATGATACGCAGCTGGCTGTCATCTCTCTGGACATGAAGTCGGCCTTCGGCATCCTGAACAGGAGCTACCTATTCGCTCTTAGGGTCGATTGCTATCCTCTACGGGGAAGCAGACCTCATCCAGGTCGAAAATGTCTACACCAAGGCATTCCCGCTTCTCAACGGGATGAGACAGGGCTGCCGTCTCAGCGCCGCGCTCTCCAGCATCGGAGTTGGACCTCTGCTGCGCCGCCTCGAGAGTATATTGGGGCCGCCGTAGCGTAGTTGCCTATGAGGATGACTTCGTACTCTTCATCAGGGAGGACACTCAGTTTGAGTTCCTACCCCTAATCTTCGAAGAGTTCCGCATAGCCTCCGGGGTGGCTGTCAACTTCATAAAGAGCTGCGGAATCTGGTGAGGTTCCTGGAAGAACCGGACAGGTTATCTACGGTAAATCTCCTGGACATCCTAGTCGCTGACCATCCTGGGCTGCACAATCTTTGTCTGGAATACCGTCGCCCCTTAGGCCTCCCATCTGATTGGGGCTGCTGGAGCGAGCCATTGCGAGGTGATCACCCTTCCCGGGCGGCCAACAGTCTAGTCCTGGGATCCATCCTGCACCACCTTCACGGCTATATTCCACCTGGAATTCCATCTCGGGTGGCTGCAGGCGCGGCTGGCGCGCTTCGTGTGGGGTACGAGCCGAGTCTCATGGCTCCCTGGGGGCATCCTGGCTCGCCCAGTCTCCGAGAGAGGCGTCGGCCTCTCTGCGTGACGCCGCCAACTTGGTTCGATCGCAGCCGAGCGTGACTGACCTCACCTCTCCTTGCGTCTGGCTCCTGAGACTCTGGGAATCTGCATCCAGCGTCCTTGAGCTGGACCACAAGGTTCTGCGCTCCGCCAGCCTGAGGTTCCTGCGGCCTCCAAACCTGCTGGCTGCAGGCGACCGTCGGTAACTTCTCTGACAGCGCGCCTGCCCTAGCGCGCTCAACGCGAGCCGTGCTCCAGGACGCGCAGCACCTTAGGGCTTTCTGCCAGCGTCTCTTGCAGGAAAACGCCAGCTCCAGCTATCATGCGGAGTACATGGCGGAGACCATCGTCCTGCGGGAATCGGCTTCGCTAATTACCCACCTCACCAGCCAGAGCTCGCGCCGGACACTGGACTCGGCACGGCTGCAGGCGCATCCTGTTACCAAGCTGGCTGCGCGGTGGACCTCCACCGTGGATATGCCCCGCTCCATCCCCTGGGCCAACCTGCGTCGCAACTGCTTCTCGGGGCACAACGCAAATGTCGCCCTACGGCTGGCCCTCCACGCCCTACCATATCCTGATCATCCTGCCTCGAGGCACAGATATTGGAGTTGCCGAGACGGGCGACATCTACTCCGGGATGTGTTTACTTCCTGTGGTTTGCCCCTTGATTTGCAGGCCTGGCTCTTTGGCGTCGGCCCTCCATCTCGAGGCAATAAAATTGGCAGGTGTGGCTAAGGCGAGCATCTATAAATACCATCTTGGTCTTGAACTGGGAAACGCCACTCAACACCTCGACCTGCCCACTCTGTGGGAGAGAACTCTCGCAGTCCACCGGTGGCGGAATCCATCCCGCGGTGGGCGCCACCAATGAAGCCTGTATATATTTTATATTTATGTATGATACATTAGCGCGCCATCTGAATACTGGTGCGGTGGTTGTCTGGTAGAGTAAGCTGGCGCCAAGCACTTCCCACATCGATAAGCCCATAAATATTTTCTCATTTCAGTACAAGGGTCTCTCCAAAAGTTTTTGCAATCAATGTTAAATAATTAAAATATAAAAAAAAAAAAATTATACTATCAAAATCCACATGCATTTTTTACCAAACATAAACATTTTAATAAAATAGTAATAACAATGACTCGTAGAGGGAGCGACTTTAATTACAGCGGCAGTGGTAATTTCTAAACATTGCATCAGACACAATGGAGTTGACTAGAGAAAGTTTACGTGCCATAATATTTTATGATTATAAAATTAATTTAACTTCTAAAGAATCCCATGAAAGATTAATATAAGCTTTAGGAGATAAAGCTCCTTCTATTAGAACAGTTTTTAATTAGTTTAATGAATTTAAATTTGGAAAAACCAATCTTGAAGATGAACCTCGTTCGGGTCGACCAACAACAGCCTTGACCCAAGAAAAAAATTGAGCTGGCAAGATTTTTACTTAGAGAAGATCGAAGAATTACGTATCATCAGTTATATAAAGTGTGGGCATTGGATGACAGAAATCAACACCTTCATTAATCATCATTAAAAATACAGAAAACTTGTTGGTAGATGGGTACCTCACAGCTTGACTGAAGACCAACAACTATAATTTCATGTTGAAAAAAAAATGATAAAGGCAAATCAAAGGCTGTTTTTAATATTATTACAGGTGACGAAACTTGGATTTACAATTTTGATCCAGAAACAAAACGGCAATCTACTCTTCGGGGCTCTTAAAAATCACCTCCTCCTAAGAAATTTCGCAGAGATCGAAGCGTTAGAAAACAAATGGTTGCTTGTTTTTTTTTAATAAAAAGTGTTTTCATTGGTATTGTGAAGGCAGAAGATCGAAAGATAGTTAATAGTAACTGGTATACAACAAAATGCCTTCCAGCAGTATTTGAAAAAATCAAGCAAAGCAGACCAAGAGCTCAACTTAGAGGAATCCTTCTTCACCATGACAATGCAAGACCTCACACCTCAGCCCAAACATTTGAGACTGATGATGAAGCACTGCAAGCCTTTATCAATGCCGTAAATTCCATCCCAGAAGATGACTGGTGTAAGTGTTTCAAAAATTGGTTTCACAGAAGAAATCTTGGATAGGTGCTAAAGGTGAATACTTTGAGAAACTCTGAAAATTTGAAAGTGAAACTTTAATAAAAATAAGTGATTGCAAAATTTTGGAGTGACCCTTGTAGAATTGAAAAGAAAAGTTTTGAAGTTAAGAAAAGTCTTATTTAAACAGTAAGACCGTTAGAATACCTATCTCAGTAGAAAGAGCCAGCAAGGAATGGTTCTGTAGTTCTTCATAGTGCCGAGGGCCGGTTGAAAGTGAAAGGAATATCTATAAGACTTTTATAGGATAGTTTTTTTTTTCTTGAAGTGGCATACAGAATATAAATTCTTTAATTTCTAAAGACATTTGACTCAAATGTATCAGAATTCATTTTTGTAGCTACAAGTATAATTCTTTTTTTTTTATGACAAAGAGCGTAAACACTTGATAAATATTAATATTTAAAGAAAAAACGAAATTCTGATTTGGACCAAAATTTCATTGCAACGACCTCCAATCAGGAGCAATAATCTTTGTTCAATAAGAGAATTCCTTTGAACTCGACCTACGTTAGCTTCATATTTCCATTATCATTCTATGTATATCATCGCGGGATGTTATTCAGCTTGAGAGAGAGAGCCGTAGTTGATGAGTTGTCCATGTTTTCAGCGACAATATTTACAACTTTAGGTGGCCATATATTTCCCATTTTGAAGAAAATAAGAATAAGGAAACTTTTTTACTATCTTGTATTATATATATTTACAGAGAGAGATAAAGAGATATTTTGAATTATATTGCAAAATGAATAATATGGTTATTGAAGCATATATGAAATCATTTTTAAAAAGTATTTTTAATTTTGGTTTTCCCTGGATCCCGCAGCTCAAACAATCGGTCAATCAGTCTAGGGACCTACGCGGGCTAAAGCCACGGCTGGGTCCGTCCATATCGCAGACGGTGGTTTAGGACGACACGAACGATGGACTTAATTATACTAAAGGAGGAGTGGAATAGGTACATATATAGGGCTCCTGTTGAACCGTCATGCTAAAGCTCCGAGGCTGATAAAACCGAAGGGGCATGAAAACTTTGCCGAATATACTACTTCATAAAATGAATAGATAAAATTAAATTAGAAGTCTAAACCTAAATTGGAAACCCAAACAATGAAAATTTATCCTCGAAATTACACATATATGTATATATATATGCTCTAATTATACAATTTGTTCAAAGAACAAATGTTTTATATTCATTGCGGAACATTCTCAAGACCCTCCCTGATGACAAATATTGAACCAAATTTTATTACAACCAAAAAATACCTCGGGATTTTAAAAACCTTTTGTAAGCCCCTCCTATCGTGGAGGGATGTCTAGTGCTGTCCAATATTTGCGTATAATTATTTGAACGTCTAGATGGTGATAAAGGAATGTGTTACAACACCAGTTTTGGCAACAAATATCATGGCTTCAGGCTATGGCCCTAATCGTACAGGGGCGGCTTTGATTCATAACCTCCTACGGGAACAGTTTTGAAGTTCATTAGGTGAAGGTTTCATCACAAATTTATGAGCACGAAATCAACCAAATCTTATCAAGAATATTTCGCTGAATTTACTATTTTTCTAATTCAGCCGAGGAACATATTGACCATTTACAGCGTTTTTTAAATGCATGTCACAAATAAATTAACAAATTATATATGCCAATTATTTTTAAAAACCCAAAATATTATTTTTAGGATATTTAATCAAATCAGACATAATTTCTCTCCCAATTAAAAATCTAGATATAATTGACTCCATTAAGGTCCCCACTAATTAAAAAAACTTCAATCATCTAAGTGATATTAAGGTGTACAATAATACTTAGTTATGCATGTTGGATGTTATTGTCAAATATTATTTTTATTCTATGAAAGTAATAATCTGTGGTGTCAGGAATATATATTGTTGCATCATGGCTAATGAACCTATTTTATTTTAATTTGTAATATGATTTTTCATTATATTAAATTCAAATTATATTTATATTTATTTATTTTATTAAACAGAATATATGTATTATAAACAGAATATATGTATTATAGAATCATCATTTGTATTTAGGTACACTGTAGGACTTCACTGCTCTCTTTGATGTGAGAAATAAATAAAGGATTCTGGAGGCTACTTGAAGTAGAGTTATCTCATTATTCGCTTATATAAATTTGTAGGATGGTTGAAACACGCTCTGGTAAGATGCAAGACCCAGCACAGGAGAGGATCAAGGTTGAAGAATCTGCCAAGCCGCAACCTGGTGCAACAATATATATATATAGGTAAGAATTAATAGAGGTGTGCGGCTAGAGAGGTGTGTGTGTGGTTAGAGAAATATTTTATTTTATTAGTAATGTTTAATTAGATATATTTAGTAGTTTATGTTTATAATTTTTTTGTACCTTCAATAAAGAAGATTTATATTTTTGAAAGAGAATAAGTATTGAGATCCACCACCAACAAATGGTAGCAGAGCGAGGTCGAATTTAAATTGAATGCAAATTAAGCTTGAATAATTGTAAAAAAGAAAGAAACATGCAATGTTTCAGTAATGTGTCGCAAATAGAAAAGTTATCAGACAATAACTACTGGATTTGGGCAAACAGAATAGAAAGCGAATTAAGAAGTTTGAAATTATGGAGACGCATCATAGAAGGAGAAGAAATTGAAAAGCCTATAGAAACAGATGAAAAATTTGAAGACAAAGTGAAAATCTGGGAAGATTGGGATGATGACAATGCCATTGCTAGAAATGTGATGATATATCAAACGATGAATGCCACCCAAGCTTCAAAATATTCAAGCGAAAGAAGTGCCAAAAGATTATGGAATATAATTAAGGAAGAAATGGCAGCTGGGAATGAAGATATGCAAATGAAAAATAAAATAGAATTATCAAAATTGTGAAGATTAAGATAGATGAAACAGTGGATGATTACTTGAATAGAGCATTGATTTTCAAAAGTAAAAGCATATAAGCAGGAGATGAGATAAAAGATAGAGAATTGATTTGCTTCGCTTTAGAAGGTTTGAGAAGAGAATTTGACTTTGATGCAAAAATCATTAAATCTGACAAACAAAGTAATATGAACTCAATACGACAAATTTTAAAGGAAAATGAGGAAAAAATAAAATATAGGAAACTAGAAAAGGTAGAAAAACAGGAAATTGCATCTAAAGCTAGAGAAGGCCGACGAAATTTTGGTATTAAATGCTATAACTGTGGAAAGATGGGTCATATCTCTAAAGAATGTAGAAACAAGATAAAATGTTTTAAATGTGGAGGATTTGGGCATGAATCGACAATATGTAAAAAGAACAGAAGTGAATATCATGCAAAATATAACTATAATGGGCCTAAAAGAGGAATAAACAAACAAAATAATAGTGAAGCTACAAATCATGTGATAGAAACAAATGGTGAAGATAATTACGAAGAGGAAGATCAAAGGGGGGGAAGACAAAATTAGATGGACTATTGATTCAGGAGCCTCTAGCCATATGGTTAGTAAAAAATAACTATTTATAGAGTATGAAGAGAATGAAATAATTATTGCGACAGCTGAAAAAGATGCGACAATAAAATCTTCAGGAATTGGATCAATTAGAATGAATTCAAATGTAAATGAAAGATTCATAAAAGTTGAAAATGTTTTACATGTACCAAATATAAGAGAAAATCTGTTATCAGTTACAAATATTTAGATCATGATTTCAATGTATTATTTACAAAGAATAAAGTTGAAGTAATAGGCAAAAATGGTGATATTTTATGTGAAGCAAAAAGAACTAGTGATAAATTTGAAGTAGAGGGACTCCTAAATATATAAATTGTAAGAAAAGCTGAAGTGAATGATATTTTATGGCATCAAAGACTTGCTCATGTAAATTTACAGAAATTAAAAGAAATGTATGATAATTCAACAGTTTTAGGAATAAAAAATTTGCATAGTATCAAAAAGGATTGTGAATCTTGCATATTAGGAAATCTACATAGAAAATCTTAAAAGACTGTTGAATATAATCAATCTGAAAATATTTTAGATTTATGGCATACCTATATAGTTGGACCTTGGAACAATTCATTCGGATATAGCTATTTCATTACTATTGTTGATGATAATAGTAATTTTACCATCATTATACCAATTGCTAATAAATCTCAAACTGCAGAAAATCGATAATAAATCTGATTGTACAAAAAGAAAAGCAGACTGGAAAGAAATTGAAGAGAATTCGAAATGGTAATGGAGGAGAATATGTTTCAGGTGATTTAAAGCGATGGTTATCTGGTAAAGGCATTAAACAAGAATTTACTACAGCTCATACTCCTGAAAGTAATGGAAAATCAGAAAGATTTAATAGAACCATAATTGAGTCAGCAAGAACAATGTTAATAGATTCTAAATTACCTATCAAATTTTGGAGTGAAAGTGTTAAAGTAGCTGTTCATATAAATAACAGAATTAAAATTAAAGGAATAAATACAACTCCATTCGAAAAATACAAGGAATGGAAGCCAAACATTGTCTACTTAAAAAGATTCGGAAGCGTAGCTTATGTTTATATGAGGAAAGAAAAAAGAAGGAAGATGGAACCTAAAGCTCATATAGGGATTATGATGGGATATAGTATGATAAGAAAAGGTTATAAAATATATTTACCAGAAATAGATGAAATTCATGAAGTATCAGATTTAAAATTTAATGAATCTAAACTGGGATATTATTTATTAGATGATGGTGAGAGAAATCTTAAGTAGAGAAGACCCAAATTTGATTCCTCACAGAAATGAAGACTCTGATGTAGGTGATGTTCATGATAAAAGAAGACCAAGCAGAGAACTTTGAAATCGATGATGGACATATTCTTCAAGATGATAATGATGTAGATTCGAGTGAAATAGAATAAATACCTTATGATGAAATGATTACTCACCGTAGAAGAGGACCACAACCTGGAATGACAAGAGAAATGAGAAAAGAACGAGATCTTCGTTAAGAGAAACTGAGGAAGAGGAACTTATAAAAAGGGGAGTTAGAAGATCTGAAAAATTAAAACAAATGAAGAACAAGGAAAATATTTCTGATAGAACATATGAGATTAAATTTGCAAAAGATTACCAAGAAGTACTAAATTCAGATAATAGAGAGCAATGGATTAAAGCCATGGAAAATGAGATGGAAGGGATTAATAAGTTAAAAGTTTGGAAATTAGTGGATAAACCTAGGGATAAAAAATTAATCAAAAGTAAATGGATATTTTCAATTAAGAAAAATAGTGATGGATCAATTAAAAACTACAAAGCGAGACTAGTAGCTACAGGATATGATCAAAAACAAGGTAGTGATTATCAAGAAATTTATTCTACAACTGTCAGACCTGAGACCATAAGAATTTTAATAAAAATAGCAGCAATTAAGGATGTTATTCCTCAACAAAAGGATGTTCAGACAGCATTTTTATATGGAGATTTAGAAGAGATATTTATATGCTTCAACCTCCAGGATTTGAAAAGGGAAACAATAAGATTTGCTATCTGATGAAGAGTATTTATGGCCTAAAACAAGCAAGTAGGATGTGGAATAAGAACCTAGATGAGATATTAACCAATGCTGGAATGAAACAATCTGTTAATGATCCATGCCAATATTATAGCAATTTTGAAAGTCATTCATTATATATGGGAATTCATGTAGATGATATACTCAGTGTAGGATCTGGTGTTGATTATGAAGAAAATAATTGGAAGAAAATAGAAAAGGAGATAGATATCACAAATTTAGGAGCTGCAAAAAACTTTCTTGGAATGGAGTTTGAATATAGGGATGATACCAGTTTTATAAATCAAAAGAAATATATAGAAGAAATATTGGAAACTTATAATTTAAAAAATTGTAATCCTTCAAAAACCCCGTTATGCATTTCTACTAATTATGATTTATTTGAAAATAGCGAATCGATTGGTCAAAAATATTATCAAGAAATCGTTGGAAAATTGATTTACTTAGCAACTAGAACGAGACCGGACATATGTTATGTGTGCAGAGTATTAGGCTCATAGATTGTTGAGCTCTGGAAACCAAAAGGAATAATACTCTGCTAGTGATCTCTTTTGACTTGTATATAAAAGGGATATAATATAATATAATATAATAGGAAATAAACTAATGCTTAGTTAATCTTGCTCGTCTTGGATAACAACACATGGTGGCAGCGGTAAACTGAATTCATAAAGAAGGTCGTTGTTCGAAGAAAATTTGAAATACGACATCAAGCAAGCTTAGAAGCGGTAAACTGAATTCATAAAGAAGGTCGTTGTTCGAAGAAAATTTGAAATTCGACATCAAGCAAGCTTAGAAGCGGTAAACTGAATTCATAAAGAAGGTCGTTGTTCGAAGAAAATTTGAAAATTCGACATCAAGCAAGCTTAGAAGCGGTAAACTGAATTCATAAAGAAAGTCGTTGTTCGAAGAAAATTTGAAACTCGACATCAAGCAAACTTTTTGTCACTTTATTCCAAGACGAGGCAAGATCTCAAGGAGATGCAAGGATGACCAGGAGCAAGAGACCGAGGAGGATTGTCCTACACCAACGGCCTCATCTACAAGAGATGGAAGGAGGCAGAGGGACAACCAAGACCAGGATCCAGAGAAGAGCCTCCCTTCAATGCCAGCCATACATACAAGATATGGAAGGACAGTCAAGATACCTCGAAGGTTCCTGTAAAGTTAAGGGAGGAGATGTGCAGAGTATTAGGCTCATAGATTGTTGAGCTCTGGAAACCAAAAGGAATAATACTCTGCTAGTGATCTCTTTTGACTTGTATATAAAAGGGATATAATATAATAGGAAATAAACTAATGCTTAGTTAATCTTGCCTCGTCTTGGATAACAACACATTATGCAATAAGCAATATGAGTAGATTTAATAAAGATCTTAGAGAAGTTCACATGAATGGATGGAGAAAAAAATATTGAGATATTTAAAAGGAACTAAAAGCTATGAATTGATTTATTCTAGGGGAGATTCGAGTATTGAGACTTATACTGATGCCAGTTGGGATAGAACAGCTGATGCAAGATCGTATTCTGGTTTTATTATAGAAATGGGAAACAATTTACTTAATTGTGGAAGAGTAATAAACAGCGATCTGTTGCTTTATCAACTGCAGAGAGTGAATTAGAAGCATTATCTGAGGGAATTAAAGAATTAATTTGGACTCGCAATATCATTAGAGAAATGAAGATTAATTTTATGGATCAGATTACTGTTTATTGCGACAGTCAAAATGCTATATCAATGGTTAAATATAAAAATATGAAGGCAAGCACGAAGTACTTAAATATAAAATGCCACTTAATAAGAGAAATTGTTGAAGATGAAGGAATTAAAGTTTCCCATATCCCTTCAGAAGAAATGAAAGCTGACTATCTTACAAAGACTGTGGATGTTGTCAAGCTTTGATAGTAATAATCTGTGGTGTCAGGAATGTACATATATACAGGGTGTACCAGGTAAATTGGGACTAACTTTGACAGTCCATAAAACAAAAACTACTTGAGATTAAAAACTTGTTTTTTTTTCATTACGTAGCCATATTCATGTAAAATGCAACAGTACATGTGTGCGCAGTGTAGTGATGAAGAGTAACCGAGAATTTGAAAATCGAGCAGCCATCATCGTTGCTCTGCGCGCCGGAAGGAGCCCCAAAGAGATAGTGGATTTTCTTAAGTTGCCCAAAACCACTATTTATCGTGTCAAGAAGCAGTTTGATGAGGCCGACAGTAACAAAGAGGGGATAGCTACAAGGAAAAAGCACTCGCGTCGATCGGACAGGGTAAGAGGCGAAGAATTTGTCAAAAATGTCAAGGAGAAGATTGATGGAAACCCTGGGAAGAGCATGAGGGCCATAGCCAAGGAAATGGACGTTGGCTCTATAACAATTGTCAGAACTATCCATGAGGACCTTGGTCTCAAGTCTTATGCCCTTCGGAAAGGTCAGTTGCTGACTGAGAATATGAAGAATAACAGAAAAGGAAAGACTGCTGCCCTCCTCAACAACCTGAAACACGACTCTTTTGGCATGCTAAGGTTCTTCTCTGACGAAAAGAACTTTGACGTGGACCAAAAGGTAAATCCCAGGAATGATCGCTGGATCTGTAAAGACCCCTCAGAGATACCTGTCGTGATGCACACGAAATTTCCTGCCTCCGTAATGGTCCTTGGCGTTATCAGCAGTGAAGGTGATGTAATGCCTCCCCATTTCTTTGAGAAGGGCCTTAGGATGAACGCTGACACCTACATCAATGTTCTGGAGACCGTTGTGAAGCCTTGGATGGACATGGTGGCCGCAGGAAGGAAGTATGTCTTCCAACAGGACTCAGCTCCAGCCCATAAGGCAAAAAAGACACAATCGTGGCTGACACTTAACGTCCCTAGTCACTGGGGTCCTGATATTTGGCCCCCTAATTCTCCAGATTGCAATCCCCTCGACTACTATGTATGGGGCGTTGTTGAGAGAGATGTCAACAAAGCTCCTCATACCACCATCCAGTCTGTCAAGAAAGCAGTTCACACGGTGATGACCCAAATGGACAAGGTCATCGTCGCCAAGGCCTGTGCTTCATTCCGCACTCGCCTCGAGACTGTTGTAGCTAATAATGGAGACTACATTGAATAAATAAAAACTATATCCTTTTATCTACTACTGTGTCAAATTTCATTCGGATATTTTAATTTTTACTTGCAAAAAAATTCAGTTAAAATACCATTGTTGAAATTCCCAATTTACCTGGTACACCCTGTATATATATGTGGCAATATAGTGGTAATAATGTGGTGAGGTGAGAAATAATCACACGACGAGTTGGTAGAGGAATCACCCAGGCAGCCAGCCGAGAGAGAGAGCGGGCGAGAGGTTATGCTGCCGCTGAACGGCCGTTTCTTGTGTGTACCACCCCCCCCCCCCCCCCCCCCCGACTATCCAAAAATAGTCCCCAGGTGTTGACGGGCGGGCCACATTTGCCCCCCCTTTGGAATGTCGCTGCTTTCTCAATTGAACGGACTTTACATCCCATCTCTCTCTGGGATGGCTCTAGGTTTGTTTTTATTATTCCTGGAAGAGTATATATTATGACATATATATATATGTGTGGCAATATAGTGATAATGTGGGGAGAGAGAAATAAGGAAAACCACAAGTTTGGAAGATGGGACCCAGCAAACCGAGAGAGAGAGGGAGCGCTTGCGACTGCCACTGCGGAACAATCGTTTGTTTGTCCCCCACCCCCCCGACTATCCAAAATTAGTCCTGCAGGGTTCCAAGAATGGCATGTGGTCAGTGGTTCAACATGGCCGTAACTTAGTTGTTTTCTATCTACATCTCTCTCTCTCGTTGACTGTAGGTTTACTTTATTATTCCTGTAAGAGCATATATTATGACATATATATATAAGGGTAAGAATTAATATAGGTGTGTGTGTAGTTAGAGAAATATGTTATTTTATTAGTAATGTTTAATTAGATATATTTAGTAATTTATGTTTATAATTTTTGTAACTTCAATAAAGAATATTTATATTTTAGAAAGAGAAGTAATTATTGAGATCCACCACCAACAATGCACAACTCATAGAGAGAGAGAACCCTTCTTAATCAGTGACTTAAGAAAGACACATGGAACTTGGACAATCGATGTAAAACCTCTTTTGACGCTCCCAAAGAAAGTCTGACCGCACAATCAATCTTAAATTTTTTGAAGGACTGCCGTGCCAACTTTATTGTGAAGCCTCACTTCAAGGCATAGCTGGCGTCCTAAAATTCTATATCCAGTCTAATCTAACCACCCATACGATCACAGGATTCCCCCCTTCGTTTCTTATGCATAATGTAATTCCAACAGAGTTAAGTTCCCACATAAATCCCTATCCTCCTGTCGAAGAAGCTAGGAAAATAGCCATTAAACGCACACTCGATAGACACGTTAAATAAAAAATAAAATATGACAGCAAACATAGAACGCCCCAATTTGAAATAGGAGATTTAGCTTCAGTCAAGGCCTACCATCGCCTGAACAGCGGTAAATTAACAAGCTGTATCAAAGGTTCGATCCTATAAATAGGATTTTAATACACATGGAATAAAGTCCGCCCTAGACTGACGAGGGCCATTAGCCCGAAACCATGGTCTCTGGGTGGACGCTTATCAGTTTGCCAAAGTTGGTGTTGCGGCTTTGTCACCGACCCGATGCCGCTAGTTGCGGCGACGGTCAATAGATGGCGTCAGTTTCTGACGTTTATTTTGACGGGAGAGGCGACCATTGCTTCCATGGATTAATTTCCTCCCGGCAAAATTTTCCATCTATGTTTTGCCAATAGATTTGGCCCAGCCACATTGCCAGCAAAACACCTCTTTGGTAGATTGTGAGGATTCCATTAGATCCCGTGTGGATCTCATGGAATAAAGTCCGCCCTAGACTGACGAGGGCCATTAGCCCGAAACCATTGGCTCTAGGTGGACGCTTATTAGGTTGCCAAAGTTGGTGTTGCGGCTTTGTCACCGACCCGATGCCGCTAGTTGCGGCGACGGTCAATAGATGGCGTCAGTTTCTGACGTTTATTTTGACGGGAGAGGCGACCATTGCTTCCATTAAATAATATATAAAAAAATATCTATTCATTGAAGATTCACCGTCATTTTTAATAACAGTTAGCCTTCTTTATTGCCAGATCTTCAATTTTGTGACTATACCATTCTCGGGGTTTGGATTCCAGAAAAGTAATGATAGTTAATTTCGACGTCTTAGAATGTTTTAAAGTGTCTTCCCTTTAGAAGTGTAGCCATGGACCGAAATGATGCATAATCAGATCGCCAAATATCCAGGTTATAAGCAGGGTGAGGTAGAACTTTAAAACCCCCAAATATTTTATTATATTAGTTGTTAACCTAGCTATGAGCTGGAGCGTTGTCATGTTGCAGAAGTACTCTTATTGGGTTGATCAAAGCAGGGTATCGAGTCTTCAAAACTTCATATACTCGGCTGAGTTGTTCTGAGTAGGGATCGGCTCAAAGTATTTTAATCAGCGCCATATCAAGTCTAATGGTTTCTCGGTCACTATACAACTTTTAAAAATCAGTAAGTAGGAAAAAGAATTTAGATTCATCGTTTTCTCCTCCACTACAGGATGGTGATTGATCATCCAAAAGATATCGTTGTAAGATGGTAAGGAGAGAGGAGAATCTGTATAAGACTGGTGTCTAATAATAGCTTTGTGTGTGTTCTTACCATATATTATTTTTTTAGGATCCGCGACAAAATAAAATTGTGATGTTTCTAAAGTAACGCGTTAGTAATCAGAATATTAATACGAACAAAAAAAAAACATTCAATTTCATATATGGTGTTAAACCTTAAATTCATTTTTATTATAACAATCATTTTTCCCTACAATGAGGTTAAATATCTTTTGAAGAAAGTGTATTTGGCCTTTTTATAAACCAGTAAATACGACATTTCATATAATATATTTATTTGCATAATTATTGGAGGGGTCGTAACGGTAAACGCGTCTGATTACACAATAGAGAATTTCAAGTTAAAATCTTGATCGGCTCGTTTTGTCATTAATAGTTGTATGTCTCTATCCCCCATAAGGCATCGTCTTGACATAATGAGAGCTAATTTTTGCCGGTTATTATCGTAAGAACATGTAATATCCCTGATCTCTCTATATCATCATACCCTCAAAAGCTATTATATAACTGGTTGGGCAGCGAAGGTGTTCAAGTGTGTATGTGTGTGTGTGTGTGTGTGTGTGTTTCTTCAAAATCTTTATCAAAATTTCAAAAATTCAAATAAATCTTGATGTGTTCGGCGGTATAAAATACAACAAGTTTTGGTTTCTAAAGGATGCAAAGTGTAATTCAGTAAGTCAATTAGCTCACATCTGAACTATATAATAGGCGATACAGCAAAAAATTATCTTTAAGATTTTAGTTTGCCCTATTGTCCTTCACATTGTGATAATCCATGGCAAGACACACACACATATTGGAAAAAGATTATTAACTTAAAGATCATAGATTTCTCTCATACCAAAATTTTGATTATAATCACCAAAATATATATATTTACCGTTTTCTAGGAACATTGAACGTAATAAGGGAGTATATATAAGATTGATATACGGTGTGTCTGACGATATATCATAATGCTATGCACGTGTGCTATCGGTGATCATGGGCGCGGAAGGTCGGCGGCGATGGTCCCCGGCGGTTTCCCAACGGATAGACCAGAGGCGAGGGCGGTGGCTGTGGTATTGCGCGGCCGTGTTGAAACGACGGCGGCCCTATAAATGAGGAATCCATCGAGCAGACAGCATTCCACATCCAACCATGAGACTGGTGAGTGGCATGCTTCCACTGGCATCTTGTGTTCTTTCTCCTTCTTTAATTTCGATTTCTTTTTCCTTTTTACTTATAAAATATATTATTTAGATTAGTATTAAATAACTAGGGTTGATTTTTCCCTATAATAACCCGAATCTCGGGTATTCTAATTGTAAAATTGAATAGATTTAGAACTCCATGCATTTCCACTTAAGATCTGTTGGTTCAATGAGACAGGTACAGCGATCTTGTGTATATATTTAGTTTTATCATATATATCTTCTATTATAGAAAGGATATATAAAAATAGATATGTTATTTATTTTTAAAATAGGTATCATATTTTTAAAATGATAGCATAAAATATTTCATCGCTAAAACAGTAGCCATTTACCTATTCAATATGGCTACAGCTATGTATCTACGGTATACCCACAATAAAAAGCATTATTATTCTCATGGTGATCAATTATGAATCGACCTATAAAAATTGGAAACCTCATTCACCTAGCATAGGCTGGTTGATACTACCAGTGATGTTACCGAGCTTAGGGAATGTCTGTGTATCAGATGACAAAGATCTTCATGGAACTTTATCGAAGGCAAAATTATTTGACAACTGTGTGAAATTTCTCTAAATCATTATGTACAGTAGCTACCTAAACTTCTATATCTATGTGTCCGTCCATCTATAATGTCCACCTCCCTCTACCGCGCTCTAGGTCTGTGGATATAAGTCCGAGATAGTGGCTCAGATCCGACAAACATCACCTCAGTCTTTTGTTTCTTCCAGTAACTAGAAGAATGATTATCTTGTGCTATTTTTATGTACTGACAGCTATGGACGATATAAATTATGCAAATATGTTCATAAATTATTAAAGGATTAATAAAAACAAAATTTATGTCAATTTGTGTAGTTTAAAGAAATAAAAATAATTTGTGTTCATATTTTAGTTTCTATTCTCTAAGGAACTATAAACCCAAAATTTATCGATGCATTTAAAATAAAAATAAATCTCGTATTTTCCTTAAATCATTTCATGAATTATCAACTTTGCTCATCATATATCAGCAATGCTGACTCCACTCCCGCTGTCCAGTACATCTGTGCCGCTGCCCTCCTAGCCTGTGTGCTGGCTGAGGACCTCTACACCTCCGAGGTAGCTGTTGCCCCGGTCTATGCCGCAGCCCATGGCGGCTATGGCTACGGCAGCGCCGGCTATGGAGCCCGGGGACACGGCGGTTATGGCTATGGAGCTTACGGTGACCACGGCCGCTACGGCGACCGCGCCTATGGTGCCCATGGAGGCCATCTTCGCGCTGGTTACCGCGGTGTAGATGCCTATGGTGCATCCGCTGGAGCCCGTGACCGTTACCACAACGAGGGAGCCTACGCCCGTGACCGCGGAGCAGGCTACGAGAAGGCCTACGCCTACGACAAGAAGGCCGGCTACCACAAGGCAGGAGCTGACCGCGGACACCACGCTGCCAGCTACGGCCTCCACGACAACAAGGGCTACCTCGACCAGGGCAACTACGGACGTTATGGCCACGACCGCACCGGAGCCTACGACAAGTACGGAGGCTATGGCCGTGGAGGTTACGGCTACGACCAGGGAGCTTACAACAGGCACGGAGGCTACGGTGGTGCTTCTACCTACTTCACCGGCCCACCTACAGCTACCATCACTAAATGAGGGTAAGTCCACTTGTTACTGTCCCTCCCGCTCATCATTTCGTGGACAGTCACTGCACACTAAATTATAGAATCTTCATTAATGTTTATATATATTAATTGGATCTTATATATCAATTTTTTTAAATCAGAATATATATGGAAATATATTGAAATATGATTATTAAGGTTGAGTTTTGTGCCAAAATATTCTGAAAAATCGATCCCAAAAGACACGCTAATTGAGAGATTAAATTGCCTCGAATTATTCTTTTGATTATCAGCATGGCAACCATTTTTTCTTTAGGCACACTGTGAAAGCGTAATCATCAACTTATTCAATTCAGGTAAAATTTAAAAATATATATTTTATAATATATTCTCTTCTTAAAAGTAGAGTATGACTATACTGAAGTGGTTTATTCTTCCCTTCAGTGGACACTACTCAAGTATTTCAGCCAACATGTTCTAACACGGTGGTGACCAGGAACCCGATGAGGAAACAAGTTCCAATGACACCCCGACAGACATCCCGACGTCTTCAAATTCCGAAACCCTTGTTTCTTTCAAGTTAATTTATTCTGTTGATTGTTGACTAATAAACGTTTGATTTTTTTATATTTTTCCTTGTTTTATTTCTTGTTGATCGCGTGGGCTACAAAAATGACAATTATTATTTGGTAATAACGCTTCGAAAAGAATTTAGTAGTAAAAGTCTTATTTAAAATGTAGTGCTCTATAAGGAATACGTTCTCAAATTTCTCGAAGAATATTTTAGGTTGGTAAATGAAATTGTACATCGAGAGCTCGAAAGCAATATCAGTATTAATTAAAAATTGTTTTAAAACCAAGAAATTCTAGTTTATAACATGTTTTACGGTCAAAAGTATCGGCTGAAAATTTTAGTGTACTTATTAATATATATATTCTGCATTTATTTCACAATTAACTTCAACAATTTATAGATTTTGCTCATTTCCAATATTCTAGTAAAATATTCCATTCAGATATTGATATTTTAACATAGGATATATGGCCATCAACTATAAACACAAGGTAAAAAGACCAAATCCAAATAAATAAATAGTGTAAAATAGTGTGTGACGTTTCGGTAACAGCGTTGTTACCATCTTCAAACAAAAGTACTGAATCCCATTCATCACCATTCAGTACTTTTGTCTGAAAATGGCAAAAACGCTATTACCGAAATGTCACACGCTATTTATTCATTTGGATTTGGTCTTATTACCTTGTGTTTATAATCTATAATCCAAATTGTGCCTTATAGGCCATCAACTATCTTTATATGTCGAGATGAAGAAATCTGATCGTGAATCTTTATTTTAATTTTATTAAAAATTAATAATGAGAAACACATTTCTATATCATAGCTGAACAGAATAAATTGGCAGAGCCTGACCAGCGGTTTCACCCACTAGACAGACCACTACATATATTGTGGTATTTTTGCTGAAGATATACGGTGTGCACGGATACACGGGGGTTTATTGGCGTTAGAAACTTAGCTTTTTTATTTTACAGAAATATTTGCCTTTGAAAAATATGTTAGAAAAACACTAACGCAGTATTTCAAAGATATTTTCATTAACTAATCTGCATGCATTACACAATATTGGATTATTTGTGAAGATATACAAATTATTGATATAATTAAGTGAAGAAACATCAAAGTGAAATGATTAATGAAACGTAAATAAACCCATTTAAGCAACATCCAAATGGACTAAAATCCACATTACATGACACTGATAAAAATCCTAATAAGCAAAATTCTAGAACTAAATTAATTGGGATTGTGTTTCTTTTCAGACATTATTTACTGTCTGTTGTCTAGCGATAAGGAAGAGTGGACATTCCAGCAGTAGGTGTCTCGAGTCCAGGATTTCCTTGCCACAGAGACAGCTAGAGTCCTCAACCGCTCCGATTGTTGGTAAAAATCCCTTAAAATAGCCGTAGTTCGTTGTAAACTGGGTATTATAAAAGTTAGAACGGAAAAAACGATGGAATTCCTAACGGGAAAAAAGCTTTGGAATATTTGATTTGTTTTTTACAATTTTTTTCCATTTTTGCACTTTAAAATGATCTAATTATACTTGGAGCATGTGGTCTAAAAGCATTTTGATTCTCTATAGAAAGTTGAGCCAAATCATATTTAATTATTTTAGATTCAATATAATCTGTGAGAAGGTGGATGTTCGCAAGACTATGGACACAGTTGAGTGAAGTAGTTTTGTGGGCTCTAATCCATGATACTGGCAGTTAACGATTGATAAGCGATACATTTGTGTCCAATTTTTAAAATGTTAAAAATCATATTTTTGTTAACCATCGCCACATTTCCATATCGTACTATTTGAAATTTTGAAAATTGCGCGATATACTATGTTGAAACAAAATAAAATATAAATTAATCACCGCAAGTTTTATAAATATATATTTATAATGAGCTTACGGTTCTGTCCTGCCATCATGAACCCCCAACTGAATCTGGATTCATCAGAAAATGACAAAATGCCATTCTTGAGCCCAAAAACGTCTCTCTTCACACCAGCTGAGCCTGTCACGTCTGTATCTGTCAGAGTGGAATTCTTAATAAAGGCCGGAGACTACGGAGTTCTGCTTCGATAAACTATAATCTACTAGTCTACTACAACCATCCTTCGAATAATTCTATCCTATCCTCTCTCTGTTGTCATTCTAGGGCGACCTGAACCAAGTTTTCTTGAACTTTTATCTTCCTCTGACCACTGAGACAATCCTTAAAACAGTACTTCGAATGTAGCCTACTTTCATAGCAATTTCTTTAGTCGAAATTTTACTTCCTCTGAGGTTTATGATTCTACCTCTTGTAAAACGCAAATTTGCTTGTAATTACGCCCTTTTTTCCGTGTTGACATTCTACAGATTGAAGATGATGATCTTATGAACTAAAAAAAAAAAAACAAGATAACTCTAATTAATGATACACTAGGAAGCTATTTAAATACCCTTTCTTGAATAAACAAGACTATTTTTATGCACTTACATTCTAGTTACGGTTTCAGAAAAATGTCTGAATATTTGCTAAAGTATTTATAGGTTATGAAATTTTTTTGTGTGACCACTTTTAATCAGTCACCTCATTATTGTACGTTGGCACGTGTATGCTACCACAACATAGACTTTTTAAGATCCAAGAAGCTGTCATTTTAATAGCTCTTACCCTCTCCAAATTTTTTATAGATGCTCTTCCTTATCTAAACGCTGACGGCAGTTCACAACCTATGTCACTCTATCTTATAAATCATAGGCGAAATACTCCAGAAACAAGTCCGGGCATAACCACAATATGACATTATATAATCCTGAATTAATTATCTACCACCTGTTTAAATATATCACTGACTTGGTCGCCGAGATGGTACATCGAGTTCAAGACAGAGATGGCTGGTGTCGCATTGTGTTTGGGATGTAATACGTACAGTGGGCCACAATGTTCGATCGCGAATAAAATGATTGTATTAGTATTTAAATATCCAAACATCAGTCCCCTACATCACCAACCTAAGCCATCAGAATGATTTGGCCACTTCTTATTAAATCTTCTATTATTTCTCGAGATAACACCAAAGTTCCCACAACATAAACTCATCACCGTAAACACCTGAATGAATTATATAAAACCTATTTAAGAACATATTCGCTTCTATTATAACACCAAGGTCACCATGTTTACCGATACAAACAGCTAGAATGAATTGCCCACCTTCTATTAAATTTTTCTATTACAAGGTATGTCCCATAAGTTCCCGGACTGGGTCCATAAAAAAAATAAATAAATGAAAAATGTAAATAAATTTGACAGTTTATTATAGAAAAAATATCTGGCAACACGGTGGTACCAATATCGAGGCGGTACGTGCGCGCGCGCCAAAGTTATTCTAATTTATTTAAAGGTTACACCTTGCGCTGCGGCGATTTTACGATGGAACAAAAATTGAAGCAGAGGATTTGCATAGAATTTTGTGTGAAACTTCAAATACAGCAACCGACACTTTTGAAATGCTTAATAAAGCATTCCCCAATAACGCCCCAAAGAGAACAACTGTTTTTGAAGGGGGTCGGTGGAAGGCTGGGTAAACCGTTTGGTTTTCGACCACTAGGACCCGGGTTCGATACCCGCATTGGGCACTTTTTTCTGTTTAAAAAAAAAAATGCTCCAATGGCCCCCGATTCTTGCAAAAGTCCAACCCCACCAGCGAGTGCAAGTAACCAAACGGGGCTCTGGCATTTGTAAGTGCAAAGTCGAACTGCTTTTCACATGTGTAGACATGTGGTGCGCTTACAGTAAAAGCAGTCGCTAACTACCCACCATGATTATCATGGTCTGTACCACGTGTACTAGGGATAAGCAAAAAAAAAACTGTTTTTGAATGGCATTCTAGATTTAAAGCTGGCAGAATTTCCATTGAAGATGATCCTCGTCAAGGACGCCCAACATTTCAAAGGACTGATGAAAATGTGCAAAAAATCACCGATTTGATAAAAGAAAATCCTCGAACCACTTTGCTGGAGCTAGAGCAAGACACAGGCATCTCTAAAACAACGATTGGAAGGATCGTAACCGAAGATTTGAGGCTTAAAAAGACTCCTGCAAAATTCATCCCAAGATTCCTCACTAATGAGCAAAAACTGTGTCGGCTTGCAACCTGTGAGGACATGCTGGAAATGACAAGAACGGATCCGGAATGGAAAGACAAGATAATCACAGGCGACGAGACATGGGTCTATGGCTATGACCCTGAAACCAAGCGTCAATCTGCCGAGTGGAGAGGTCAGGGTGAGCCTAGACCCAAAAAATCCAGTATATTGAAATCCAGAAACAAGGTGTTGCTGGTCGCTTTTTTGGATAACAAGGGCATTATTCATCACGAGTATCTTCCTGCAGGCCAAACAGTTATTAAGGAAATGTATTTGAGCATTCTTCGCCGTCTAAGGGAAGCGATTCGAAAAAAGGCCAGAAAAATGGACTAATGGTGACTGGATCCTACACCATGACAATGCCCGCCCTCACACAGCGCACTTGGTGACGAGTTTTTTGGCGAAAAACGGGACAGAAATCCTACCTCAACCACCCTATTCCCCAGACATCGCACCAAATGACTTTTTCCTGTTCCCCAAACTCAAAGCAGTTCTAAAAGGAAGACATTTTGACACCAGGGAAGACATAATAGAAAAATCGCTGCTGGCATTGAAGAGCATTCCAAAAGAGGCCTATAAAAACTGTTTCGACAATTGGGAGAAACGATGGCGCTGGTGCGTTGAAGCAAGGGGGGATTACTTTGAAAAGTTTTAATAAAAAAAAAAATCTTACCTTTTTTTTTTATGGACCCAGTCCGGGAACTTATGGGACATACCTTGTATTTCACTCAACCTAATCACAAACATAACCCAACAAAAACATGTTCATTTACGCACACAATATAACAGAAATCGAAACAAAAACAAATACACACACGTCTACAAAATCTTAAACATTTCATTTAAAATCACTAAACGCGCACAACATTGAGACAATAGAATGATGGATCCAAACTTTGAATTCATCGATGTTATAAGAAGTTAATCCTCCAAAATATCCCTCCAAACTAGTTCATTTTCTACTAAATGTAATTTTACATATATACTCTTATAATTATATATTTTTATCGTTCTTTTTCTTTAAATGCAAATTTCCTTTTATATGTAAATATTCAGATATGTATATAAACAGTTCATCTACTTATATGTTTTCTATTTATCTCCTGGTGGCAGTAATGCTCGAAATCTCGGCAAAACAGAAAAAAATTGAAAGAAACCTTTCGCCTTATGATTTCGCGCTTCTTTTGAATTTTCACCAGACGATTATATAACCCAAGAACCGTCTCTACTAGGGGCAAACGTTCAACAACAATGAATGTATTTGTCTATGATACTCTCCCTGTTATAAACTGCTCTAAATTAACAGATTAAGTGTGAAACCATCACACCTACATCATGGCACAGTGTAAACTTTTTTTTCAACTTCAACAACCAACGTCAATATACATACATTCACCCGTGACCTACTTTTTCTCATCTCCATAAGAACCTCTCCACATCGAAACATCATTTCCAGCATTTAAACCTTAAACTAGTTTAAAACAATGTTTTTTTGCTGTTTAAATACAAAGTCAAATAATTATCAACACTCAAAGGAAGATAATAGAAAAATCGAATTAAACAAAAATTACAAACCAAATTTTCTTACAAGCAGGCAAGAGTGGCCGAGTGTCACATTCTATTTAACAAGAATTACAGCGACATAAAAAAGCGCTCCCTCGGCAATGTTTTACTACAGGGTAGCAGCATCCACACTCCCTTCCCTACTCACTTCACAGCATAGAATTTCAAATTTCATCACCACATCTACATTTTATATGTTATATTATTTAACGTTTTTATATTTTCAACTCAATTCTCCCAATGAATTTAAAAAATCCTTTAATCAACTATTATATCAAAACCAAGCTCCATTTTTCTGTCGCAAACCCTATATTTTATTTTATTTAGTATATACGAGGGTTGTCCGTTAAATAAGTTCCACGGGGCACCACTGTCATGAGGATCGCTTTTAGGCACGAGCCGACTGCACGGGATCGTAGCTTGTTCTCCCCACTCCAATTTCCCATCAAAGACACGTCGCTGGTAAGCTTAGTTTTGGCTAAGCAGCCGTTAGTGATGGAACTTCCCCTCGTGTCTCCCGCCAGCTGCGAATTACGGTCAGTAATTCGTTTTTTGGCCGCAAAGAATAATTCGGCGAAGGACATTCATACTGAACTCTGTCAAGTGTATGGAGAAGGGTGTATGAGTTCCGGGATGGTGCGCAGATGGGTCAGAGAATTTAAAAACGGCCGAACAGACGTCCACGATGAACCGCGTGCTGGACTGCCATCGGTTTCGAACGAAACCATTGCCAAAGTCGAAGCGGCAATGCTTGAAGATCGACGTGTTACTGTGCGAAAGCTCTGAGATTTGGTACCTGATGTCAGTAAAACCACCATCGACAAGATTTTGCGTGAACATTCAGGGTATTCAAAGGTCTGCGCAAGATGGGTTCCGAAAATTCTGACTGAAGACCATAAAAGGCAGCGGGTTGATGCGGCCCAGAAATTTCTCGATTGCCACAAAACTGACGGAGAGGAATTCTTGGATTCGATCGTTACTGGTGATGTGACCTGGGTACACTACACCACACCGGAGACAAAGGAGCAATCCAAGCAGCGGAAGCACGAAACCGCCGAAACCTCTAAAGTTTAAACAAACACTTCCTGCCGGGAAACTTATCGCTACCGTCTTTTGGGACCGAAAGGGTCTATTGTTGTGCGACTTATGCATCGGGGTACAACAATCAATTCCGACCGGTACTGTGAGACCTTGAAACAACTTCGACGCGCGATTCAGAACAAGAGGAGAGGTATGTTAACCAAAGGGGTGCGTTTTCACCACGACAACGCTCGGCCGCACACCGCCCATCAAATCACTGCCCTCATCGAATAATTTGGATGGGAATTGGTGTCACACCCACCCTACAGCCCGGACGTAGCTCCTAGTGACTTTCATTTCTTCCCCGAGTTGAAGAAAAACCTGGGTGGAACCCAATTCCAGGACGATGACGAGTTGGAAGAAGCGATTTTAGGCTTTCTACGCGGCCAGGCGGCAGAGTTCTTTGACTCTGGGTTCCATAAGTAGGTGTCCCGAATGCAAAAATGCGTCGAACGAAACGGGGAATATGTAGAAAAATGAAAAAAGTCTGATATTTTCGAAAATGTATAGTTCAGGGCAAATAAACCTGTTTTTCTGTATGAAAAACCTCTGTGGAACTTATTTAACGGACAACCCTCGTATTATTTTATCTCAATTTTTCAATTAGTTTTTAACCTTTATATACGAGGGCCATCCAATAAATAAGTTTCCCTATTTTTTTTTTCTGCAAACGAAACGTTGTAAAAATTAGTTAGTATGGGAGAAATGGTCACTAGGATGCGTTGGAAGCTGGTGACCTTCAAAATCACGCTACTCGTAGGCGCAAGTCCGTAGCGCTTCAGTTTCCATGGAGCTACCGCTGGTGAACGTGTCCACTTGCGAACTCCGTTCTGTAATTCGTTTTTTCACGGCGAAAAATGAAACTGCGGTCAATATTCATCGCAATTTAGTGTCAGTGTATGGTGAAGAATGTATGAGCATCCAAATGGTTCGCCGATGGCGTTCATGGTTCTTAGAAGGACGGCAAAACGTGCATGATGACGAGCGAAGCGGCAGGCCCGTTACTGCTACGGACAATGCAGCCGCTGCTGCTGTTCGGAATGTGGTGGAAGCAGATCGCCGCGTCACCATTGACGAAATAATGATTCGACTGCATCCTGGAATCGAAATTGGACGCTCTTCGATTGGAACAATCATGTCAGATATTTTGAATTTTCGCAAAGTCTGCGCAAGATGGGTCCCACGTTTGCTCTTGGAAAATCACAAGCAACAACGGATGGAGGCAGCCCGAGCTTTCCTTGAAATGCATCAAAGAGATGGAGATCAACTGTTTTCCCGTATTGTCACTGGAGATGAAAGCTGGGTGCATCATTCGCCTCCAGAAACAAAACGACAAAGCATGGTGTGGAAGAAGCCTGAGGAAAGTGCACCAAAAAAGGCGAAGGTCACAATCCCTGCAGGCAAAGTTATGGCTATGGAAAACTTCAAATGAGAAATTTTCACACATACACCTTATTCTCCGGAACTTGCCCCAAGCGACTTCCATCTTTTCCCAGCACTCAAGTGGCACCTTGGAGGCAAGCACTTTGCGAATGATGACGAAGTGCAGGCGGAGGAGAACCACTGGCTACGAAGACAGGACACGGCTTGGTACAACAGTGGTATCAAAAAATTGCTACAACAGTACCAAAAATGTTTGGACAGAAATGGTGATTATTTAGAGAAGTAGTCTATTAGTTGTATAATGAAAATAAAATAACTGCATAATTGTAAATAATGTGGTTTATTTGTTAAAAAATAGGGAAACTTATTTATTGGATGGCCCTCGTATTATTTCAACTTATATACACTGCTGGTCACCCAAATTGAAACACCAAAGAAAGACAAAAATATCACAACAAATTTTATTTTGTAGATAACATGTTGACCAAGTATTAAATGATTAAATTTATAGACTTCTACGAAGTGTGGTTCCTGCTAGAATCAGTAGCCAGAGTAGCCGCCATTGTTGGAGATCACCGCTGCCACACGCCTTGGCAGTGAATCAAAGAGACTTTGGATGTGTTCCTGGGATACAGCAGACCAAGCAGCTTCCACACGTTGCCAAAGTTGATCTGGTGTGGCATCTGGGGATATAATCTTGGTCAATCGTTGAGCAACCATGGACCACATGTTTTCTATCGGCGAAAGATCCGGAGAGCGAGTCGGCCAGGGAAGCAATTCAATCTGGCGATTGACGAAGAACCTTTGGACAATGCGTGCCACGTGTGGTTGCGCATTATCCTGTTGAGATATGGCTGTGGGCAAGCCCAGAAGGTAATGAAAGACAACTGGCTCCAACACCTCGGAGAAGTAACCTTGGCTGTTTAAAGTATCGGCAATGCAAACTAGAAGAGGGTGAGAGTGATATCCAATACCGCCCCATACCATAATACCCGTTGCAGGACCAGTGTGGCGGTGCATAACGCAGCTGTTTAGTATCCTCTCTCCACGGTGTCTCCAGACTCGAATCCGACCATCGTGGTGTTGCAGATAGAAGCGTGACTCGTCAGTAAAGACAATTTCATTCCATTTTTCCGTCCACATCCTTCTTTCCTCGCACCATTGGCGGTGGAGACGTCTCTGGTTCTGCGTCAAGGGTAGACGAAGCAATGGACGTCTTGCGGACAGACCTCTATGCTGTAAACGGCGTCGAATGGTACGCGCAGACACTGGATGATGCGTTACAGACTGAATGTGCTGTGCTACGGTTCGTGATGTGACTGAGCGATCTGTCACTGCCATGCGTACAATTTGCCTGTCAGTACGTGAAGTGGTGCACTGAGGTGGATGCAATCGAACACGTCGGTTCATCGTACCTTCCTGCTTCCAACGATCACATATCCGCATTACAGTTGCTTGGTTTCGTCCGACACGACTACCGATTTCCCTGAAAGATAATCCACAATCTCGGAAGGCCACTATCCTTCCTCTGTTGAACTCGGATACTTGATCAAAGGATGATCGCTGTTTTCTACGAGGCATAATTGATCGTTTTTTTTTTTAACTCATGAAAATTCCAATTGCCGAACTTGAAATCGTCGAAATCTCCAAGCCTTAAATCCTGCTTTGAAGTAGAGCCACAGACGCGTGTGGTGTGGGTATATATATATACTTGTGTATATAAGGTAAAATTAAATATAATTTATATGAAAGATAGTTGTATTAGAGATTTAGTAATGAAGTAATTAAAAACAAATTATAATATATATATTATAACTAGCGGATGCGTACCCGGCTTCGCCCGGGTTTTTTCCGAGTGAAAGTTTGCCTAACGAATATTATTGATGATAATATTCCGGAACAAACAGAATATTATGATAATAATATTCGTTACATTATATAATATATAAAATATAATTTTCTAGCAAACATATCCTCTCTCTCTCTCTCTCTCTCTACTGAATAGATTTTTAAAAATATATATATAAATAAAGATATCTAGAGATATACTACATGATCTTAGCCATAAGGCCGAGAAACGATATTTTATATATAGAGATGACCTGGCTTCGTGTGTCTTCTGCTCGAGTGAATGTTTCGCTTGTAGATTTTGTTCACGCCTACTAAAAATTATAATCTGGCTTCGCCCGTGGTCTGCTTTAGTGAATATTCCCCTAAAGAATTTTGTTTATGTCAATCAAGCTTGATACAGCAATGTTGTCATAATCATTTCTGACTAAAAATATATTGTTGCTCAGTACTTGGTTAATTATTATTTTTTTGTTAAAGTGCGACAAAAAAACTCTTCACAATTCATCCTATCATACCTTCATCCTTAAAGTTAGAAATAATCGCTATTTCTCTTTAAAAAATAATAAATTTCGATTTTTGTTTAAAAGAAACATTAGCGGTATAAATGCAATTTTCGTTATATATATATATATATATGTTCCCGGCTTCGCCCGATTTTTACCCGAGTAAAAGTTTGCCTAACAAACATTTGTTAAAACGATTCTAGAAAACATCCAATCCCTACTGAATCTATACTTGTCTATACTCTCGATATAATTTGAAATTTTTCCCAGTCCCTTGAAAAATACTCGATAAGTTGAAAAAAAATTTGCATGAATTGGTCCACTCGGTAATTTGAAGTTGAAGGAATAGTATCTTGCCACAAACGAAGATTTGAAAATAACTGTATTTAGCCAATGTACCCGGCTTCGCCCGGTTTTTATCCGAGTAAAAGTTTGCCTAACGAACATTTGTTAAAACGATTCTAGAAAACATCCAATCCACCTATATATTGATTTATAAACGTATATAAATATAAATATTGTTATATGCTTTTAAATATATTTTTTGAAACATAATTTAAAAAAAAAATGTCTATTAAATTTTATATAAAATATTGTAACGTTTGTGAATTTTATAATTATTTTTTTCTCAATGAATTATGTATATTAATTTATGATTTCATTTTGTTATCATCATCACATACAATGTAATTTTTTATATAAACAAACAATAATAAACAACAACAACAATGTAATTCGCGTCTTCATTATTATAAAACAACAACAAATTTAATTAACAATGTAAAAATATATTTTAACATATAACACAAAAACGTTACAATATTTTCTTTAAATATATATTAATATTAAAATGCCAAGTTTTTTACGTCATTGGAATTTTATATTACTAAATTCTCAAATTAAATTTATTATACTTGGAACACATTTTAAGAATTGTTACAATTTATAAATATAATTTCACCAGAAACCGCGAGAGGCGCTGCTTGCGAGTGAAAGTAGAAAATATGCAAATAAAATTGCAAATAATATTTATTTCAAACCAGAAACCTTCCGAGTAGTATAGTAAATTTTATATAACTTCCTAAAGTTTCACGGTGATTGGATAATCTTACCTTTTAAAAGCATTCATCGTGTAAACAAACTAACATTCATCGTGTAAACAAACCACGTGTAAATTATTAACCAATCAAATTCATTTATCGTCGCGATCAGTGCTGCTCCCAAGCGGTAAAAGGCTCGAACTAACGCTTTTTGGTATTATATTTTTCAAAAAAAGCACATTAACCTTTTTAGTTTTTTGAATAGCCTATATGTTAAACGAAATCTTCAGCTACCTACATGCAAAATTTCATAATCATTTATTCCGTAGATTTTGCGCAACGCGATAACAAACATCGATTTTGCATTTCATTTTTATAGATATAAGGAAGGAAGGAAGGACTAGCGGATGTGTACCCGGCTTCGCCCGGGTTTTATCCTAGTGAAAGTTTGCCTAACGAATATTATTGATAATAATATTCTGGAACACACAGAATATTATGATAATAGTGATAATTATATTCGTTACGTCATATATTTATATAATATATGAAATTTATTTTTCGAGCAAACATATTCACTCTCTACTGAATAGATTTTTGAAAAGATATACATAAATAAAAATATCTAGAGATATACTACATGATCTTAGCCAAAAGGCCGAGAAACGATATTTTATATATAGAGATGACCTGGCTTCGTGTGTCTTCTGCTCGAGTGAATGTTTCGCTGGTAGAATTTTGTTCCTGCCTATTAATCATTATCTGGCTTCGCCCGTGGTCTGCTTTAGTGAATATTTTCCAAAAGATTTTTTAATGCAATCAAGCATGATACGGCAATATTGTCATCATCATTTCTGGCTAAAAATATATTGTTGCTCAGTACTTGGTTAAATATAATTTTTCTTGGTTAAAGTGCGACAAAAAAACTCTTCCAGATTTAACTCTCTGTCCTGTTCAAATTTCAGCGAGATTAGTTACATATTGAGGGCTTGCATAGCCGACAAACATGTTCCCGGCTTCGCCCGATTTTTACCCGAGTAAAAGTTTGCTTAACAAACATTTGTTTAAAACGATTCTAGCAAACATCCAATCCCTACTGAATCTATACTTGTCTACACTCTCGATAATTTTTTCCCGGTCCCTTGAAAAATACTCGATAAGTTGAAAAAAATCAGTATTAATTGGTCTCCACTCGGTAATTTGAAGTTGAAGGAATAGTATCTTGCCACAAACGAAAATTTGTAAATAACTGTATTTAGCGAATGCACCCGGCTTCGCACAGTTTTTATCCGAGTAAAAGTTTGCCTAACGAACATTTGTTAAAACGATTCTAGAAAACATCCAATCCACCTATATGTTGATTTATAAACGTATATAAATATAAATATTGTTATATGCGTTTAAATATATTTTTGAAACACATAATTTTTTGAAAATATTTATTATATTTTAAATAAGATATTGTCACTTTTGTGAATTTGATAATTAATTATTTCTTTTTTTTCTCAATGAATTATATATATTAATTTAAAAATTCATTTTTGTTATCATCATCACAGACAATGTAATTTTTTTTATATAAACAAACGATAATAAACAACAACAATTAGGGGCTCAAAAATCATTTATTATGGTTAGCAGCTCCGTAAATAAAGATATTTTCACAACAACAATTAAAGTTGCATCATTTTTATAAAACAACAGCAAATATAAATTAACAATGTAAAAATATATTTTAATATTACATTTTAACATTTAACACAAAAACGTTACAATTTTTTCTTTAAATATATATTAATATTGAAATGCCAAGTATTTTTACGTCATTGGAATATTATATTACTAAATTCTCAAATTAAATTTATTATACTTGGAAAACATTTTAAGCATTGTTACAATTTATAAATATAATTTCACCAGAAACCGCTAGAGGCGCTGCTTGCGAGTGAAAGTAGAAAATTTGCAAATAAAATTGCAAAGAATATTTATTTCAAATCAAATTCAAACCAGAAATCTTCCCAGTAGTATAGTAAATAACTTCCTAAAGTTTCACGGCGATTGGATAATCTTACCTTTTAAAAACATTCATCGTGTGAACAAACTAACATTCATCGTGTAAACAAACCACGTGTTAATTATTAACCAATCAAATTCATTTATCGTCGCGACCAGTGCTGCGCCCAAGCGGTAAAAAGCTGGAACTAACGCTTTTTGGTTTTTTATTTTTCAAAAAAAGCACATTAACTTTTTTAGTTTTTTGAATAGCCTATATGTTAAACTAAATCTTCAGCTACCTACATGCGAAATTCCATAATGATTGAGTCAGTAGATTTTGCGTGAAGCGATAACAAACATCGATTTCGCATTTCATTTTTATAGATATAAGGATTATACATATATGAAAAAATAGTACAAAAGTAAAATTGTACTGGGATCAGAGGGATAAATTAAGAAAAAGACATCTCCTAGTATTTGGCCTATTATAGAATAATTAAAAATCAACGAATAGTTTATATTTATTCCGACAGATGGCGCAATCCATCGGCAACTTTTAGTTTAGAAGGGAAGATGCCTTTGTCTTAATATATATATAGCTATATAAAAAGTTGCAGTAGGGTTGAATGAGTCCAAGTTTAATAAAACCCAATCATGCACAGATGATGTCCGATAGATATTATTTCGCTCTTCAGAAAATCGCCTGTTAGAACATTCTAAAATATGATTAGACCCACAATATGTGTTGCCATTCTCTACTTGTTCCATAGTTGGTCTTCACTCTATGTTCAGTGTGTGAAGGAAATAAGATAATAATGAGAAAAACATTTATTTCAGTCATTTATTGACTAGAATGACAAGTTGAGCAAGACAAGTTGGCGTGATACGTGGACGCCGACTATTTATGTACATCATTTACATGTTTTCACATTTAAAATATATATATAAAGTGAAACATCTATAAAAAATTAAATTATATAATTTAAAACACACAGCGAAGTTTTATCTTTTACCTAAATATGTTATCAGAGAGAGAGAATAGTTGATGGCAACTCCACAAAGAATTTATGGTAGAGGAAGAATGGAAGGGTCAGAGAACATCTCCATCTTTCAGGTAAATGCCTTCAAAGGATAAGAGTTTTGTATAAAGTTGTCCCAAAAGTTCGTGTTTTTCTTAAAACGTTGTTTTTTATTACTTGGCGAATAATATTATTACTGCGAATACATACTAATACACACATGATACAATTACTTTATACATAATACATTATACATATAGACGAATAATATTATGGCGAATAATTTTGGTATTTCAATTTTTGAAAGTGTTTACGAACCTTTGGGACAACCTGTTTATTTTATTAAAAATTATATTTCTACAAATCCTGAGAAGGGGAAATAAACTGCGAAGAAAGTAAAACACTCTGGAGTTAGAAATTTCAACAGGTCAGGTGCAAGGATCTGTCTCTTCAACGCTGGAAATTAAAGTTTAAAACCAAAAGATTTTCAGAATTTATAGCCTGCTTCACTATGAAACCTTCTGAAAGCCTATTTTTATTATTACATATAAGATTTACACAAGAAACCTCCTTAAAAACCATATTACCGAAGATTCTTCGAATAGTGGTCAATCTCGGTAGGTTTGTAAACTTCTCTCTCTCTCTCTCTAACTTGTTGAGAGTTTTACTTAATGGCCGAATGATCTGTTAAAAGCAATAGTTGGAAATCAAATATAAAAATAATTTTATAATATATATATTAAACCTCTATAGAGATAAATATAAAACCAACAGCGTATATTTACAATAAGCTCTTGCGCTATCATATTATATAATATTTACTCGAATGCAATAAATTATGGCAAAGAGCTATTTAAGAAATAGACCATCCATTAAGTAATTCTACATATTCCAAATTCAAAGAAGACAGAAAGCTTGTCTTCCCTTCAAGGGAACGGAGTCTATGGAACAGAAAGTACAAAAGGAATATAAAAATAACAGGTTATCTCAGCTACAAAACATTTGACCACACTTTCTGAAGTTCCAGGAGTGGCCGCTATACGTCGCATAGCTCTGGAAAACACAGCAGTATTAGAAGTCTATTGCCATGAAGAGTTATAAACAATATTATAAATAATAATATACTTGAAATATATATTTATATAAATGGTTAATTATATATTGAGTTCATTTATTTCCAACAAATTTCGAAGATGGCGAATGGCGAGATCGTGCAGTAAACTTACGGACAGAACGTAAAGAGGAATTTATTCTGCAGTTTGTTGTTGACTTGGACTCTCATTTGTATTACAGTATAGTCTATCTATCTAGGGAGTTGATAAAACGGGGGCTATAGAAGAAATGTAAGATTTTTATAGGGATATTGCGGATGATAAGTGATAAAGGATTATTGAACATGGGAGATCATTTTTTTATGTTTTAAATAAGACATGGGGGTAGTATGGAGATTTAGGGTATACATTTTCATTATGGGATTCAATTCTCCGCGAAATCAATAAAGTTTGATTGATTGAAGGTGTAACTCACGGTCCAGGTCGATGTCGTTTTCGTCAATGTTCAGGTTGGCGACAAACTCCTCGATCTCGTCGTACTCCTCTTCCTCTTCCTCCTCCTCCTCCTCCTCCTCGGCGGTGGCGGGGGCGGCGTTGGGGTCCGGCGGTCCCTGCGTCACGACTAGGGGCTGAAGCCGCATCCGCTGCCGCTCCTCCTCCATGTCTGGCCACACACCACGGTTATATTGTACCGTTTGATTTGCATATTTATTCAAATCGGGAGCTTCTACGGTGTGCTTAGGTGAAAATATCGTTGAATCGATTCACACAAATAGCGAGATCCTTAGATCAATAATAACCTTATGACAAGGAAAAAGAGCAACTTCCAAATATTTATCTATATTTTTCAGATACCATCTAGTCTTATATTCTGTTATATAAATTTTAAGTTTCAAAATTGTTTCTCCGGAATATAACTTATGCATGAAATATCCCTCATTTTATACATGTTCAAATATTGTATATATATATATATATATATATATATATATATATATATATATAAGTAGTATATTGTGAATTGTAATATAATAACACTGTTTGTATAGTTTATTTATTTTAATCAATTAAGTTGGATTCATTAGTTTAGGATCATACCCTCCTATTAGAATGTACACTGCTCCTATTTTCTATCACCCCCATATTTCGTATTATAGACCATATCTTTATTAATATCATCTGCATATGCATCCTTATTTGTATACTGTATGTTAGGTGTCATATCTAGGATAGGTTAGTTTTAATCTCAAGTGTAAGATGCTATGAATATTCAATATTTTTAGCCTTATTAACCATGTGATATTGTATCCAAAGTTCAAAATGATGACGCCATAATAAAAACAGCTAAAGAGTGGGGTTTGAAGTCATCGCTACGTGGCAAAGTTTCAAAGGTTATGGGCGCCGACCATCCATGATGAAAACAATGGGTTAGATGGACTCCATGACGACAAAATGGGTTAGAGGGACTCCATTGAGACAACAATGGGTTAGAGGGACTCCATTGAGACAACAATGGATTAGAGGGACTCCATGATGACAAAAATGGGTTAGAGGGACTCCATGATGACAAAAATGGGTTAGAGGGACTCCATGATGAAAACAATGGGTTAGATGGACTCCATGACGACAAAATGGGTTAGAGGGACTCCATGATGAAAACAATGGGTTAGATGGACTCCATGACGACAAAAATGGGTTAGAGGGACTCCATGATGACAAAAATAGGTTAGAGGGACTCCATGATGACAAAAATGGGTTAGATGGACTCCATGACGACAAAATGGGTTAGAGGGACTCCATTGAGACAACAATGGATTAGAGGGACTCCATTGAGACAACAATGGATTAGAGGGACTCCATGACGACAAAATGGGTTAGAGGGACTCCATTGAGACAACAATGGATTAGAGGGACTCCATGATGACAAAAATGGGTTAGAGGGACTCCATGATGACAAAAATGGGTTAGAGGGACTCCATGATGACAAAAATGGGTTAGAGGGACTCCATGATGACAAAAATGGGTTAGAGGGACTCCATGATGACAAAAATGGTTAGAGGGACTCCATTGAGACAACAATGGGTTAGAGGGACTCCATGATGACAAAAATGGGTTAGAGGGACTCCATTGAGACAACAATGGGTTAGAGGGACTCCATGATGACAAAAATGGGTTAGAGGGACTCCATGATGACAAAAATGGGTTAGATGGACTCCATGACGACAAAATGGGTTAGAGGGACTCCATTGAGACAACAATGGGTTAGAGGGACTCCATGATGACAAAAATGGGTTAGAGGGACTCCATTGAGACAACAATGAATTAGAGGGACTCCATGACGACAAAAATGGGTTAGAGGGACTCCATTGAGACAACAATGGGTTAGAGGGACTCCATGATGACAAAAATGGGTTAGAGGGACTCCATTGAGACAACAATGGGTTAGAGGGACTCCATGATGACAAAAATGAGTTAGAGGGACTCCATTGAGACAACAATGGGTTAGAGGGACTCCATGATTACAAAATGGGTTATTGGGACTCAATGATGACAAAAATGAGTTAGAGGGATACATTGATGACAACAGCATCCACATGAGTCCAGCTTCAAACCTAGGCTGTTGAGAATATCAAGCAACATAGAGTACCATCGCGGCACGCTTGAGCACACAAAAAGATCACTTTTAACCTTATTTCAGTCTTTACCTTATTTGTAAAAGAATTTTTTTGAAATTATATTTTATTTTAACGCTATTATTCGATCCTTAATAACTTTATATACCCATAATTTTAAAATATATTTTTAAACACATTTATTTTTTGAAAAAAAATTAATAAAATGTAATTTTAGCAAATTCGGCAGGGGGAAATGTGATTTTAACAAAGGCCCCGGTGGCTCGTAGAGAAATTGGGTGGAGATAAATAAATTTCTAAATAAAATTGCAACGAAAAGTTATTCATAAAAATAATTAGCTTATAACCTCCCTAGGGTCAAAAGGTGTGACATGTAAATTTTTCTGATATTTATTATTTTAGTTAAGTTTACAGACAGATAAATAATAATAATTATTATTATATGCGGCATAAACACTAGGCTCCGTCTATCTCCGGAAATAAGCTGGAATCAGGTCGGTGACAAAGCTACACCAGACTGAGAAGCATATACCTGGAGACCATGGTTTCGGACTATAGCAGTAAATCTGTGCTATTATTATTCGGATTACGATCATTTTTACCTGAATAGATTATATGCAAATCTTGATTGAAACAGAGGGAAGCAGGCGCATTTACTTTCCACTTACTGTGTCCCGTAAATTAGCGTGTTTTAACACACATTTAGTATGTTAATAAAAATGTTTAAAATCTAAGTCTGTCATCACTCCCACCGGATAACACGACCTGCATCTCGAGGTTTGCTCACCTTCCTTCGTGGGCAACACCGTCTTCTCCTTGGGCACGACGTGACGTAGCTTCCTGCGGTTGAAGCCCTGGAGGTTGGAGATGACCTCAAGGTGAGTCCTCTCGGCGTCCACCACTGCAACACCATTCTTTCCTCGGAACATCAAACTTAAGATACATCTTAGACCTGCTTTAGTTTCTTCACCATCATCAAAAATGTAACATCTCACAGTTAAAGAGAATCCATTTATCTATCATAAGTTATTCAGACTAACCCCTACTACTATTTTGAATATTTAAATGAATTATAATTTTTTTAAATAGCTATCTACATATAACAATATAGCCATTAAACTGTATCCAATATTTTAGGTGTAAGTTCAAAATACGAGGGCGTATTGAAAAGTATTTATTGAACACGCTTAATGTTTAATTATTCGTTTTTTCTTTTAAAATTTATAATTGTGTGTATATATTGAAATTTTCCTTGGTCTCTATAGTACAGGGACTAGCCAATTTAGAAAGTCTATTACAAGCACTAGTCAGAAAATGGTTAAAATACGGGGAAATAATACTGGAACACCTAGTTTGTATGATGTGAAAATTCGCTAGAATACACCATGCTTATAATTCCAAGCGCTGAGATGAACTCCAATAGCTACCAGAAATTAAGATCGCACTCAGCTTATAAGAGGAATATTGAAAGGATCATATGAACTCTTTTACTTAAGTACGTTCTCGTTTCACCTATGTGATAATAAATAATAGAGGTTGCTGGGCACCCGTAGCTACCCTGGCCTGTATGCCTGACAGTGTTTTGGAGAGAACAGACCTGGGAAGAAAGTCAATAGTGATTAGAGATATAGAATAGAACAACCTATTGTCGAGAAATTATACGCCGTGAAGTAAGTGATGTCTTACCTTCTTTGGTGGGCAGGGATATTTTCTCCTGGGTGTTGGTCCTCTTCAGGCGGTCTCGCTTGAAGCCGGTGACACTGGCCATGACGTCATTGCCCTGTGGAGGTGTGGCCTCGGCTGCTGAGACACCCGTGGACATATAGCTACGCTACATATATTTACACTACATGTGGACATATGATCACGCTACATATGGACTTATAGCTACACTGCATATGAACATATAGCTAGGCTACATATAGCCACACTACATATGGAACTAAAAATCAACTTTAGCTTTATTTATAAAGAAATATTTATATTATTGCTGCAATTTGTGAAATATAAATCACATAATATATAATAATTAATCCTGAAAATATCTCTATTTTCTTAGAGATTCCAGCTACTTCGTGTTCGTTTGATCATTGGACAGATTCACAACTCCTACAATTATCAGATCTTCTTAGATAATGAAAACTTGAATATAAACTTTAAGATTTTACACAATATTGTATATATTATTCCACATGCGTGTTTATATAATTGTGTGTGAACAAATCTCATCGATTATCTCAATAATAGATTTCCAAGTAAACGGGGGATTAAATATCCTAATTTCAGCATGTTTGAAAAGGGGAATATTCAAAATGCATTTACACAAGATGAAAAATTTCAGCGATGTTTCCAAGTTTTCTGATTCTATTTCAACCTACGCTACTACCTATATACAGGGTGATCCAAAAGTCCCGCACAACTTTAAAAATTAATAACTCCGCGAATATTTGCGCTAGAGAAATGCGGTAAACACCATTGTGTTCAGGATGCAATGGGATTTTTTATGGCAAATAATGAAAAATTCGAAATGATTTTAGTTACAACTTTATTCGCTAGATGGCGCTCTACAGAATTAGAGATTCAGCGGCCAAATTGTTTGATAAATTGAAAAATATAACTGAACGACACGTATTTTTCCTTTTTGAATACCAGGAAAGAACCCTAATAATATCAAATGATAAATTAATAAAACACCATTTCGCCAAAAGTTAGAAGAAATGGTTGACGATTTTTAAATACAATCTGAGATATGTAAAATAGGTATATGCAAATTAAAACATGTAGCAAAAAAATATTTATATTTCAGATGGAGTTTTGTGAAATAAATTGAATGTTTGAAAATAACTACTGATATCAATACACGATTTTTGAAATGTTAATATAGTACCAGAAATTATGATGGCACTACTAATAGGATTTCGTGCTATAAGGAATGTATAGTTTCTTGACTAATTGTCGACACTTAACTATTCAACTGGATATTTGTCATGATCCAAAAATGAAATATAGAGGGTAGTGACAAAATATATTTGTCGTACTTTATTCCAAATATCCTATGGGTTTGTCAAATGTTATCATTGTTTATTATACTGTACATGATTTTGAAAATGTATCCCGTGAAAAAATCATTTTTAAATCGACCTTTTGCGTTGAAAATTGTATTGTTTTTTGCGCAAAACATCTAAAGTTGAGGGGATACAGAGATTATTCCTTATGCTATTTCTTCTAATGAGCGAAAAAGCGATAAACTAAACATAAGGGGTAAAATTGTGTATACCAGTGTTATTCGAGAAGTTATAACACTTTGGCCTGCACGACATAATTTAAAATGTGGGCAAATGACAAACAAAAAAATTACCGTTTACAGGAAAAAAAAGAGTCAAGATGTGAGGACAGCATTTATTATTCCCATAACCCAAAACAAAGAGCTGCAAAATATAACACATCAGGTAACTGCCTTCTCTCTTGTATTAGGTCACAATCCTTGCTCAATGTGGCGCCCTTCATTCTCAAACACCGCCTGCAGACGATAGATGACAGAATGGTCACAATTAAATAGTTGAAATTTATAAAACGTGCCATCTGATAGAAGCCTTCAACATGGCCAATGTGGTAGGCCGGCATCGATAAAAACGCGACTTAATGTACCCCCATAACCGAAATTATAAGGCGTCAAGTCTGGTGATATTGGGGGCCACTGGTATATAAAAGTGGCGACTTATCAACGAATTTCACCAAACGTTTCCTTCAGCAATTGTTTGGCACCGCGGGAGATATGAGGAGGTCCTCCATCTTGCAAGAATGTTATTTCGCTTAGTACTTGTCTGTCCTGCAATATGGGAATAACCTTTTCTCTCAAAAGTTGAACATAACGTTCACCAGTTACAAAAACGGTTTTAAAAGTTCTTCCATTGATTTTTTCAAAGAAAAATGGCCCCAATAATAAATGAAGAAGTGAACCTACACAAAACTGTAACTCTGTGCTGATGAAGTGGTATTTCTGTAAAAATCCTAGGGTTTTCTGTTGCCAAAATAAGGCAGTTTTGAATGTTAAATTCTCCCTTTAGATAAAAGTGAGCATCATCTGTTCTTAGAACATTTGACAGACAGTTTCCATCAATATCAATTTGCCGGAAAACCCATGCAGCGAATTCTTGACGCTTCTCAAAATCGCTGACTTTCAACTCGTGGAAACTTTGAATTTTGTTAGGATATTTTTATAGAAAAATTCTAAATGTGTGTTCTCTCCAAACTGTTCCATACGAAATCCCCGTTTGTCGAGAAACTTGTCTAGCACTTACTTCTCCATACGTGAATAACGTTTCAATAGCTTCAGCATTCTGCAAAACCGTAACAGCCACTGACTTGCATGTCGATGGTCTTCCACTCCGAGGTTTTGCTTCCAGAGATCCAGTTTTCTCAAAACTTTTAATCAATCGCTTTAGAGAGTAGCAACTCATTGGTCCTTTACCGCTTCGAATATCTTTAAAGGAACGAAACGCTCGTAAAGATTCAGTGACAGATTCTGAATCACAATTAAAACAATTCACCAAGAGTGCTTTATCCTGTAGTGACGGCATTCCAGGGGGAAGAGGAGAAGTTCGACCACACCTCCTTGCGGTCCCCCTGGACCCTTGGAATATTTAACCAAATTCTGGTTCGTTTCCAAGATGACTAACGTTGCAACGGCACCCATTTTCAAATGAAGAGCAAAGCTGATATATCCAGTAATGCTACCGCGTCCGGGGTAACCGCCGCATCAGGAGCTGCAGCTCGAGCTCATATGAGAAATCTACTACGAGGACACAATTCAATCAACTACAACTCAATATAAATGGTACCCAGAGGAAAATAAAGAGCTGACTTGTCTTCTCTGTGACAACAATGTACATATTAATTGTCCTCAGGAGACAAAATTGAATCAGAATCTGAGATTCAATATCAAAGATTATACAAAACTACGAATGGACAGACCGAAAAAATTCGGAGGAGGACTTGCCGTTTTGATTAAAACTCTAGAAATCAAATTTAAGGAAATCGCCTATAATCAGAGTAAGCCTAGAGAAAGCACGACAGAAGCTCAAGCAATAGAAATCTATCTTACAGATAAAACAATTCCAATCATTAATGTTTATCACCACGATAATACTAGCATCAATACAGGCCTGATAGAGACATTAAGTGAAGCGTCTTCGGATATCGCAATCATACTTGGTGATTTTAACGCCGAAAGACCAATTTGGGGATCACCTGTCCAGGATAACAAAGGTCAGCAGGTTGAGGACATGCTAACCGACCTCGACCTTACGCCGTTAAATAACGAAAAGAACACCTATATATCCAAGTCCACAGGCACAGAATCCGCAATAGACATCACAGCGATAAATTACAACATCGCACCCACAACACAATGGAAAATTCTGAAAAGTGCAATCAGTGACCACAAACCAATTTTAACAACGCTAAAATTCTCATTTGAGAATTTTCAACAGAATAAAAGAACACTGGAAAAAAATTACAGAAAAACTTGAAAAACTGTGCAACGAAGAATTAAATCACAGAACGATTGACAAAAACTTGGAAAAATTCTCTTTGAACATATCCAAAGCTGCAAAAGTATCGATACCTAGAGGTAGACGTAAAGACCTGTGAATACTTTACTGGAAGGACCACAATATTGAGGCAATGATTGCAGAGAGAGAGACAATAAAAATGAACTTCTTAAAACAAATAAAACAGAAGAAATCATAAAGGAACTCATTGAAATTAGTCACAAAATAGAACAAGAAATTTGGATATTCAAAAAAGAAAAATGGGCAGAATTCTGCGAAGAAAATGGATCAAAAAAGGAAAGCCATCACTGGAATATAATAATTGTTATAAAACTCAAAACCAACACTAATCCTCCAATACTCTAACCGATATGAACAGCGAGAACGAACAAACAGATGGCTGACATAATTTCTGAATATCTTTCAAGCACTTCCAGACTCAGCTATACGAATGAAGGCAGGACTCTAAAAAATAATATAAACAAGTTAGTTAAACAAGCAAGAAATTACCATCAACAAGATTTTACTCGAGAGACTTCACACTGAATGAGCTAAATTCATCAATAGGAAAGTTAAATCCAAGATGTCACCTGGAGATGCTCTAATCTTTGGTCAAATGATTAAACACTTTGAAGACGAAGCTAAAAATCAACTCCTACGAATACTGAACATTTCATGGCAAACTGGTAAACTACCAAATAATTGGAAGATATCAATTATAGTGCCAATACTGAAACCAAACAAAGATGCTAAGGAATGCAAGAACTATCGGCCAATTGCTCTTACCAGCATACTTTGTAAAATAAAAGAATAAATTATCCACTCTAGGCTCATAGTCTGGCTCACTAACAATAATAAAATAAACTTCTGCCAAACTGCCTAAAGATCCAGACACTGTACAACTGATAAACTGTTCTACTTCTGTCAATCAATAATAGATTTCTAGGAAAAACCGCTAAAGAAGACAACGGCCGTATTCCTGGATATGACCTCAGCTTTTGTTCGAGTGTAGAAATTATTTAAAAGGCTGCACAACATCGGAGTAAAAGGAAAAACCTTAATCTGGATTGCAGACTTCTTAAGGGGAAGAAGGATAAAGGTTCGGGTCAATGGAACATTTTCCAAGGACCGAAGAACATGGGCTGGTGTACCTCAGGGATCTGTGCTTAGTCCTCTACTCTTCTCGCTATATATTAACTGTTGTTTATGTAAATAGATGAATATTATTTGTATTATTTAAAGCCTCATTATGTAAAAATATATGTATATATGAATTGGACATTTGTTGTTGGCCATGGTCAAGTTTGAGGTCTTGTACGTCTAATTACGACACAACAAAATTGGCGACGAGGATGCGCGATCTACAGAGCCAGTAAAAAGCTAAGGAAAACGGCGTCTATGCAAGTATAACAACTAAATCTTTCAAACAAATCTGACTCTCGGATTATGGAGAGGAAAAATGAGAAAATGGGTTAAGATTACATCTTTTAAACTATCTGAATCAAGAAAACAAAGGAGTAGAAAAGATCAGCATGACAAGTTCAAAGTTAATAATACCTTATAGATGCTATATCCCAGTGGAGGACACTTCGATCTTTTTGTACAAATATTTGAGGCTTTCTTTTTGGCATCTGAAGAAGGAGATTAAAGTGCTGATTTTTACCTCGCTAACAGATTCTGAAACTTTGAAGCAGGGAAACGACATTTTCTTCCTGGTCTAATGAAAGATCAACCCTATGATACTATCATTCAAAGAATTAAGCTGCATTTGGATCCAAAGAAGAAAGTGATACCACAGCGATGCAGATTTTTAAAGAGAATTCAACAGGAAGGAGAATCAATTTCGGAATATCTTTGAGAATTGAAACATTTGGCAATAAATTGTAATTTTGTCGATATGTTGGGAACCATGATGCGAGACCGTTTTGTGGCTGGAATCAAGTCGGAAATCCTGCAAAAGAAGCTACTACAAGAGGAAGACGATGTCACCCTGGATAAAGTTTTTGCAGTGGCGATCTCGTTCGAATTGGCGGAGATAAATACATGAGAATTACAAGATAAAATAGTGGCCAAGATATCCCCTGTGAATTGAAAGGATAAAAAGGGAGAGTACAATAATAGTACGGCGCAGTATAGGCCTTTCAGGCAAAGTGGCAAAGGCAAAATAGTGTGTTATAGATGTGGTGAAAGACATTCACACGTGGCATCTGTTTTACCTCATAGAACAAAGACTTGTTTTAAAATGTAATAAACTGAGTCATTTAAGTAGGGTCTGCAAAGCTAGTAAAAGAATGTGGGGATGTAAATTTGTACAAGAGGACTCTATATATTCTGTACAGGGCGAAACTGATGCCACAATAAATTTAACAGTAGGTGATTATTCTTTGTGCTTTACAATAGATACAGGAAGTCCAGTTACGTTAATACCTAAAGATATTTATAAGAATTATTGGCAAGGTAAAAGATTATTTCCAACAAATTTAAGATTAAAATCCTTTTGTGGTAAATCAATAGAGATTATAGATCAAAGAAATGTTTTTGTAAAAGAAGCCAACCAATATTTACGATTAATAGTTGTAAATGAAAAAATCCAGGTAATTTTATTAGGAAGAGAATGGCTTAAACAGTTGAAACTTGATTATTCTATATTGTTTAGCATTAAAATTTTAAATAATGAATATAATAGAAATATATTTAAATATATAAAAATTTGATGGATAGGTATGCAGATTTGTTTAACAAAGATTTGGGCTGTCTCTAAAGAACGTTAGAATAAATTTTAATTTAAAAAGGATGCGACTCCTGTGTTTTGTAAGGCCAGAAGTTTACCTTTCTCTCCAAAAAACAAAGTAGAGAATGAAATTGATCATTTAGTGAATTCTTGCATTTTATAACCTATAGTTCATGCATATTGGACCGCTCCAATAGTACCGGCATCAAATAAGGATGGTAGTGTAAGGATATGTGGTGATTTTAGATGTACAGCTAATAAAGCAATAGAATTGGATAGGTATCCCATTCCATCGATCGATGAGATCTTTTCAAAATTATCTACAAGCACCGTACCTTCGACTCTAGACCTATCACAGGTTTACTTACAAGTAATGTTAGCGGAAGAAGCCAAAGCTGTTGTTGATATAAACACAAAAAAGAGGCTGTTTTCTTATAAAAGACTACCATATGACGTAGCGGTAGCACCGAATAAATTTCAGAGGATTATGGAAGGCCTATTTTCTGATTTGCCAGGTGTGGCCTGCTACATAGATGATATTTTGGTTGCAGGAAAATACTTTGAAGATTATGATCAAAAGTTGGATCTAGTGTTTAGATGATTGCTAGAAAAAGGTTTAAGTTAAACAGATATAAATGTAAATTTAAAAAGAAATCGGTGGAATTTTTAGGGTTTAAAATGGATAAATATGGACTGCATCCCTTAGAAAATAAAATTAAAGCAGTGATAGAGGCGCCTGAACCTAAATGTTTCACAATTGAGATCTTTCATAAGACTCTTAATTTATTATTATAGATTCCTAAAGAATATAGCAAACATTTTAGCGCTATTCTATCAACTTTTGAATAAAAATTGTAGATGGAACTGGACGAAAAATATCGAAAAATTCGGAGTCATAGAAATGATAGAAATGAAGAATGCCCTATAGCTTTTGCTTCTAGAACATTAACTGAAGCGGAAAAACGGTACTCTCAACTATAAAAGGAAGCGTTGAGCATAACTTATGGCGATGAGAAATCAAGACAATACTTACTGGGACGAAAATTCGTATTAGTCACAGACAACCGACCCTTAATTCATATATTTTCACCTCAGAAACCAATTCCCATATGTGCAGCATCCAGAATTAAAAGATGGTCTTAAAATTAGCTGCATTTAATTATACTGAGGATTTTCGAAAAGGTAGTGATAATTCCAATGTTGACGCATTGTCACGTCTTCCTTTAGAATCGAGTGTCAGGGAGTCTCTTGATGAAGACCAGGTACTTCTTCTCAGGAAGTTGAATGAGGTACCGTTCTCTTTTAGGGATGTGGCATATGAGACGTCCCGAGATAAAATACTGTCTATAGTATTAAGGAATGTTAGAGAAGGAAACTGTGTGTGTGTGTGTGGAAATTCACAAGGGTACTGAGGGAAAACCCACTAGCTCCTTATTATAAGATCAATGAGGAATTAAGTTTGGAGTTTGATTGTTTTCAATGGCGTGAAAGAGTGGTGATTCCCCAAAAATTAAGATCTTTAATTCTAAATGACTTGCATGAAATACACATTTGATTGTTAAAATGAAGATGATTGCCAGACGGTATTTTCTGGTGGCCAGGCATAGACAGTAACATCAAAGAGTTAACTAGAGAATGTAGAGTATGCCAAGAATCGGCAAGCATGCCCCCGGCTACCATCTCGGAATGGACTTGGCCCGAAAAACCGTGGCATCGACTTCATCTTGATCTAGCGGGTCCGTTCATGGGAAGAATGTTTTTGGTTCTCGTGGACGCATACTCAAAGTGGATAGAAATTTTTATCATCAAAGATATTACCAGAAAAACGATTATAAGTCATCTTAGAGAAATTCTCGCCAGAATTGGATTGCCCTAATATTTTGTTACAGATAACGGAAGACAGTTTATCTCCGGTGAATTCGAGCAATTTACCAAAATGAATGGTATACGTCACACTAAGACCAGTCCGTATAATCCTAGTACAAATGGTTTAGCTGAGAGATATGTAAGAGAGTTTAAAAACCGTTTGAGAAAGAATAATGGGAAGGATGATTTGGAGACGAATCTACAAAGTTTCCTATTTGCTCATAGAGCATCTCCCCAAACTGTAATAAAGGAATTCCCCGGCGGAACTGCTAATGAAGAGAAGTTTAAGATCAAGATTCTTGAATTTAAAACCAAGATGAGAAATCCGCGAGAGGTATTTCATGAGGCCGTAAGAAGGCAGGAGCAGTTTACTACAGGTTGCGAGGTTTATTTCCGCAACTATGCAACTGGACCTAAACGGTAAAAAGGTACCATTTTGGAATTATTGAGCTACCGCGTCACTACCTTATAAGTTGCGAGGGCCTCGTGTATAAGAGGCATATCAATCAATTGCGACCTGTGAGAAAGAAACAAGTGGAGACAAGAAATTTGATACTTCCTCGAACATCTGGAGAGAAGCCTGTAGGTGGAAGTCAGAAATAAAGTGAAGAGAAGGTTCCAGAGGTTACATCAGGAAACAAGGAGGAGACTGCTTCTGTGCACGTACCCTCTTGCACACCTAGACCAGGGCCTGTTGCTGTGCACGTGCCCTCTTGCACCCCTAAACCGGAGGCTGCCGCTGTGCAAGTGCCCGTCCGCAGTCCTAGACCTCAGAGAGCCAGGAAACCCCTAGACCGACTGGAGTATTATTAAGGGGGGAGATGTGTTGTGTATGTAAATAGATGAAGATTATTTGCATTATTTAAAGTCTCATTATGTAAGAATATATGTGTATATAAATTGGACATTTTTGTTGGCCAAACGAAAAGAATCTGAGGCTCTGTATTGGACACGACAAAAACAACAACGGCATTCCAGAGTAAAATAAATCATCAGAGATAGAGAAATATTTTTCAAATGAATTAAAATAAATATAATCGATACTGAGAGAGAGTTGAATTAAAAAAAAAATAGAAAATTATTATTTTCGAAATATAAATAGCTGAGAGGATTCCAGCAAACGGCATCTCAAATATCAGGGTTTTTTTTTTTTTTTGCTACATGTTTAATTTGCATATACCTATTTTACATATCTCAGATTGTATTTAAAAATCGTTAACCATTTCTTCTAACTTTTGGCGAAATGGTGTTTTATTAATTTATCATTTGATATTATTAGGGTTCTTTCCTGGTATTCAAAAAGTAAAAATACGTGTCGTTTAGTTATATTTTTAAATTTATCAAACGATTTGGCCGCTGAATCGCTGATTCTGGTAGGGCGCCATCTAGCGAATAAAGTTGTAACTAAAATCAATTTCGAATTTTTCATTATTTGCCATAAAAAATCCCATTGCATCCTGAACACAATGGTGTTTACCGCATTGCTCTAGCGCAAATATTCGCGGAGTTATTAATTTTTAAAGTTGTGCGGGACTTTTGGATCACCCTGTATATGTATACCTTTATAAAAATGACAACCAATGACACTGACTGAGAAAACATCTGGAAAATATATTTATACTTATTTACAGATGATCTTGGCCATATTATAACGTCGCAGAAAATTACATGTTACATGCTTATTAAATTTTCTAACATCACGCATTTAGTAGCTAATTAATATATATATATATATATATTGTAACAAAGTATTATTAATTTTATTATTTTTATCAACAGAGTGGTCATTTTTATGTTTATATTTTGCTACTCTGTAAATTTACCTCGTGGCTTATCTTTTGTTTACCATTCATAGTTTGTCCTTGCCTGAAATAAATTGTTGTCTCATCCCGAAGTTGGTCTTCCCTAATTTTCCACGTGTCAATATAATATATTAAAAACAAAGTAGGCATATCCTGACCAGGAGCACATGTGCTTTTCAGAAGTCCGAGCGCCATCTGGTGGAACAGAAATCAACTAAACATTGATTTAGCCTGTTCCCTGATATTTGGCCAACCAAATTTTTTTATTTATCAAGAAAAGCCATCCACGAACTCGTTTCGCGCTGTTAGCGCTCGTCAGCGTGGAGAAGGCTGTATCACTGCGACCAAAAATATTTTTGGTCCCAGTGGCTTTTTATTTATTATTTTTTCTATTGATTTTTCATATATATTTATATTTGGATAGTTCGGATAAAGTTGTTTATCCTGGGGGATATTGATTTACCCAGAGGTTTATGAAGATACATCAGGTTGTATATATGCCATGTATAATGCCGAGTTTATAAGACACTTAACAACCTTTAACTGATATTTTCTTTATCAAAATTATTATGTAATCAAGTTTATATAGTACTCTTTTGATTTTTAATACCAATACCTGATCTTTTTCAATTTTTCCCCCATTTTACATTGCGTATTCACGCAAGATTGGCCTTAAATACCCATTTCTTAATTTCTCAAGAAGCCTCTGGGACCAAAATATTTTTGGTCGTAGAGGTACAGCCTGCATCACGCTTACGAGGTCTAACAGCTCGAAACGCGTTAGTGGTTGGCTTTTCTTTATTTATAAAGAAAACGGATTGGTCAAATATCAGGGAATAGGCTAAATCAACGTTTAGTTGATTTCTGTTCCACTAGATGGCGCTCTGCTATCTAAAATATTCATGTGAACGTGGTCAGGATATGTCCTTTTTTATATAAATATATATATTAACATATATGCTTTTGTGTGATTGATAGTTTGACGTTAAAGTAATAATTTCGTGTGCACATACATGTGAATAGTTGCTAACGCCATAGTTAAATGATGTTATTGCAACGTCATGTGGAATCCAAATTTTTATCAATGCAGCAGCAACAGTATTAAAACTGAATACACACAAGTGTTTAACACCAACAAAACGTGAAGTCTTGTTCAAGCATCTGTGAATAAATAAAGTGGAAATCAGGTGTAAATTGTGTCGTGAACTCTAGATTTAGCACCAGCGAATCAGAGCCACGCTTGTCGGGTTGCTGGCAAACTCCCCGGCCGGAAACATTGGGCAAGTTGGTTGAAGAATTGTGCTTCACAACATGTGCGATGTTGTAATCAAGAATAGCATTCACTCTTCAACAATACTGTTTTAATTAGGTGCTTTTCTAATTTGAAAATATGTCAGAGATTGAATTCGCAACACTTACAAGACTAGATCAAACACCAGCTAAAATGTAATCTATTACACCAGTGCTTATGGATATTATCCTGTGCATCTATTTAGATTCTTACTTCTCATTGGAATCTCACCAACTTGAAAGCAAATTCAAAACGTCTTTCCGTCTAAAATGGTGTCGATTAATTCCCTACATCACATAACGTTAAAGATATGTCGCTTCGTTTCGAATTCACAGCAGTTGTTACAATCGCAGTACAACATGTGCGATTTTGTAATCAAAAATAGCATTCACTCTTCAACACCACTGTTCAAATAGGTGTGTTTCTTTATTTGAAAAATATGTCGGAGATTGAATTCGCAACACCTACAGTGTACACTAGTTCAAACACCAGCTCAAAATTAATCAATTACACCCGTGCTTATGACTATTATCCTGTGCATCTATTTATATTCTTACTTCTTATAGGAATCTCACTAACTTGAAAGCAAATTCAAAACGCCTTTTGCGTCTAAACTTCTGTCGATTAATTCCCTATATCACACAACGTTGAAGTTTGTCGTTTCGTTTCGAATTCGCAGCAGCTCTTACAATCGCAGAGATTTAAGTTGTCAAAACGGCTTGTCAATATAAACTGTCAAAACCTGTGTATCATATATGTTAAAATAAATTGAAAGACAATCTAGAAAAGTTTTGACAGTTGAAAATTACCAACGTAGATATGTCACCACCGAGATAGGTTTGATCGGCTGACCTCCTCACCTGTGGGAGGCCGGGCCGGAGGGGGCTGGGGCGCCCTGGGAGCCGACGTGACTTGGGGGGCGGTTCTCCGAGTTTCTACGGCGGGCTGCGGGGGTGCGACTTGCGGCATGGCGGGGGGACTGAAGTAGTGCTGGGGGAGTCGGAGGGCCTGGCGTTCTGCCACCATGTCTGCCAACACACACACGGATTTAACTGGCTACACCTACCTACACATAGCTCTCTCTCCACGTCAGATTTATCGCCTCGTACACAGCATCGTACTTGATCTGTGATATATTATTACTCTACTCTGTATAATTGATCATCATCTTGTAAACAACAATTTACGTATAATCGAATTGTAAAAAGAATAAAATAATTATAGTAGCTTAAAAATAGTGTATCTTTCATTTATCTATATATATATATATAAAGTGCAATTTCTTACAAAATAATTTTCACCATTAATATTTAACAATTAATAGAAACGTATCAAATGGCGACGAAGAATTAACGTAAGTATGGCCACCACTAATTTAAATTATCCAAGGTTTCGTGAAGGTGAAGATCTAAATTGTTATTTGGAACAATTAGAAGAATGTTTTAAATTGAACAAAACATTAGAAGCAGACAAAGTATCTGTGTTATTAACGTCTATTGATGTTAATGTTTATAAGACTTTGCGCGATTTGTTGGTACCCAGAAGGCCAAGTGACCTTAAATATAAAGATTTAGTAGAGGTTTTAACCAACCATTTATATCCAATAAAAAATAAGCACTATGAAAGATATTTATTTCACAAGATTGTACAAAAAGAAAGTGAGCCTGTGGGAAAATTTGTTTTGAGGCTTAAATCTCAGGCAGACAAGTGCAAATTTACTGACATAAATGAAAATTTGTGTGATCAATTTGTAAGTGGTTGCTTCGATGAAGCTACGCTTAAAAGGCTGCTAAGTGAACCTTTTTTAACGTTTGATAGTGCAATAAATATTGCAAATTCTGTAGAGGCAGCGAAGTCACAAGTAAATTTGATGAAAAATCCTGGTCATGATATTGATAAGTTGAAAGCCAGATCTAAAAATTTTAAATTCCCATGTAAATACAATAATCCTTGCAAAATTTGTGGAAAGTCTAACCACGATACGAAGTTATGCAAATTTAAAAATGCTCAATGTTATATTTGCAATAAGAAAGGGCACATTGCTCCAGTATGTTGGAATAAAAAATCGGCCCAAAATTCTGGAATGAATAAACCCAATCTGAATAAATTGAATACTATTCAGTGCAACACATTAGAAAACGCACCAAAAATATTGGTAAATGTTAAAATTGAAGATGCAGACACTATAATGGAGGTTGACACTGGTGCAGACGTGTCTGTAGTTTCAAAGAAATTTTTTCTTACAAATCTCAAAAATGTCACTCTAGAGAAATACAGTGGACATTTGAAAAGTTTTTCAGGAAATATGATACCAGTTTTTGGAAAATGCTTGGTAAATGTTAGTTACAAAAACTATCAGGAAAAACTACCCCTAATTGTGACAGGCCAGTTTAATAACCAAACGCCGCTACTGGGCAGAAATTGGATAAGAATTTTAAAAACTGATTGGCCCAATTGCGTTTTTGATATCTGTAATAATATAAATGTAATTTCAAATTTAGAACTGTTTTTAGAAGTATATAAGAGAGTATTTGAAAATAAAGATTTACCAATTCAGGGCATTAAAGGTTCAATATCATTGAGGCCAAATGCTAAGCCCAAATTTTTTAAATTTAGACCAGTACCCTTTTCCATTAAAGAGAAGATAGACAAAGAACTAGACAGACTTGAAAAAAGTCAAATAATTGAAAAGGTTAATGCTAGTGATTGGTCTACGCCTTTAGTAACGGTAATAAAGTCAAATGGAGAACTACGTTTGTGTGGTGATTTTAAAAATACTTTGAATAATTGCATTGAAGATGAGAAATATCCATTACCTACTATAGAAACTATGTTGGGAAATCTAGGAGGAAACAAGATTTTTACCAAATTGGATCTCTCCTCCGCATATCATCAAATTGAAATGGATGAAGCATCAAAAAATCTGCTAGTGGTATCTACCCATAGAGGACTTTACCGATATAATAGATTGCCTTTTGGCATCAGTCCAGCTTCAGCCATTTTCCAGAGGTGTATGGACAGCCTTTTTCATGATGTTCCCAACACGGTGATATACTTAGATGATATTTTCATTGGTTCTAAAGATGAACAAGAACATTACAGAATTTTAAAAATGATCTTCGATAAATTGAAAGAGCTAAATTTCACCCTTAATAAAGAAAAATGCTTATTTTTAAAAAAAGACATTTGTTTTCTAGGTCATATTATAAATGAAGATGGTGTTAGACCAGATTCAAAGAAATTGGAAGCATTAGAAAGGTGTAAAAAGCCTTTCGACAAAACATCATTGAAGAGTTTTCTAGGGATGTTGAGCTTCTATTCAAAATACATACCTAATATGTCAACCTTGGCTGGTCCTCTTTATCAACTCCTAAAGAAGGACAATCGTTGGAAATGGTCTAGCCAATGCGAAAAGGCATTTCTGAATTTGAAGTTAACTCTATTAAATTCCCAGGAGCTTATTCACTATTCAATGAAGCTTCCATTAACTTTAACCTGTGATGCATCTGCCTATGGCATAAGTGGGGTCTTGTGTCATATTGTGGAAGGGGAAGAGAAGCCAATCACCTTTGTTTCCAGAACATTGTCAAGTGCAGAAGTCAAATACTCTCAGACTGAGAAAGAAGCACTTGCTATTGTGTTTGCAACTTCCAAACTGAGACAATACTTGTTTGGGAGAAAATTTGTGTTAAAGAGTGATCATAAAGCTTTAACGACTGTTTTTGGAAATAAAAGACTTCTTCCGCCTTTAATTGCAAATCGCTTGCATAGGTGGGCTTTAGAGTTGTCAAATTTCGATTTCTATATTAGATATACAAATAAAGATACCATGCTCTGTGCGGATGCATTTTCAAGACTTCCACTTGAGGAAATAAATTCAAGGGAAGACAACATTGATTTGGTGACACATGATATATCATTTTTAAATGTAACTCCATTGGACCACCTCATTATTGAAGAAGAAACCAATAAAGATCCGGTTTTAAATAAGCTCAAGGAATATCTATTAGAAGACCCTCAGTTAGCAAAAAAGGATGAAACAATGAAACCATTCCTTTCAAAATTGGAAAATTTTTCTGTACTGCAGGGATGCATTTTTGTTGATTCTAGGGCAGTGATTCCAAGAACCTGTCAAGATCAAATGTTGAAGTTACTTCATCAAAGTCATATAGGAATCAATCGCATGAAATCTCTAGCCAGATCTTCGGTTTGGTGGCCAAAAATGGATAGTCAAATTGAAGAGTTTGTGAAGGAATGTTCTCCCTGTATGCATCATCAGACAGCTCCTCCCGCTGAGAACACACCTTGGCCCAGGACTAACCAACCGTGGCAGCGAGTTCATGTTGACCATTTCTATTTCAGAGGTGATTGTTATTTATTAGTAGTAGATGCAAATTCAAATTGGATTGAAGTATTTCCAGTTAGAGGTACTACTTCGCAAGAAAATATTAAGCTTCTACGGGAGTGTTTCGCCAGGTATGGATTACCGCAATGCTTAGTGTCTGACAATGGCCCCCCCTTCAATTCGATTGAATTTAAGGAGTTCTTACGGAAAAATAATGTATACCACTTAACCTCGCCAGCATATAATCCCTCGTCTAACGGAATTGCTGAAGTTTCGGTAAGAATAATTAAAAAATCTCTGGAAAAGTCGTTGGAAGAATCTCCAAACTCAAATATGGACTGTATTTTACAAAATGTTCTGTTTAATTATAGAAATACGCCTACCTCTTTAGATAAGCCTCCTGTAGAACGTCTCCTAAGTTATGTGTCTAGAACATTTGTAAATTGCTTGAACTCTGAATTTATCCAGAAGACTTTTGGGAGAAATGAGTGTGGAAGGCGACATTTTCAAGTTGGAGATAAAGTGCTGTTTACAAGAGTAATACAAAATAGGCGCAAATGGTTCAAGGCCCAGGTGATACGACGACTAGGTTACAATGTTTATCTAGTAAAGAACCTAAAAGGCACATTTAAAGTGCATGTCAATCAGATGAGGACAGGTTCAGATACCAAATATGCTGAAGATTCTGATTGGACCTTGGACAACGCTGGAGCAGGACCTCACCGACTGGAACAAGACCCTCAAATTTCCACGTCACCTCCACCTAGGAGATCTACCCGACCTCGATGCCCTCCTTGCCGGTTTTCTCCAACTATGAACAATATAAGGAAGGAGGAATGATCTGTGATATATTATTACTCTACTCTGTATAATTGATCATCATCTTGTAAACAACAATTTACGTATAATCGAATTGTAAAAAGAATAAAATAATTATAGTAGCTTAAAAATAGTGTATCTTTCATTTATCTATATATATATATATAAAGTGCAATTTCTTACAAAATAATTTTCACCATTAATATTTAACAATTAATAGAAACGTATCAGTACTGAGATTAGTTTAAACGCACCTGGATTTGATGATCAGGGGACAGTTCAATCTGAGGCCGTCTCACGGCCAATTGTTCTCATGGTGGTCCTTGAACCTTCTTTTTCCTCTCCGATCTACCCTCGTGGGTTTTCCCTCCTGAATCCTGCCTTCTGTATGCGTCCTTACCACTCTTCACTATCGCGACTGCTCATCAAATCACCATATATGGAGGGTCGCTAGGGAATGTTATTCATGTACCAAAAGTGACAACTCTCTCTTTAAAATGCAGCAAAACAATGCATTTTGTTCTGGGGTGCATCGATCTAATGCATTTTTACGGAAAATTGTCACTTTTAGTACTTGAATAACATCCTTCAGCAATTCTATTTTGTATTCTTGCCTGAAATTTGGTCTTGCCATTTCGCCATCTTAAACAAATTTTTGGGTATTTCTATCTATTTCGTAACTCTTTTCGTTGGATGTTGTGAAATCGAAGCCGCTCCTGTACTGATGAGGGCCTAAATCCGAAACCATTGTATGCAAATTGGCTTTTTGTCTGAATTTGCCAAAACTGGTGTCGTGGCTCAGTCTTAATCACCACTATTACGTTATTTCTATGGTGATAAACTAAATGCATTGTTTTAATGCATATATGATAAAATATAGACCGTTGAAGACAATCCCCGCACTATCCGCACACCAGATCACCAGATAAAGTTGAACAAATCAGAACTTTGATTATGATATATCGTCGAATTGGTATTGAAGGGCTTTGATAGGAGGTAGGGACCTCCTTTGATCAGAGTGGAGAGATTTTGACCGAATAATTGGAACATTCCTGAAGAATCTCAAAGTTTTTCTCGAAATATTTTCAGCTCTAACAAGATCTGCACAGATTATTTGCCTAAGATGTCCCAATTTCTTTCTTTAAACTAATTAAATTTGATTTAACTTGAGACCATTAGTGATCCCGAATAAAACGGCAGTCAAGTCAGTGGCTCGAGAAAGGAGAAAAATAAAAAATCTAGGATGTAAAAGTCGAAAACAAAGCTTCTATTGGTGAGTTTCTTTAGCCAGTGAGGAATGGTGGATTGCAAATCGTGCACTCGTACCCTGACATTTTGAGGTGTTTGTCTGAATCTCTACGCAGTAAAATTCCTGAAAAGTGAACGCCAAGAACTGAATGTTTGATCATAAGTCTCCTCCTCACAAGACGTTGTATGGTTATTTTGGTTACTTTTTCGACCCAAAAAAAATGGATACACTTCTCTTACCACCCACTAAATTCATATTCCAAGCCCCAATTTCCATATTCCCTGATGAAATCATTCTTAAAAGGACCAAAATTTAACAAGGTAGAAGCATTTTAATAATAATCGCGCTGCGTATTTTGAGGAGCATTTCTTTAGACCAATTTTCCGCATGTTTTCCTAGTTTACAAAATGGAATGAAGCATTGTATATAAACTCCTCAGGGAATAGTACTTTGAGGAATATTAGTTTATTTTTATATACGTTCTTGTTATTGAATACTTATAACCCCGTTACCTGAAATTTATGCTCTCACTTGTAAGCCAATTTAAAGGTATTCAAAACATTGTTAGAAATCTGAAAGTGCAGATGAAAAAACTCGTATAGCACATACCGAGATACATGCTATAAAAGCAAGTAGAATTTAGTTGTAACATTGGCCCATCGCCAAATTCTTTGTCGCCCGAGTAAGCCAATCCTTTCAGCAGCGTTGGCAGTAAATCCCTAATTTATCTATTACAGTCTGCTTGTGGTATCTGAGGAATTTCCATTACTTCTTCATCCAAACATTTGTCGTAATCTAACTTGATTCGTTTGATATCTCGAAAGCGACAAGGCAGGCTATTTCGTGAACTGAACTCTATTTGATGGTGTATATTTATGGCTTTCTTAGGAATGCCGTCATTGTATAAAGACTGGATTGTGACGCTTGCCGCTTCTCAAGCCAAAGGAACTCTTCGAAGTTCATGCATGTCCCGGTGAACTGATGAATATGGCGTAAAAGGTTATCTGCAGTACCAGTTATACTGCTCGTGCGTGATATTTCAAGAGGGTTACAAAAGAACTGCCGTCCAACAGCGCTATTATTACAAGGAAATTCTCATAAGGTTTTCACTCTGTTTTGAAACCATCAAAATATTTTATAAGACTGCGCTATATCATATATAATATCATCCTATTCTTTCTTCTTCTATTTTAACACAGGATCAAATTGGATGCGCGTGAAATTTTCAAGAGACAACGAAAACGACTCATTTATTTTTTAGGCTCATCTCTTAAGAACCTCAGAATTTCAACTAATATTGGAAAAGATAAAACTCCAAGTGAAGTTTATTTTTTAGGCTCATCTCTTAAGAACCTCAGAATTTCAACTAATATTGGCAAGGATAAAACTCCAAGTGAAGTCACAATGTGCTCCCTTAATGGCCTCAATAGGGTTTAAATGTTCCATGCGCGACAACTATGTAGCACAGACTGGATTAGTCAGCGGTGGATCGTAATCTCCTTCCTAGAACAAGTGGAATCACATGAATCGACTGCATTCTTTCCTTCAAAAATAATAAAAAATATTTTAATCTAATGCCAGAAGGTTAAAAGTTATTCTTTAGCTGTAGAAACCCAAAGTAAAAAATTTTTCCATAGACTTTTTATAGAATTTTGTAGCGACCTAACAAGTTACGCCTTAACTGTACCTAACTGACTCTATAATAATCTATTAAAAGTAGTTAGAATGTTTTAAAGTTCAGACTAAAGTTAGATGTTATAATGTATATATCTCCCTTCTTTCATTTCTAATAGAGTCTATGTATTCTTCCAAACAAGTTAATTTTACGCTTATACTAGCAGATCTTTATTGTTCGGAATTTTTAATTGCACTTAAGACTCATATATGGGGCAGATAAAAATTGACTTACATTTATTTATACATGCTTGATAAAAAATATTTAAAAGTTATAATATTCTCTACAATAATTCTCAAGTTAATATAATTCCATTATAATATTTTTGTATTTACAACTCGAGTTGACAATTTCCCAGTTCATTATTTTGAGGTATTAAAGGAAACACACAACGATTGTTTGGTTTAGTAAGTTTTGAATGTGTTCAGACATATAAGAGAGCTTCACACAAAGACTCACCTTCTTTAGATGGCAGCACAACCTTTTCTTTCACCATGATGTGGTTCAGCTTTCTCTTATTGAAGTTGTTGAGTTTGTTCAGCAGCTCCTGATGGGCCCGTTCAGCGCTGACCACTGCACACAGGTTTTCTCTATTCGCCTCGACTACATATCTGTCTTTAACCCCAACATGCCTGGTGAAAATATAGCATATTTACTTTGAGGTTATCTCCGATGTGTTTACACGAATGTAACATGAACCAGAAAGGGCGTTCAGACAAGGCAGCCACTGTAAGCTTGGAGCTGACTGCACCAGACCATCTTGTTCAACGGACCGATTTCACTAATAGCTCTCCGTGTCTTCTTGAATCAAAAAGGTAGCATCAGAAACTTTTACATTCCGGATCGTTCTAGAAAAATCGTCATATTAACTATGTAAAACATTTTTCTTTTAATAAGCCCAAGAACTTTGACAAAGGTGACCAGTTAAAGTGTAACATCATCGCTTAACACGTGTCATAGACCTCGCTTATCTTCTTCCACTTCCATCAAACCTTCGCTTTAATTACAAAATAAATTATTAAAAGGTAGTCTAAAAGAAGGTGAATCATCTTTTCAATCCAACAAAAAAATTAACATTGTAACATAATCACAATTAGGTAAAGTAATCCCCTGTATAAAATTAAGGTGAAAACATCAGACTTCCGGACATAGGTTTATTTATATTTATATAAAGATATAAAATTGTTGCATTGATATTAAGGGTTATTAAAAAGGGGTTCAAATAATTTTGAAGATAGAAATGTACATAAATATATATTTAACAGACAAGCATGTGCTTAATCTGATCTAATATATATTTACAAAACATCTTAATTTATATTACTCCTTTACTTTATTCTTTTTGATTGAATAATATATGGTCCGCGCGCGCGGGCTGCCCTAGTTGTTTTTGGACAGGTGTATGACGTGTAAAAGCCTATTTAAAAACTTGTTTTTGTTGTTATAAACCTTTCTCCTGAACATTTTAAATATTTATTGATACGTTCAGAATATTCACCTCAAAAATTAAAATATAAACTTCCTTCTACCCATTTTTGTTTCTCGTATTCTTCATTAGTTTCTATTCATATTTAAATATTTATTTTTATTTTTTATATAAAGATAAACTTATTCCATGAAGCCCCTGATGTTTCACCTTAATTCCAACAGATTATTTGTTATTTTATACACTGAGTGTTAATTTTTAAAATATATTATTTATGATATTTCCATTATACTTATCTGTTATTTTTCTTGGCTTTTAGCTTCCCTCAGTTTATCTAAGTGACAATCTCATTTCTTTCAATACTGACCATCTATTCCTCACTTTTGTCCTATCTCGTTCCACTCTGCCAGTGAAATAATCAACTTGTAACATCGGCATCAATACAAGTAGTAGCCACCTCAAACAACCGGGAGTTGGCGCAGGTGATGTTATGCAATTTTATTTGTTCCTATAACATCGCATGTTTTGCTGTTGGCTCTCTCGTACTATTTTGTATAATATTCTTCACATATAGCATCTCTAATCACAATTACCTTTTTATTTTTAAATAGACACCTTTTTTTCTTGAAGCAATTAATGTTAAGAGCATAAGCAACTTTTAAAAATATCCAATGTGTAAGAAAAATGTTCAACTGTGCCGCGTTGCTATAATTTGGCCAAGTGACATCACCAAGAAGCCAGCCCTGCTGCGGCTGTCAGCCAGGCCCTCTTATATCAGTAAAAATAATGGGAAATAGTTGCTGAAGTATCGCAAAATAAATTTAGTTCAATTTTTATTTGTGAATGTATTATTCGCTAATTATATTCACTATAAATTTGAGACCAATTCTTAATGAAGAGCTAGATCAGCATTTTAAAAATAAGCTATAAGAACATTTCCATTCTGAAGTGGCATCTATGACCCAAATATCTGTACACCTCTTATACTTAAATAAGTTGAGCTAAATTATCCTGATATATTATTGAGGAACAAATTACATATATTTGGTGAGGTCGATAAGCAAGTTTAATAATTTCGTAGAATTGCATGAAAGTATATATTAAATACAATCGCTGCCTAACATTCTGGGCAGAGCTTTTATTCCGGCCTCATAGAAGGTTCATGTAGGCCAAAGTAGCCACTTTCATCTCATCGCCCGATGTGGGCCTGTACCTGCTTCACTTTCATGACCCGAACAAGTGGCAAGCCCATGAACTGGGACTGTAAGGTAGATGTGGAAGATTCTCAATCAAAACAACCAGTAAGATTTTTTTTATAAAAGATAATTGCCGATAATATTTACCACGAGAAAAGATGCGAAGGTGAAAGGTTTCTTTAATTGTAACTTATTTCAAGAGCTTTCGGTTCTTCAAACCTGGTGTAAAATTACAAATAACAGTGATACAAATATTTATTTACATATTGCGACAATAATTTCGCATAGATTTTATAAAAGAATATGTAAAAATAATTTGCAAATAAATATACACATTAAAAGGGATGAAGTATAACGCAATGATATATATCAGCACAATCACACACACTTTCAACCTAAATTAATCAATAGTACACTAGAGCAACATAGAGAACAAGCACCAAAGACTGGTATTAGAAGTCATAGTTTCTCAAAACTTCAAATGCATAAACCGGATATAATAGACCTTCTTAACCATTACTGAAATATCCCAGTTTGAACCCTTGCCTAGATAAGAGTTTTTTCTTTATTTAGCACTATACCCCATTTATAATAATTGCTGGTAAACATGCTTCATTCCATTTTTTATAAATAATTTGTTTGTAAAAAAATACATATCCTCCTATATAATCTATGCAAAATCATTGCCGCAGTATATGTATTATAAGTTCATCTTTGTGTCACCGTTCATTCTAATTTTGCACCAGTTGAAGAATCGAAAGATTCGAAAGCTTGTGATATGATTTACAATTGAAGAAACTTTTCGCCTTCCTTTTTTCCTAGTGGAATAAGATTTTTTGTAATTGCGGCCGTGTGAAGTTTTCCTGCAACAGCACAACTCCGGAAGACTGAAGTCCTGGACTCTTCTTTTTGATAGCCTAACGCAGGGGTCGGCAAGTTTTTAAAGAGCCACAATTTTTTCCTTGATAACAATAAATAGTACTTGCATAAATAAAGTTTTTATGCGAGTACTAGACGCAGCTTCACATCCAAAGAGCCGCATGTGGCTCGCGAGCCGCAGGTTGCCAACCCCTGACCTAACGCAATCGAGTTATAAACTGATAGTAGTGTATAGCTGTGGTCGTTGAGCCCTTCGGTTGGAGTTCGGTCAACTGCAAACCCTTGTAGTCGAAGAAGACAGTCAGCATGGTTTCGTCGAAAATGAATTCCTACGTGTCCTCTTTGACGTAGACTCTTCACTTGACCACCACACACTTTCTATGTTATCTATTTTACAGGATCGTTCATGCATAAAACACCAGATTTGATCAACAGTACCAATCCCTTATATAAACCTTGAGTAAATCCGATTTTTAGCAAAATGTTCTTCAGCAATAATTGTTTTATTTCTGAGAATCTTTCAAAAAAATGAGGCACCGGGATGTATGTTTCCGTTTTACAATTTTTCTACTGAGCCGAGACATGAACAGCATCTCTATTATAACCTGCAGCTATATAGAACGAAGGCCTGTACCACACGCTTTGTCATAACGGCATAGTCTTTAGTGCTCCAAATAGAACGATCCAAGTCCTTAAGATACGTTCTGTTTAAGTCGAACTGACGACACTATTTGCATATAAACTGTAGATCCATTAGCCGTAGACGGGCTACATTCTTCTTTTAATCTCTCTTGAGTACACTTTTCTTGCCATAAAAACTGCATCACAGCTCTCTGTGCTTTGTACGGATTAGAAATACGGCGCGCCATTTTGAACAAAGAAAATTTGCATTCAACTTTTTTAGTGTGCAATTTTACGCCGAAAATAGCTAAAAGTATTCTAATAACCGTGCGCAAGGCTTGCGGGGAAAAATTCGAGGGGCGGGTATTAAACTCATTTATAGACCACACCAAGTATATTTACATAAAATATTTAATATCAAGTGTCGACACAATAACTTTTATATGTCAGATAGATTAAGATTGCTAGAAAGAGAAAGAAAAAAGAAAAATAGGACAGAATAATATATTAGGCAATTTTCTACCTACATATTCTTTATTCAAGTATTAATTCTTCTTTTATTTTCTACCAATTTCAGGCCAATAGAGCTGGTTATCTCTGCTATGTTGAATTCACTCAACTAATTAAAGCTAAATAATGTCTGAAAGTAAAGTATCATCTTTGGGATAGCTCTAATTTGTTTAGACGAATGATTCTCAACTCAACTATTGAAAGGTGTGTCCAGTAAGTTTCCGGACTGAAGACATGAAATTGTGACTGTTTTCCAAATATTTTTACTATTTTTCATTGAACAAGGAACTGGCTAGATGACGGTGCCATTCTCGCGACACTCACTACACACGTGCGCACCTTCAACTCGATTTTTTAATAAAGGTTACTACAAATGCTCAGGCAATTTTCCATGGATCTGATATTGACACAAAGGATTTGAATAATATTTTACGCCAAACTTCAAAAAGTAGCTAACGAAGCTTTGGATAAGATTAATCAAGCCTCTCCCAACGACGCCTTTAAGCGAACAACTATAAGGAGCATTAACGATTTTAAAATTTCAGAATCTCAATTGAAGATGATTCTCATCAAGGCCATCCTATTCTGCAAAGAACTGACGAAAATGTAATACACACAAATCAACAAATTGATCAAAGAAAACCCTCGATTTACTTTACGAGGGCCAGAGAAAGAGACATGTACCTCAAAAACAATTATTGAATTCTTCAAAATAAGATATTTGAACTTTAAAAAAACAAGCAAAACTCATCCCAAGATTCTCAAAACCGAACAGAATCTGTGCCGATTCGAAACTTGTGAGATAATGTTGGAAATGGTCAGAGCGGACCCGGAATGAAAGGACAAGGTAATCACAGGCGATGAAACGGGTATTACCTAAAACTAAGCGTCAAACCGCCAAATGACTAGGTCAGGTTGTGCACCTAGATTTAAAATATCAAGGATAATCAAATCCAAAAACTAAGTAATTCTGGACTTTTTTATACAATAAGGGCATTGTTCACTACGAATATCTTCCAAAAAAAAATTAACAAGGTAATTTATTTGTACTTTCAGGGACTTTTAAGGGAAGCAATTCGGGAAAAGACAAGAAAATGGACAAATGGTAATTGAATCTTTCATCATGACAAATACGGCTCAGTTAATTCTAGCTCAGAAAAAAAAACTATTTGAAATCTTACCTAAACCCCCTATTCTCCAGATATAGCACCTACTGACTTCTTCCTATTCTCTAAATTCCAATCAGCAATAGAGGAAATGCTCTTTAAGCAATCAATGTCATTATTGAAAAATCGCCAAAGAAGCTGTATTTATTGTGTAGTAACCATTTTAAAAATCGAATTGCTAGGGCGCGTGTAGCGTCTCGAGAATGGTATCGTCCTGTTTTCTTTGTTTAATGTTCCCAGTCCATAAACTTATTTGACACATCTTTCATAAGTTCATTTTTTCGAAACTAAAATACTTATTTTTTTTACACAGAGGATTCTATTCAGTAATATATTTAATAACCCCTATCCTATTATCAAATTTACCTTCTTTCGTTGGGAGGAAAAGATTTTCCCGTGTTTTTGTCCTCTTCAGATTTTCTCTTTTGAATCCCACCACACTCTTGAGGACATTGGCTTTGGCTTGCTCAGCGCTCTTGCTGAGGTCTGGAACACATCAAGGATCGTTCAGGCCGCCTCTGCGGGGGAACTGTCGCCGTGTCTACCTGTGTTTAGTCATTTTGAATTAAAACCGCTCCATATATAGCCATCTGCTAAAAATGGAAATTCTATCTCTTCTTTTCTTTCATTTATTATAATAACAGATGGTACAAGTCATGGTAATAGCTTGTGGCAATTCCAATCCCCTAAAAGATATTGTATTTATTTAGCAATAAATTTAGCAATATTTATTTTTGCTAATCACGGCCATTAACAAATCCGGAGCCATAAAAAAAAATACGTTCTATAAATGAGTATAGCGCGTCTCTTCATGATTAATATTTTGGTCTTTCCTGTTAAAAATATCCCCGGTCTATTTGTATTAAAAGTTCAATTTTCTTACCTTTTCTAGGATATACGGTATTAGTTTGGCCCTAAAGGCATGACCAAACCTTCCCTTTAATAGAAAGGCATGAAAAGAGTCGGCCTAGGAAATTGTTTTATTTATGTTTGTCATACAAATGGATGATTCCATTGTCTTCAATATGGTATTATAGTCCATTGTATATAAACCTTGAGTTAATAGCTAAAGAGAAGAAAAACATTCTATTTTTACATCTCAGAAAAGCGTCAGATTTGAAGCTCTCGGAAGGAAAAGAGAGAACGGAATAAAAATAGAAATATAAGGAAAAAATTTCGTCTGAAATGTATAATTACATAGTAAATATCATAAATGTTTTGATTCATATTCTGAAATACATATTCAGCGTGGAGTTACATCACTGATGATCATTAAGGAGGTCAGTCTATCGGTGAGGCAGGAATAAACTCCTGCTTTTTCTGGCAGACGGATATAGCTAGCTAGAGGATGGATGGAACGTCGTCATTGTCAACCTCTTTACAGGTATGTGTCGAGATAGAGGACGTCAAACTAACTTGGTAGTGCGCTTTCTTGAATACGTTGGTAGAATGGGTGACATTTGATGTGTACATATATAGCTAGAGGATGGGTGGAGCGTCGTCATTGTCAGCCACAGGTATGTGTCGAGATAGAGGGCGTCAAATTAACTTGGTAGTGTGCTTTCTTGAATACGTTGGTAGAATGGGTGACATTTGATGTGTACATATATAGCTAGAGGATGGGTGGAGCGTCGTCATTGTCAGCCTCTGTACAGGTATGTGTCGAGATAGAGGACGTCAAACTAACTTGGTAGTGCGCTTTCTTGAATACGTTGGTAGAATGGGTGACATTTGATGTGTACATATATAGCTAGAGGATGGGTGGAGCGTCGTCATTGTCAGCCTCTGTACAGGTATGTGTCGAGATAGAGGACGTCAAACTAACTTGGTAGTGCGCTTTCTTGAATACGTTGGTAGAATGGGTGACATTTGATGTGTACATATATAGCTAGAGGATGGGTGGAGCGTCGTCATTGTCAGCCTCTTTACAGGTATGTGTCATGGCGCCGAGGACGTCAAACTAACTTGGTAGTGCGCTTTCTTGAATACGTTGGTAGAATGGGTGACATTTGATGTGTACATATATAGCTAGAGGATGGGTGGAGCGTCGTCATTGTCAGCCTCTGTACAGGTATGTGTCGAGATAGAGGACGTCAAACTAACTTGGTAGTGTGCTTTCTTGAATACGTTGGTAGAATGGGTGACATTTGATGTGTACATATATAGCTAGAGGATGGGTGGATCGTCGTCATTGTCAGCCACAGGTATGTGTCGAGATAGAGGACGTCAAACTAACTTGGTAGTGTGCTTTCTTGAATACGTTGGTAGAATGGGTGACATTTGATGTGTACATATATAGCTAGAGGATGGAGGGAGCGTCGTCATTGTCAGCCTCTTTACAGGTATGTGTCGAGATAGAGGACGTCAAATTAACTTGGTAGTGTGCATTCTTGAATACGTTGGTAGAATGGGTGACATTTGATGCGTACATATATAGCTAGAGGATGGAGGGAGCGTCGTCATTGTCAGCCTCTTTACAGGTATGTGTCGAGATAGAGGACGTCAAACTAACTTGGTAGTGTGGATTCTTGAATACGTTGGTAGAATGGGTGACATTTGATGTGTACATATATAGCTAGAGGACGAACCACCAACTTATATGGTCTTAATAAAGCTGTATGTGTGGGTATATAGCTAGAGGTAGTTTTATAACATGTGGATAAATATGTTTCATTAATCTAATATAGTTTTTCAGGCGACAAAAGAAATTCTAAAATAAAAAGTCTTCAAATATATCAACATTTTAATTGGAACCAAAAAGTGTTTGAAGAAATTAAATTCCAAAATTATATTAGAATGTTACTAACTCGTCATTTTAGTGCCATGCCACTAAGAGGCCAAGAATGCCTGTAGTTTATAAGTTTCAGCGAGTAACCACATTTCGTATATGGTCAAACTGTATACTAATAAAATAAATATGCATTATATTTAAGACGCTATTTTTTGCCTCTCATACCAAATTCCATATCATTAGAGTTGCGTAATCAATCTATGCGGCGATATCCAAAAGCTTGTTCTATGGACATCTGGAAGCAGCCGAATGTGTGAATCTGTCAGCACTAGTTGGCTAGGACTAGACAATCGACGACACACACTGTGATCAATGTGCACATCTAATGGTCAACAGCGCGGTACCTAAGGCAGTGTTGCAGTTTATCGAAGAATATTGGTAAATAGCCTTTTAGATTTTGCACCAAATCGTGACCTAAACGTTCAATAGGTAGTAAATGGTTCTTTGACGTCTTGATGAACACGCCCCTCACATAACATCAGTTCTACTTAAATAATAGAAAAAGCAAAATTTAGATAATATATATAGTTTACTAATTATTATTATTATTATTATTATTTTTTGTTATATAGTTTTTTTTATAAAGAACTATAACACGTAGAGACCTTCGAAAAATCACAAAAACGCAACGTAATTTGATAAATTGTACGATGGCTTTGTATTAGCTATATCCAAGAGAAAGCAACTGTCCAAGTCGGTTTTAGCTTATTTTTGGAGCAACGTGTCCACGTGTGTTGTTTATTCGTTCTTTGAAGAAGCGCAATGTTAGAGGAGAACTTACTTTGCCTTGACATGGGGGGAGGAGGAGGGGGAGGGGGCCCACTCCCCGGTGGAGGAGGGGGTGGAGGGGGTCCACTGCCTGGTGGGGGTGGGGGACCTTTGCCTGGTGGGGGTGGGGGAGGAGGGGGTCCCCTTCCCGGGGGCGGGGGCGGTGGGGGCACACTGGTGGACGGCGGCCGGGGAGCATCCAAAGAATTCTGGGACTTCATCTTGATTTTGAGGATTCTCTTCGGACGATCTCCCTCGCCTGCAACTACAAATTACTGTTGGACAACCAAGGTGATAAAATAATGTAGAGCTCCCAGTTTTGATTATTTTAGTGGCACATTCGGTCATGTGTACGAGTTCAATATATCGCCGTGGCCACTGTGCCTGACGTCCCCAGACCTCCGTAGTACCCCAGCCACAGTACCTGCCTGTCCACTTTTGACAAAGAATCAAGAAATAACTAAACCCGATTTAAAACTAACAATCGCAATCCTCTTTAATTTTCACAATAAACCCTGGCTCTCAGTGATTGGATGTGGAACTTCGGGAGTAGGTGGGGCCGGCCTCGTACTCTGGGCATTGGAAGAATAACCCACTCTCACCACCGCGGTATACCTGACAGGAAGATATAACTGGCCAAATAGCTGGGAGAATTTAGTACTGATGAGATAGGCACTACTAATATTTCCATATATTGATCATGAATTGAAGAAATTCGTTCCTATATTTTTAATAGCATAAACAGTGACCTTTGTTAAAGACACACGATATAACAAAGTGGGAACAAAATTGCCTGTATTAAAAAAAACCTGCTTCCTTAAGATTTGTTCACTAAAATGCATGTATTTTATAGTCACATTTTACTTGATGTTTATGTAATTCATAAAGTGTACTCTATCATTATATGCCCAAAAGGAATTTATGTTATTCTTAATATAATGATTTTTTTACTTTAAATTATTCGGCTTAGCATAGTAATAAAAATGAAACTGTAGCCTCATAGTCTCGATTATATTCATTATATTATGCTAATTAACACAAGAATAATATATTTGGTGAGTAAGGAACATACGTGACGTTGAACCTCAATTACCTCCTTCCTTGAGTGACCGCTGTGTAAAGAGAAACCACCTCCAAGAGGATTAAAGTTTTGGGCGGTCTCTCATGTGAGGTTCTGGTGTAGTATCAATATAAATTGTAAAATTGGTAGAGAAGGCACCGTATATTTACAGGTGGTACCTGGGGCCGGGGCATGGGACTGTGGCGGGGCTGCGGGCCTGGGGTTGATCATGGTCTTGGGCAGCTTCATCATGGTGCGCTCCTGCTCCAGATCTGCACAACACAACTCGGAAATCTACTAATAACTAACATCATGCAGCTTCTCTATTGTGGTGTTTTCTACCCATTGGTTGCCTCAAATCTTAAACACCACAAAAGATAAGCCTTCATTTAGACAAATACAACAATTTCAGCACACACACACATCTTATATATACCCTATTTATATTTACATAACCTTTATATTCTCTAATACAAAATATATATTGGCTGATATTTGGCCAACCCATTTTCTTGATAAATCAAAAAATACCAACCACGGACGCGTTTCGGGCTGTTATCTCTCGTCAACGTGATGCAAGCTGCACCTCTACGACCAAAAATGTTTTGGTCCCAGAGGCTTCTTGAGAAATCAAGAAATGGGTGTTTAAGGCCACATTGCGTAAATACGCTAAACATGTGAAAAAATAATAATTCATTTATTTAAAAAATTGTTCTTCTTTAAAAAAAAATCTGCATTAGAATCACTACATCAATAAAATATGTGAAATTATCATCAATATAACTCAATTTCAACTTGTATTGGGAGACAAAGGTTTTCAACCACTAAACTGTCGGTGAAAATACCCAAAAGACCTGTCAGATTAGTAGATACAATTGACGAAATTATCGATAGAGGACTTGGATAATTCGAAGATCAAGAGGTCAAAAAAATTGAATTATTCAAAAATTCGAATTAAAAACGTAAATTCTCCCGGGACCAAGGTATATATTTTAATTAAAGACGTTTGAATCATCCAAGTTCTTCTGTATTTTAAAAGTATTAACACTGATTATTATTATGATGATGATTACACTTTCACAAAAATAGATGGCGCTATTTGCTGAAATAATTCTAACTCAGCTCAAAGCTATCAATGAGAAGAATGAGCAGAAACATAAGCCCATATCAGGAGACATTTAGTTCCGGGTTTGTGGGTTCGATTCCCATCCCTGGACACTTATTTTTCCGTTCATCATTACTCTTCATAATTCATCCTTTCATACCTCATCCAAAAAGGTTAGAAATAGTCAATATTTCACCTTGAAATAAAAATTTGATTTTTCGTCGAAAAGAAACTCATGCGGTGTAACTTCAAGTGTTGTTTTACAATCACAGGCCGCAGTGTATTATATTGTAATATAAGTTTCTACTGGCAGAGAGTAGGGGAAAACATGAAAAGCAAAACGACACATTGTATATTGAGCTTAGGGCTGAAGTTGGAACCCAAAACGTTTGACTCGTTCTTCTCTCTGTTAAAATTCGAAATTTTTAATTTCATTGGGTGTACATCGCTGTTCTAAATGATTAAGTTTCAAACTAAGCTATAGAAATATGGTTTTTAAAATTACATTTTAACTTCTATATGGCGCGGATTATCTATGTTATATTGAACACTTCAAGTTCATCTGTAAAACCCCGTTCAATCTACAGTCGACAAATCTAGTAGATATTATATTCATAGATGATATATATAAGCGTGTGTGTGTCTTTCTAACTTCTTGTATTTGATATTAACAAATTTAGGTTTATATTTTCAATCTCTCAAAAAGATCTAATATAACAAGCCAAAGTCGAAAAATGGGCGATTGGTCCCCACTAAACAAAATATTCAATTGGGTATTCATTTCAATTTGAAAGGAAGAAAAGGTAACTCTTTATATATGTAATATACATCATTAAAATCTCGAAATTTTAAAATATATAATTCGTAATATTTCAAATTCTCTCAGCATATATAGTTATTTTCATTTTTCCTGCCTCCCTGATGAACTTCTATCATAATTAGGTTGGGAATTTATTTTTGTAAATTCCATGGAAGGCAGAAATGACCTCTCTTACATTGTCACTTACCCTCTTTGGACGGAAGAATGATCTTCTCTTTCACTGCAACGTGGCGCAGTCCGCCCTTGTTGAACTTCTGGAGTTTGTTGAGCGTCTCTTGTCTGGCCCGCTCAGCCGTCATCTCTGCGCAGGCCAGTCTCACAGAACATAACATACCACGAGTCAGTTCTGCGCACACAGGCTAGCCTTACGAGATAGAACATACTGTGAGACATCTCTTCATGGAAAAACTCAAAGAGCAGAAAAAGCGAATATTCACTGCAAAGGCCTACTTTGAATAAAAGAACATACCACGAGTCATCTCGGCACAGGCCAGTCTCTCAGAACAGAACATACCGCGAGACATCTCTCTGTACAACCCTGCCTCTCAGAACAGAACATACCGTGAGAAATCTCTCTGTACAGACCAGCATCTCAGAACAGAACATACTGCGAGATATCTCTCTGTACAGACCAGCCTCTCAGAACAGAACATACCGCGAGACATCTCTCTGTACAACTCAGCCTCTCAGAAGAGAACATACAGCGAGACATCTTTCTGTACAGACCAGCCTCTCAGAACAGAACATACCGCGAGGCATCTCTCTGTACAGACCAGCCTCTCAGAACAGAACATACCGCGAGACTTCTCTCTGTACAACCCAGTCTCTCAGAACAGAACATACCGCGAGACATATCTCTGTACAACCCAGCCTTTCAGAACAGAACATACCGCGAGACATCTCTCTGTACAGACCAGCCTCTCAGAACTGAACATACCGCGAGACATCTCTCTGTAAAACCCAGCCTCTCAGAACAGAACATACCGCGAGACATCTCTCTGTACAACCCAGCCTCTCAGAACAGAACATACCGCGAGACATCTCTCTGTACAGGCCAGCCTCTTAGAACAGAACATATCGCGAGACATCTCTCTGTACAGGCCAGCATCTCAGAACAGAACATACCGCGAGACATCTCTCTGTACAGGCCAGCCTCTCAGAACAGAACATATCGCGAGACATCTATCTGTACAGACCAGCCTCTCAGAACAGAACATACCGCGAGACATCTCTCTGTACAGACCAGCATCTCAGAACAGAACATACCGCGAGACATCTCTCTGTACAACCCAGCCTCTCAGAACAGAACATACAGCGAGACATATCTACGCTAGTCAGCCAATAGGAACAGATCCTACCGCGAGTTTCCCTTGATAAAGCCAGCCTTACAAGATAGAATATACCGAGAGTCATCTCTGCACAAGCCAGATTCACATGGGACCATTGGCATCCATCAAATGGCATAACAACAAATATTTGACTTCCCAGTTACATGTAACAATGGTTCTTGTCCAATTTCTTCCCCTTCTGGAGTCTCTTATCCATACCTGATCTCCAACTAAAATGTACTCAATCTTTTTCCTCCATAAAGCTGTTGCGCTTCCCGTAGTTTCTGAATCTTCTTTATCCCTGGGGTTTCAAAATTTGTACATCTTGATCTTAACATTCTTCGCATTAGTTCCCATGAAGCATGTCCTGTTGTGGTATGTGAAGTACATCGCGGTACACCTCTAAGAATTTTATAATGGTTTCTTGAATTGAAAGGCCTTCCTTCAAATTCTCTACAGCACTATTCGTGTCTGGAGTCCTGGAGGTGTGAAAACATGCTTAATTGCACAACTCTTGGTGTATTATGTAAATTTCGCTGCGGTAAATTGGGAACTGTTGTCCGTTACCAACATCTTTGGCATACCGTAGCGAGAAAAATATCTCTGAACTTCGGTATTGTTTCCTCTGAAGTTTTACTTTCCATTAAAATTACCTCCGACCATTTGTTATAGGCGTTTATAAGGGTTAACAGCGTTCGATTATGAAATGGTCCGACGAAATCTGCGTGCACCCTCTGCAATGGCTTATTCGGGTAATCCCAGGGATACATAAATGCTAAAGGCGGGTTATCCTTAGTGTCCTTATCACATTATACATATATGTTTATTCTGAGAACACAGTACATCCTGATCCTGTATCAATCTCATCTGCAATGGTTTATCATTGACAGTCAACAGTCACCACAATTGGATCTCTCTCTCTTCTCTTTTTGTTTCAATTTTAAATGTAGGAGAACTCTTCCTCTTCAATATATGTATATACGAGGTGTGTTCAAAAAGTATCACGACCTTTGTGTTTTTCAAATATTATTTATTTATTCATGAATACCTATTTTGTCCCCTTCAAAGTAATCCCCATGAGATATTATACACTTGTGCAAACGGTTTTTACAATCTTCGAAGCACTTCAAAAAATCATTTTTTTTTTAAAATCTTTCTCAGCTCCTCCTTAGATGCCGTCTTTATCTCGTCAAGCGTAGCGTAACGTCGTCCTTTCATGGGCCTCTTCAGTTTAGGGAACAAGAAAAAGTCACAGGGACCAGATCTGGGGAATACGGTGGCTGCGGCATCATTAGTGTGTTGTTTTTGGCCAAAAAGTCGCGCACAAGCAACGATGTGTGAGCAGGGGAGTTATCGTGGTGCAAAAGCCAATTTTTGTTCTTCCACAAATCCGGGCGTTTCTGGCGGATTGCTTCGCGCGAATTGCGCATAACTTGCAGGTAATATTCCTTATTGACCGTTCTACCCTGTGGCAAGAACTCATGATGCACCACGCCCCTGTAATCGAGGAAAACTGTCAGCAAAACTTTCACATTCGACCGAACTTGGCGCGCTTTTTTCGGTCTTGGTTCGTGCGGCAGCTTCCATTGAGATGATTGAGCTTTGGTTTCCACGTCATAACCATAAACCCACGCTTCGTCACCAGTTATGACCCTCTGGAGCAAATTTAGGTCGTCGCGGACAGAGTCCAACATCTGATTAGCAATGTTCATGCGATGCTGTTTTTGGTCGCAATTGAGCAATTTTGGTACGAATTTCGCGGCGACCCGTCTCATGCCCAAATCATTGATAAAAATCGAATGGCACGAGCCAATCGATATGTTTAGGTCCTCAGCAACTTCTCTAACGGTGATTCGACGATTGGCCAATATCATTTTCTCCACTTCATTATTTTTTTCGTCTGTTGTTGAAGTGCTCGGGCGTCCGGCACGCTCTTCGTCGTTCACATCTTCTCGGCCTTCTGAGAACATTTTGTACCACCGATAAACGTTGCTTCGGTCCAAGGTAGCTTCTCCGTATGCCACAGTCAACATTCGGAATGCATCCGCGCACTTAATTTCGTTTTTCACACAAAATTTGATACAGGTTCTTTGATCCATTTTTTTTAATAGGTAAAAATCGAAGACGATCCAAAACACCTGCAAGCAAAGCAGCTGTCAACAATTAAGTGAACATTCAAAATGGCCGAGCTTGTCGACATAAGTGAGAGACATGAGTCCCAACATAAAGCCACAAAAAGATCGAAATTCGAATATACGTAACCCGCGAAAATTCAAAAGTCGCGATACCTTTTGAACACACCTCGTTATATATATATATATATTTTTTTTTGAAAATAGAGCAATTTATAAATAAATCTTTAGTTGAAAAGGCATATATTGGATCAAAATATGAATAAATAATTATAAAAATAAAGAAGGCATTTCCTGACCACGAGCACATGTGCTTTATATATATATACAATCAATGTATTAGACTTTCTTCCTTCCTCTAAACTGATAATATTGTAAGTTTAGTTTTTTTTCTACACATTTAGTATGATTTGCATTCTTGATTTAATGATCAACATTCTTGTGTGTGATTTATGGTTTTTCCTACCACATCTGGAACATTCCAGTGAATTAGAGTTCTGTTTCTAGCTTCTGTGTAGATTCTTATTTGGCATTGTTATTTTGTGCAGGGTTTGAGTCTGTGCATCCATCTAAAATTTTGAAGATCTTTTTTGTTATTTCCGTAATGCTCACTAAATTTATAGCATCTGTAAGCTTCAAATCAGGCTTTGTAAGTAATCTTCGCAAAACAGTTTCATATCTAACGACTTCTACAATTTGATCATGTAGATGATATTCCAATGTACTGCCGAAGTTACATTTTTTAGTTTTTTTTTTTTTTGGCTGCACTAAAGTTGGCCAAGGATTCATCTGTTCCCGGCTTGCAACTTGTAAACTTTTTCTTTCTGCTCTTACATTTACAACGGGATGGAAATTATTTCGGAGTTTATCTACTAAAATTTCAAATGACTTCTTAAATGTTTTTTCGGATCACAAAGATATTTTAAAGTGCATATGTATCTTTAAGTATCTTTAACTATTAAGGCAATTAGTGCAGGAACTTTCTTTTCTTCTTTAACATCGTTAAAAATAAAATATTGATCTTTCTATCTAAACGCTCAATATAACTTTCAAAATATTCATTAGTATCATAAAATTCCAATTTATAATTAGTATCCATTTGTATCTCGTTATATATTTATATATAAAATACACAACATTTTCACAGGGGAAATAATTATAAGTATTGTTAAGTCTCAAATATATAAATATATAAACTTCAACGCGACAGCTTGGCCATAATGTAATCTTACATAAGACAATAAAGTTTTAAAAAGAGTCAGCCATTGACCCAGGAAAGGCAAGCCCTAGTAACAATGAGACAAAGTGGAAATATCCTACATTATTACGTGGACTACCCGGGGCTATTCCACAAGTCATTAGTGAGTTTTACGATCATCCGCGGGACGACAGATCATCTTTCCCCCTCTTGCATATCAGACCCTCCTGGACCTTGCCGCGTCTACGGTTGCTGACCTCTCTTAAGTACCATTCAATCTGCTTCATCCATTGTGTTAGCCATAGACGCCTGAAACCACCGGGCCCCATGACTGCTGTTGCTTGTGGTATGACAACAATTAGCCGCCAGGATTATACCGAGGACGTCACAGAGAATGGAACCTGTAAAGCAGAGCGACGCCGAAGATCACTACCATGCCACCTACAGCCACGGACATCGTAGCACAACTCGCGAAACACATCCAAGACATCACTGCCTCCAGCTTCAGGGAGATGGTCTAACTCCCAAAACCACAAACTTTTCATCCCTCTCGCCGTTACAAGTCCAACGTTCTCGCCACACACCACCTGACGACAAGACTTCTGCCCCGTACACGACTGTGTCTTCTCCAACCTTTACCAAGGACGTGACCATGGCCACATCGACCAGTGTGAACTTTCCGACTACACTACGATGAACATTTTTGTACTGTGAGTACAACTTATTTCAAACTTAAATTTGCAATTGTTTGTCAAGTAGATTTTTATTTCATTTTACTCTTAGCCTCTGCAAATCGATAACCTTTTACATTTCATGTATACTAATTTGTCTTTATTTCTTTGTTTATATTTTATTTGTGTCATTAAAATTCAATTTTATATACATCTTAAAATAAATTTTATATTTAATAATCAAATTTTAGATTCTATACCCTTTTTTATATATATTCGTTTTTAAATAATATCATCATTTTAAAATCAAATTTTTGTCATTTTGCAATGTTCGCCTGTTACCCACTAAAAACACTGTATAGCCTTTACTTAGAAATTCTACCGTGTTCTCATCACAACTACAGTCATAAATATCAATTCTCCTCATCCAGCGTCAGGCCATTCTCATCATTGTTCTTTAAAAATATTCCATTTCACAAGTCAACTAATTTTAATCACGTTTCTTTTAAAAGAAAAAAGCTTGCCTTTCAAACACAACTTACAAATACGCCACCCTCGCATCTCTCTCTATCCCCTTCCCCTTTTACCTACACCCATCACCAGAGCAAATTCCATACACACCTCCATGAGACCGCCCATCACCGCCTACATTTCTTTTTTTTTTTTATTCTCCCACTCGGGCACTTCCCTTTTTTTCCCTTTTTTTTTTTTCATTACCCTCACCTTCATCACTCCTCACCGCGGCCCAATCATTTCCTTTTTTAGGCAAAATAACGACTCTCTCGTCCAAGGTTTTCACCACACATTTCCAAATCCTTCTGATAGAATAATCCAGATGGAATGCTTTCAGAGTGCTGTAGATCAATGGCTGCGATGACGTCGTATTTATTAGTGTATCCAAATTATTAGTATCCAACGTTTGTGAAAACTTTGTTAGGTTTTTAGAATCACATGCTAGGGGCATGCAAGGCATCATAATTCTTTCAATTCATGAACAACAATCCTATAATCCTTTTCAATTCATGAACAACAATCCTATAATCCTATTCAATTCATGAACAACAATCCTATAAAGCTATTATATCAATGAACAATAATCCTATTTATTTTTTGTGGACGAAAATCAAAAGGTATTTTATGTTATCAAAATAATAAATTCATTTATTTGGACATATGCATATATCATTCGTTACTTAAACGATGGGAACTGGTCAAAAACATAAGAGAGATAAATAAATATTTTTTTCAAAATTGCTTAAGAGCTAATCTTGAAGTCTCTAAATGTTTCTTTACAACAAAATGTTAAAAACTGCCAAAACAGGGACATCTCATATACACTATTGTATTATTATAATTCTGAACCATCCATTCCACTATCAATAACTTCCAAAAATTTGTTAAATTAAAAAAAAAAACATCTGCAACCATTTATAAACAAATTCAAATGTTCTACTTTCAACAGTAACAATCAGAATCAAAGCAAAGGATGGATTAGTTGTGCGATGTAGAGCATTAGTGGATAATGGTTCTCAAAACTATCTAATATAAGAACAATGTTGCCAAAACTTGGAACTCAATTCAATTAAAACCTATTATACTCTAAAAGAGTAAGTGATGTTATTGTCGACAAGGTTGCAGTTTTTGTTGTAAATTAGAATTTACACCACGTCATTAAGAACATGCATTTTTGCTAAGTCATTTGTTGTTAAAAGGGTAACAGCAGACCTGCCAATTCCTTCGACAGGCTTTCCTCATTTGGAAAATTTTCTGTTGAAGCAGACCCAGAATTTTATATCAGCAAGCCCGTAGACCTAATTTTAGGGGCAGACTACAGGCTATCATCAGCTCCGTCATTCAAGAAAAAAATCGTGAAAAGTCAAATGTCTAATCATACAATCACTCTAAAGTTTTAATTCAGAGAAACTTTTCTGAATTTAGAAATTATTCATAAGTATTCATCAATAACCAAATTAGACAGAATAACTGCTAGGTGTTTGAGATTCTACTACAGTTGCCCCTCCTAGTTTATCTCATTCGACAAAGAAAAGACCTTTGACAAAAGTGAACTATACAAAGCTATATTCAAGTCTTAATTAAAATAATCCAGCGAGCTGATTTCTGCAGGGAAATTTTAAATATTTGTGACATGCGACATAAAGCTGGAATCTATTAATTCTGTCTTCTTGTTATCTCTTCCCAGTCGAAGGAGTATGCTGGAGCTTGTTATAGTTGAGTGAGAGTTTTAATTCATATAATTTTCACAAAAATCTCTCTATAATTTAATTAAACATAACAAGTTTCTCAATTATATTTTTATATATTTATATTAAATAATTCTAAACCTTTTGAAATTAAAAAATAATTATAAGTTAGAGATGACGATAGATGACGATATTAACAACTTTTACTGACATCTTGTCTATACCTGTCAAAGTGCACAGTCCACAATAATTCAAGAATTTTAAATAAGAATTTGCAATGTTTCTGATCTTATATTAAAAAATAATTATATATATGCTATACGTACAATGAAGAGAGAGTTAAAGAAATATCTAAATTCAATCAATCAATTATAATTTCAATACGAGGTCCCTTGTACAGCGAACTCTAATTCTGAATCAGAATCTTAATGAAATCAGTTGATTCGAATCTAGTCGAGCGGTAAAATGATTCTTTATAATGTTGTAATATACGCATTCAGAGAGATGCTGGCGCCACTAGCTGTTGGTATGCAGACGCCGGCCCCAGCTGTGTAAATACAGATATAGAAATAGATAAACCGTGATAGATAGAACAGTTGTCTGATCCTTACAAGGATACATTACAAAATAGTACATTATAAATTTGGCGACGAGGATGACGGTATAGGGTAAATTGTTGTAAATATCCCCACCAGATGGCACTCTCTTAATGTATTTTTATTGACTGTAAATAGAGCAAATAATCTGTGAATATTCACTATTTTTATTCTTGCACAATAATTTGATTTCATAACTATTTATTGTATTATTTCTCAGTAAACATTTATTTAATTCCTAATATAATTTGTTGGTTGGAAGTTGATTCGGCTCATTCCCCTGAGAAGAGTGTCAGCAGGTCACTGAAAGGTCGGGAGTTAAATAAATCATTGGCTGATGCGGCTATATGTTTGTCATTTATTTAATAAATTCGTTAATTATGTAATGTTGTAAAAGAATTCAATAAATTGTTTTTAGTGGTTAAACGTGTCTGTGGTATGACTTGTTATTACTACATTGGTAAGCCTAACTTAAAGTACAATCTGTACCCCACCCGTGGTACGGCTGCTGGATACTACTGAGGTTTAAAGATTCTCGAGACTTATAAAAGCGTTTCTTGTCAGTCCCGAATGCCTCCCCAACCGTGGTAGGGATACTGCTTGGAGTAAGGAGTTATACATTGACTAGTCGTGGTAAAGACAAAACATTCAGGAGATAAGTTTCTTCATCAATTTATTATGACATCAAGCTTTCGGGCATAGCGAGGCCCTTCTACAGGATCAAATGTATAAGAAAAATGATACACTATATACTATATACATTGACTAGTGGCTCTCTTAAGTGTCGAGGTGGGCTAGAATATGGCCACTTTGGCTAAAAGCTAGCTATAGGCCGGTTATCCAATAAATAGGCTTCTATAATCCGCTGAAAATAACATAAAAGCAAGAATACCATAAAGTAGCCATAAGAATTCCACCATTCTGTTCATACAAACCAGAAATACTTGGTGACGCAATTGGAACCCTAAATTGATTAAAATATTTATTTAATTCAAGATAGTCAAAACGCCAAGAAGTATGCAACCGAAAAACTTCTCCTCATCAACATATTTAAAGAAAGTAAGGACAAAAACTCAAGAAGCACCTAACAAGACTGGAATTGGGTGACCAAAAGCCTAGCCAGTTACTGAGAAAGTTGCGGAGCCTCAAGTTTGGTGAGAACCTTTCTGAAAAGATTCTCAAAACACTCTGGGTGGACAAATTGCCAAAGATCTTCGCAATGAGCAAAGAAGGGCTGGATAAACTTGCCAAAATGACAGACAGGATTCAAGAAATTAATCCTGATCAAGTTTTTGCAACACCACAAAACTAGTGGAAAAGGATGTGCTACAATTGCTTCCCTAAAATATGAAATCTAGACCTGAAGCTCTCTAGAAAGAAAAACGGAAAAAGGATTGTAGCCAGGAACAATATAGTTTATGAAATTTCTTTTTTTAACCTTTCAAAATTAAAATTAAGAAGTTTTTCTGTGAAATATTCCCTCTCATTTGATTCATATTTTATATTATTTTATATTATATTTGATACATATTTTATATACTCGTATATATACACTGAGTGACATTGAAAATGGAACACCAAGAAATAGTGGCCAGAAAGTGATGAAACTCGGCAGACAGAGAGAGACAGGGACGAACAATAAGTGATCTTTATTTCAAAATGATAGTCATAATACAGAGCGAGAACGGTGTCGGCTTAGTAGAAAGTAGGACCACCGCGGACGGCGATGCACGCAGCAACACGTCTAGGTAGAGAGTCAATCAGAGTACGGATGGCGTCCTGAGGGATGGCTCTCCATTCACTCTCAACCATTTGCCACAGTTCGTCTTCTGAACGCGGCTGTGGCAAGGCATGCAAACGGCGTCCAATGATGTCCCAGACGTGCTCGATTGGTGAGAGATCAGGAGAGTACGGTGGCCAGGGAAGCATCTGTACATCTTGCAGAGCTTGTTGGCTAATGCGAGCAGTGTGCGGTCGGGCGTTATCCTGCTGATAAAGGGCATTGGGTACCCCCTGAAGGTAGGGGAGTGTCACCGGTCGCAGCACATCATCAACGTATCGTTGGGCCGTCATAGTGCCCTGAATACGAAGTAAAGGTGACCTGGAATCATACGCGATTGCGCCCCAAAACATGATTCCACGTTGTCGCACGGTGGGGCGTTCCACAATTGCTGCCGGATTGGAACTTTCTCCACGTCGACGCCACACGCGTACACGGCGACTATCACTGGACAAGCAGAAACGCGACTCATCTGAGAACACGACCCTGTGCCATTCCGTCATCCACGTCGATCTAGCCCGGCACCATTCCAAACGTTGGCGCCTATTCGGTGGGGTCAATGGCAGTCTTCTTAGCGGACGGCATGAGTGCAAGCCATTAGCAACCAATCGACGGGAAATGGTTCTGGTCGAGATGGAATGATCTAGGGTGTCTTGCACATGTTGCAGGATGGCGGTACAAGTGGCTTGTGGGGCCGCCACTGCTTGTCGAAGGATACGCCGATCCACACGTGCTGACGTCACTCTGGTTGCACCGACATTCCTATAAATTGCCACATTTCCTTGTTCCAACCATCTTCTCCACAGTCGGTGCACCGTGGACGCACCAAGGTGTGTATCAGCTGCGAATTGACGTATGGACCAACCTGCCCTTTTCAGTCCGATCACCATGCCCCTCGTAAAAGCGTCTGTCTGCTTGAACTGCCTCCGTTTACGATGACCTGGCATTCTCTGTTATTGCACGTGTCTTTTGACACAAGAGCAAAATTTCTACAATGATTTTCCTTGAAGAAATAACGACACGAATACTGTCCTTTCTGCAAGTTCCTTCCCTTATATCTTACTCCATATGCGCACGAGAGCTGCGCATTTTACATCATTTGCATAACTCGGTTAGGCGCGTCTACCCTGAAATTTGCATAATTTTCTGGCCACTATTTCTTGGTGTTCCATTTTCAATGTCACGCAGTGTATAATAATTTTTTGTTTGATAAATAGTTCATCTTATATTTTTTATGAGCTCGTAGAAGAGCGACTTTGTCGGAAGCTTGTTTTTTTTTATCGCGCTAGAAAAATAATCTTATTATTAAACTCCTTCATATAAATTTTTATATAAAGAAATGCATTATATGAAATTTCACATTATAAGTGCACACACATTTATTTTTTAGAAACGTAATACCAATTTGAACAATCCACGATATAAAATTTTAACCCTTTCTGAGCTAAGGATTTGACAAGTCGATTTTCAATCCTTCAGATAAAATGGAGTGGCAATACATATTCATTTGGGCCTACAAAATGCTTCTTATTCTAATCAAATTAATATATATATAAAAAATCTCAGATATATGTGACACCTATTCGTAATCAAATTATGTAATAAAATATGAAAATGCAGTCATATGCCATTTTTCTTAATTAAATTCTATAATGATGCAGAAGAAATTGCAATAGAAATCCTAGTCCACGCAACATAATTCTGAGAAACTTTCTCTGAAAAGATAAGCGATGGACCGAAACGAATGGCCAGAAAGAACAAGTTGACTGTGATGCCAGAGCAAGTACCATGTGGTTGAACAGTTCACATCAAACAGGATATGTCTGGATCACAGGTAGAGGGGGAACTTACCTTCTTTGGACGGAAGGAAGAGCTTCTCTCGGGTCTTCGTTCGTTTCAGCTTTTGTCTCTGGAACCTCAGGACGTCGCTTAGAGCCTGGGGCTTCTCTTTGGGAGCTTCTTCTCTAGAACACGGCGACATTGGAATGGGTTAGGGGAGTGGGAGATTTTGTTGAATCATGGGATGTGGAGTTAAAACTCCAAGATTTCCCAACGGAGATAAAAACCCTAAATATTTACATGAAAAGTGAATTATAGATATTTTATCACATATATATATAAAGGATGTTATGGAAATGCTCTGAATATAATTATTAGCCAGAGATAGAACTGGAACTTTATAAAATAGATTTATACTTCTATATCTACCTATATTTTTATTTTATTTAAAAACTCTGGTAATTCAAATACTTTTTGCGCAACTGAGACTCCTATGGATGTTCTTTCCAGAAAATCGTTCAATGCGCTTGAAGACTGATTGTCCTTTAACTTGTGATCTATGTAATAGCAGAATATATATATATATATACAAGATGAAATCATGCATACAATATTTGGTTGCTTTTGTTTGGAGAATCAGAGGATAGAACTCTTGGGCGACATATCCTTGTCTCAATCCGATAGTCAACAAATATATAACTGGATGAATACAATTGTATTTTATTAAAAATTATACCGAAGGGATTATATTAATAACAATTATGTTTGATCAAGGTCTTCTCTTTGATTTATCGTGGTCCATTTGGATGAGGAAAGCGAAGACTAAAACGCGGCTGATTCCACACTCGCCTTTTCAGTGGTACGCTAACCTATGCACGGTAGATTCTGTGGCCACTGGACATGCGTCGGACCTGGAGGCTGTTGGGCTCTGCGCTGCCTGGAGTATAGATCCATCTATGCTTCCTTCCTGTGGTGAATTTGTATAAGACCGATGGCCTTAATAAAGCTGTATGTTTGTGTGAAAAAAAAAACTTAATAATAATTACAAAGGCGTCTTTTGATTTTTACAAAAAGGCAAGGTGTATTCATGATTTTTTTGAATGCCTAAAAATCAATAACATGTAAACAAGAAGTAAGATTATTTAGATATTAATGACAAATATTATCTATTTTTATTCTCTGTATCAAATTCTGTAACGCGTGCAGTTCGAATATCTTTTTAAAAACTTCAGAGTTATTATATATAGAGAGATTTTTCTCTGTGTGTGTTATTTTGGAAATGGCAAATTTTGAAAACACAGAATTTGCATTAAATATTTATTGAAATTTTGTTTTCAAAATTGTGGGAATTGTTAGTTGACGCCTTTGAGGATGAGCCTTTTTACAAACTTATAAATAATATTCACAATTATTAACACTTTTTTTTTTCGATATTATATAAATAACTAGAGAGGGGACCGGGGGATATTTACACACAATCCACAGTCATCTTAGAGACTCGGCCCGGGAGATTCAAACACCCGGCCTGCTGCAGAGAGACATGCCGCAGGACTCACCGGGTGGGGGCAGGGGAGGGGGAGGCGGAGGGGGCACCACCATCTCCTGGGAGTCGCCCATCTGGGAGAGATCACGACGTTTGGCCTTCAGCAGGCCCAGCTTGCGGCCACCGCCTCCGGGGCTGGACATCTGTACCCAGCTGACTCCAATATAACGTAGAGGTGTGTCTAGATCATCTGTAGAGTTCAATAGAACCTGGGTTCGAGCACAACCAGCTTTCTGACAAGTTGGCTCTTCTGGCCGTCTGGCAGACTTACGAATGATTGAAATGGATTCCTGACACCTTGGAAGTTCAAAGTCGAAATGTTTCCAAATGGTTAAATATATAATTTACTTGAAATATATTGACATTCTACCTACCATGATCACTATGTACTCCTTTAAACAATATTGACTTTAGTCCTTAGGTCTTAGGGTAAGTAAATTAGTGTGTTTTGAATTATTCTCAATCACGCTGCAAGCACTATCTCAAAAGTCATCCAAAATGGTTATAGAAAAGAAAATAGAAATTCAAAAACAACAATTAGGAAAAAAAACTCTTTGTGGGTAAAATATTTGTGGTTTTTTTAAACGTCTTTCTCAATTTCAACTTGAATCATAAACGATATTATTTGTACAATGGGTTTTCTCAAAATAAGTAGAAACCAAATCTCTTTGTAGATTGGATCCAAATGAATGGCGGTCTGAATTTTCGTTCTATTATAGTTAGATGAATCAGCCAAATTTTTCTGAAAGCAGAGACTTAATAATTACCCCCTTGATGCACTTTGACATGGAGCGAGTACAGTGGGTGAGATTGTAGTCTTATAAAGAAGTAGCAACTTTTCTAAATTTTAGGTTGAATCTATATTCGACAGTCATGCTGTGGTTTTTTTTTATATCTAAATAGCTTTACATATTTTATGTTTTAAAAGGTTTTGAGCAAAAAACGGATACATTTTCTATTTAATATAAAGCAAAAACGTCCCATCTATATACAGGAATTGAAAACGTTAAGACAAGAATGTTTCCTCTACACACAAAACAAACTTCTACTGTCCTTACTGCGATGAAAAATATTGGGAGGGCTTGACTTATCAGTGGAGAATCCTGGCAAAACCGCTGGGAGGGTTCACTATTGATGAGCCAAGCCCTCCCAATATTTTTCATCGCAGTAAGAACAGTAAAAAGGTAGTTTTATGTGTAGAAGAAACATTCGTGTCTTAATGTCTACATTTTATATTTATTTTGTCTTCATCTTGGATGTTATATTGCTTTTTATTTTTCCAGTATAGAGAAATTCAATTATTGCCATTAAATGTGATCAGCTTTTACTTTTTTATTCTAGCCATTAGCGTCTGTAGGCGTCTGTATGCATTATGTTGCTCTTATGATAAATATGATCCCTATTTAATTCTATTGTTTGTTCAATAATAATTCATTGTGTGTGTGTCATATAGACTTGCTTTCTATATTCCGGAATAAGAGTATATGGAGATAATTTTTAAAATGTTTAATATACTATAGTCTACTCTCTATGTAATAGAGGGCCTATTTTCCAGGCCTATAACTACCATCGCAAATTGGAGAGGAGTTGTTGTTGTTGTCGTGTCCAATGAAGAGCTTCAGATGTCTCCATGCATCTCTATCACAGCAGCAATGTCCACTAATTGGATGGGTAAAGCTGCTGCTACGGGTCTATGTCAATTTTCTGCAAGGCTGTGGCCATTGCTGGGCATGAGAATATGTGAGTAGGTGTTAGTTCCACACCAGGACAATTGTTTAAGTCCTATAAGTTCTTGTGCTTCAGGAAGTGGACTTCAGGAATTGGTTTAACCATGGATATAAGCACCAACACCACCACTCTCGATGTCAAATTTAAGAATTATGTCTAGAGGATCAAAAGAGAGATGCAAGTATGTGCAGTGAACATATTATAAGAATGTGTTTCCAAGTGTGAGTCTAGATAACAAGGTCCGCCGTGTTTATTTGTGCAGGCCTGTTAGAGCCGAATTTTGTTCAGTCACTACAGAGGTTGGTCTCTCTACCTGGCCTTTCTTTATCACTAATATCTAACTCACCAGTCTGGAAGCGCTGAATCCATTATGCTTCTGTTCATCGCTTCGTTTTCATATACAGACTTTAGCTTCGAGTGAATTACAGTGGCTGAAATGTTTCCGGATATAAATAGGAACTCCATCTCCGACCGTTGTCGGATTTAAAAGATATCTTAATTCTGTTTACAGATATGAAAAAAGAGGAATGTTTATTTAATTAGTAAACATTATTTTTATAGATGATAAATTATTTAAATATGTTTCTAACATCCTCGATAAAGAGAGGCGAGTTGCCCCTCGAAATATTGGAACAATAAAATAAGTATAAATATTATATATGTATCTTTTTAGAATATATATATACATGCTCAACACCATAGATTACCAATTCACAGGTTAACACAGTTAAAGAATATGTTTCTATAGATAACACATACACATTTCACATTACTTATTCACCAGCCCTTGTACCTCAGTGGACCCTGACTTTTGCCCAAGCCACCAATAAGTGTAAGTATCCAAACGTGGCTCAGTGACTTTGTAAGAGCAGAGGTACATGCACAATTAGACAAGTGATACAATTATAATAATGTATAGTACACTTAGTTTTCAACTCTCACCTTATGACTCATACTCGTAATAAGTACCACCACCTTGACTGAAGTCCTCAAATTTAAAACTGAAGACACTAACTTTGTGTTGTATGAAATAACAATAGCTTTTGGAATAATCTTTTATTATTCTCTTTTTGTTTTGGTTCCTCTTTAGACAACTTCTGAGAATTTAGAAAGGTTTAATTAAACGCATAATAGGGGAATTCTCGTCCGATAAGTTTGTTTTTAATAAACCACTCAATGTTTCAAGCAAAAATTGCTCTTCTACACAGGATACTACTTCTACTATTTTTATAATTGAATATAGGAAAAATTGCGATAAACTTTTATCAATTGATCAAAAACCTTTCGCAATAAGTTTGTTTATTATAAAACCGCGAGCTTTTGAGCTCTTGCTCTTTAAAGGCAGAATTATATCTGAGAATGAGCACGGGAGGGTGATATCTACGTTTTATCGCTATTTATACATGATTTAGGATATGACGGAATTACTCTGGAATATCCTCCTGTTGATACTGTTCCGATTTTTTTATATGAAGTATTCGAGGATCAAACTTTCTGACACTTGGAAGATATATTATTGTTCAAGTCAATAAAATAATGCCTTGTATCAATATTAAGTAAAATCAATCAGGCCTTCAGGGAAAATTTTATCTTCAAAACATTTTTATTCTCTAGACTTTGATTACGAACGCCCTTCTACATCATACCATGTTTTCTTCTGTAGAAGGGCCTTGGTGTCCGAAAGCTAGAGAATAAAAATGTTTTGAAAAGATGCTTTCCCCTGGAGACCTGATATATTTTATTCTATATATTATTGTAATGGCAGGTATGGCTTTCTATAGTGAATATATGGTCGGTATTTGTAACATGCTGTATATGAGTAGTCTTGAATCCTTGGTTTTGATATTGTAGATATGTTCTTTTATTATTGTTTTCTACTTTCTTGCTGTTTTCGCCAACATAAATGAATTGGCAATCTAGACATGATACTGAATATGTGGCTTTTTTTTTTGTTGTTGGGGGGTTCTGATTTATGGACAGTTTTGTGATGGGATTTCTAGGAAAATTTACAATTATTCTTGGACTTTGAAAGAAAAACCTTATACCATATTTCTTTAGTTTTAGTGATATTTTATCTTTTGTTTCATGTAGAAATTAGATCTGAAATTCGTCTTGGTTCTCTGTTGGGAAGGAATATAAAAATGTCTATGAATAACCAAGATAACTTGGATAACCTAAGATAACTAAGGTTTCTGTAGATGTTATTCTCTGTTCTATTTCTTTAAACTTAGGAAGGGAAAAAACGAGTAAATAACGCTTATTTAGGGCTTTTAAGACAGTTATTCTGTATGATATGGGGGGCTATGAAAACTGAAGGGTCGTACGAAGGTTTTGCACGATTCTTATAATAAACGGTGGTATGATATCTGCTTTCTGTTTTTGCAATGAGGGCATTCAGATAGAATAATAATCTGTCTATTTATTTTTCTAAGGTAAAATATATTTTATGGTGATAGTTGTTTAGAGTATCTAAAATAACCTGTTCTTTTCAAATTAATATTCACAGTAAATGTCATCTATTTTAAGGTATTTTTTCCAATACCATTCCATTTCCATACAAAAATTCCCATGAAAAGAGTTTGAAAATCTCAACCGAATGTTGCTCTTTTCCCGATCGTCCTTCCAGATCGCTATCCAGATGTGATCAAGTTCGGTTGGAACCACTAACTGCATGGATTGATAAGTTTATGAACAAGAGGGGGAAAAATTCACTAGTACGCCATCTGTTATAAAAAAATCTAACTATTTTGACGCGTATGTTTCTTTTTTTTTTTTTCAAAAAACAATTTTATACTGCCCTTACTGAAATTATAGAATAATGGGAGACAAGTAGAAAATGGTTTTATTAAAGGAGAGAGAAACATACCCGTCAAAAATTAATATATACAGTTATCAGCGTCATAATCAAGCAACAATTCTTAATCAATTCTGTCACCGTTTGCTTTTTGAATGGAATAAATACCCAAATATGGCCATTTCTCATAACCATCGGTGGTTCAGTGGTAGAATGCTCGCCTGCCACGCGGGCGGCCCGGGTTCGATTCCCGGCCGATGCATTTTTTTTTTTTACAATTTTTAAAACTCATTTATATATTATACAAGAATGACATCCACGGCGCCAATTTATAATTGTAACGAATAGTATTTGAATAAAAGCATTTAATCGGGTAAAACCTGGGCGTTGCCCGGGTCATTCGGCTAGTAGTTTAAATATAGATGACACACTTATGTCTTAGGTTCATTTTCAATAAACATCCTGCTATTGTGATAAATTTTAGGGGCTTTTATGTAACTACAAGAAAATTATCAATATCCAATTCAGAGTTTTATCAACAATGAATGGATGAAGTCAAAATGAAGAATATTTTAGAACAAATCCTTAAAATTTCTATATATTCTCTAAATGAGCTCTCTGTGAATCACGCGGAAGTGTTGTATCTATTTAAGACGGTGACCCATTATATAGGCTTCAATACTTACTCCGGGAACAATCTGGTGGTCAGTGTAACTAACTAAGGGACCGAACTCTAACTATTCTAACATACAGTCTCGATGATCAGAGATGTTAGATGAGCAGGGGAGGTAGGGCGAGGCGGGAAACACACTCGTACCTCCACAGATTCTGGCGATGGCCCAACTTGTAGCTATTTCTATCCACCGACCAGGCTGTTGCACTGAAACTCCTTGAACTTGTCCAGCGATGCATCTAGCCATGCCATTTGGAAATCGAGAAACATCTATAGTTGGCGTGAGAAGAGTTTGTAAAATTCAACCGAATGTTGTTCTTTTCCTTATCATCTTTCCAGATCGCTAGTCAGATAGTTGAGTAGTAAAGTAGAGTTGGAACGATGTATAGACCCTGGTGGAACAACTCACCGTATGGATTGTTAAGTTTGTCAAGAGAGGCAAAAATGAAATTAATAAACAATTCGTAACTATCCACGTCAATGAGAGAATTTTTCTACGTTGAAGAGAAGCTATCTGCCTAGATAACTCAAAATTGTAAACCTAATTTTATAAAATTATATTACAAACGACGGATGGCTCGTCCAGATCCAGGATTGAATAGTCATGACAGGATGAATTAAGAAACCTATAACGAGCGAGATGTTCTGCCAGAACAATGTTTAGACTTCAAATGTTTGTTTGGATAGCTGTTGCCCAGCCATGCCGACCTCTGAATACCACAGTTGGAGCTAATTAAAAAATACCCACAATCTGAAGAAAAATAGAGACTCAATTTGAATGGAATCGTTTTTATAATATTTTAATTTTATTATTCAATGATTATTCATTTTTCATACAATTTTCTTAAATATAGGTTTGTGATACATTTATCATATTTGACTACACATTTAACATTTTTACCAGAGCCCTCCTGCAAGGTTTGGGGGACCACCTCTACTCCACCAACTCGCCATATGTAAATAGCCAGGACAAGGTGAGTCGCGAGCTGTGCTCGAATGTAACACCTATAAACTGAGAGACGAAATAAATTAATAAATATCACCAGATACCGCTTGCGAGTGAAATTGGAAAAAAATTCAACAAATATTTATTTCAAATCAAATTCAAACCAGAAACCTTCCCGGTAGTATGATAAACAACTTCCTAAAGGTTTCATGGCGATCAGATGAGTTGTTTGGTCAGGTATAAAAGACATCATTGGATAGTGGGCTACCTAGACCGAAGAGGTATAAAAGACAGACATATGTATTTATAGATTAAAAGTCTATTCACCCAAATTAATAGATATATTTATAACCCAGGTTCCTGGAGCGCAGAGAGAGGAAACGCCAACTACCCAGTTACTCAAATTAAACCAATAACTAATTTATAAATTTTGTAATATAAAAATGAAGGCTATATCTAGAAGGATCACAGAAAATAACCAAATAACGGACTCTAACTTTCTTATTTTAGAATATAATAAAATGTAAAACTAATATTGCTACATTAGGTTTATTAATAATGCATTCACCAGGATATTTTCCCGTTGTTGAAAGCAAGTGTATTATTTAGGTTTTTTTGTGTGTGTGTTTTTTTTTGCCTCTTTTGATTTGTTTATGTTTATTCTTTTTAAAAATATTTTTATTATTATATGCTAATTATATCTTTTATATTTGTTGGCGGAGGCAAATTGAGAATAATTTCGTTGATTTGCATTTGTTTAGAACTTTTTATTTATTTATTATTTTTTACTCGGTGTAGATAGTTTAGTATAGAATTTAGAGTCATTTGGTTCAGTTGCTGTGTTGTTGTTGCGAAGTTTTAATTTAGGCTTGCTTCTTGAGTTTTAGATATTTGGAATTGACAAATATACACCCATACCTCGCTTTGCGTCGGGCTTACGTTCCAAAAAAACACGACGCAAATTGAAACGACGCAAAGTTAAAATATGTGAAGGCGCAATCAAAAACAAAGGTGTTGCCATATTTTAGGAAAAAAAATTCAAAAAAAATTAAAGACTCGAATCCAAAACAACGCAACGAAACAAAGCGAGGTATTGGTGTATTTCGAAATTTGTAATTTTGGATTTGTTTATTGATTAAAGAAGTAGCAAAGAGAAACTAAGTGTTTTTGTTTTTTATATCTAAAGTGAATGAAGGATACATGAATCCAACCCTTGAAAGTTGCGTGCATGTTTGCATTGGATCCACGCGGCCGCCGTTCTATGAACAGGTCAAGAACTACATCCAGTTCTAAGCCTTATTAAAGTTTTACCTCAATTAAAAAAATCAATAACCCGCCATCCATACACAAGAAATAAAACCAAAAAGATCACGAAAGTTTATTTTACAAATAATACAAACTGTATTTAATGCGATTAAAATTTATATGTAATTTATATTTAATTCTATTAAGAAAAAGGCATCTCCTTATCGTGCAACTGAAAGTTGCTAATGGCTTGCGCCATCTATCGGAATAAATATCAACTATTCTCGTTGATTTTTAATTATTCCAGAATTGGCCAAATACCCATTCTTGATTAATCAAGAAAAGCTAACCACGGACGCGTTTCGGGCTGTTGGCCCTCATCAGCGTGGTGCAAGCTGTACCTCAACGACCAAAAAATTGGTCATTAAAGGCATCCTGAAAAATCATGAACATTCACATTGTGTAGCGTTCTCACGCAATTCTGGCCTTAACTACCCGTTTCATGATTTTTCAGGATGCCTTTAATGACCAATTTTTTGGTCGTTGAGGTACAGCTTGCACCACGCTGATGAGGGCCAACAGCCCGAAACGCGTCCGTGGTTTGCTTTTCTTGATTAATCAAGAATGGGTATTTGGCCAATTCTGGAATAATTAAAAATCAACGAGAATAGTTGATATTTATTCCGATAGATGGCGCAAGCCATTAGCAACTTTCAGTTGCACGATAAGGAGATGCCTTTTTCTTCATTTATGCACCTTATCCCAGTACAATATTGCATTTGTACTATTTTTTCACATTATATTTAATTCTATTGTCTTAAAATCTTATATCTCCATAGTTTGCTTTAAAAAACCTTATCTAAGATTCCATCCTTCTTTGCCGCATATATAAGCAGACTCCTACAGTATTAGAGCTCTAAAAGTGGTCTGTTGGATTAAATTGGCGAAACTGCTGAGAGGGGGTCACCACTGATGAGCCGAGCACTACCACTATTTTCCATCGCAGTAAGGACAGTAGAGGTTTGAATCATTTGTAAAATAAAATTCTATTCTTTAACGATAAAAATAAAGTATATATGTGTGAGACTATATTTTTCACCAATAGATCTTTACCTCTACCTAATGTACACTCTATAACAAAAAAAGTCGACGCACCAAGGAGTTGTTCGATTGGGAAAAATATTTGGCGTATGTGAAGAACATTTACAAGGGTCACTCCAAATGTTTTGGCAATCACTTATTTTTATTAAAGCTGCAATTTTAAAATTTTCAGAGTTTCTCAAAGTATTCACCCTTAGCACCTATGCAAGATTTCATCCTTGAAAACCAATTATCGAAGCACTTACACCAGTCATCTTCGGGAATGGAATTTACGGCATTGATAAAGGCTTGAAGTGCTTCATCATCAGTGTCGAATTTTATCCCTTTTTCAATAATAGCTCAACTTTTGGAAATAAAAAGTCACAAGGTGCTAGGTCTGATGAATATGGTGGATGAGTAACTAATTGGACACCAGAGTTGGATAAAAAGTCTAAGGTTTGGGCTGAGGTGCGCGGTCTTGTATTGCATTGGTGAAGAAGGATTACTTTAAGTTGAGCTCTTGATCTGCTTGGCTTGATTTTTTCAGATACTGCTGGAAGGCATTTTGTTGTATACCAGTCACTATTAATTGTTTTTCGATCTTCTAACTTCCCAATATCAACAACAAAAAGCTTTATTAAGACCTTTTAGTCTTATACGGATTCTCCGAGCAGAAATGTAGGATACATGCAGGAAAAACAGTAATAGTACATTAATGGTAATATAATATTTATATACAGGAAAAATTATATAAAGACAATCAAGCTAATAAATAGGTTAGTCTGGGCAAATTGGAGGAAAAGAAACCTGCTACACATGGATATACCACGGATTCTATGCAAATGAAGATTTAAAAAAAAGTAAAAGCCAATCACAATCAATATTGAGATAATGAAACTTATATACAAGAAAATCCAAACAAGACAACCGGGCCCATAAACAGATCTGAAAGGGTAATTCCGAGGGAAAAAGAAAAAAAAAGATACAAAATAAAAGAACGAAAAAAAAAAACACTGGAATTTACATTTGAATCATGCACTAAGTTTTTTACAACAACAACAAAAGCCTTTATTGAGGACTTCTCGTCCTATAAAGGATTCGCCAGTTTACAGAGTAATTGAAGAGAAGATAACTAAGAATACAGAGAGAAACCTATATGTAGTAGGTATAGTATAGTATTTTCTACACTGTGACTATATACAACAGCAGCAACAAGCCTTTTACTGGAATCAAAGTCCCATACAGGATTCGTCATTCTAATCCTGACAAAGATTATTTACATATGATTATTTACATCAGTTAGATTATGTATATAGCTTCCTTTTCTCTTCAGCCGTCTTCCAAAATTTGAACAACGCAAACGCTCCAGCTCTGTTTCTCACCACCTCATTCAACAGGAGCTCCAAAGAGAGTCCCTCAAGGCCTATTTCACTGAGAAGCACTTCTCGTTCGTCTTTCAGCCCCATACATGAGAGTATATGGTGATGTAGCCCAGGGCTCCATTCTTGTCCCGCAACCCCATTTATATAAAGCGAAATATAAAAGAGATTAAAGCAAGGAAAGAAGAAATATCGTGTTAGCTCTTGTTGAACTATTTAGCAGCAGCTCTGAGACTTTGCTATGTAGCATTTCTTGTCCAACCACGGGACTTCGCAATATCAAAGAAACCACATTTTATAAAAGAAAAAAAAAAAACAGGCGACCATTTGATTTCCAACACTTCGAGCTCTGCGAACTTTCTTAGGAGAAGGTGATTTTGAAGAGCACCAAAGAGTAGATTGCCGTTTTGTTTCTGGATCAAAATTGTAAATCCAAGTTTCATCACCTGTAATAATATTAAAAACAGCCTTTGATTTGCCCCTACTTCATCGAATTTTTCAACATGAAATTTTACCATTTAACGCAACCAAGTTTTTGGTCTTCAGTCAAGTTGTGAGGTACCCATCTACCAGCAGGTTTTGTGTTTTTTAAATGATCATTAATGATTGTGTTGATTGCTGCCGATCCAATGCCCACACTTTTTTCTAACTGCTGATACCTAATTATTCAATATTCTCTGAGTAAAAATCGTACCAGCTCAAATTTTTCTTGGGTCACTGCTGTTGGTGCTCGACCTGAACGAGGTTCATCTTCAAGGTTGGTTTTTCCAAATTTAAATTCATTAAACCAATTAAAACTGTTCTAATAGAAAGAACTTTATCTCCTAAAGCTTTCATCAATGTTTTATGGAAGTCTTTAGAAGTTAAATCACTTTTATAATCATAAAAGATCATGGCGCGTAAACTTTCTCTAGTCCACTCCATTGTGTCTGATGCAATGTTTAGAAATTACCGCTGCCGCTGTAAACAAAGTCGCGCCCTCTATGAGTCATTGTTGTTACTATTTTATGAAATGTTCATGTTAGGTAAAAGATGAATGTAGATTTTAATGGTATCATTTATTTTAATTATTTAATATTAATCGCAAAAAACCTTTGGAGTGCCCCTTGTATATGGGGGAAACGATTAAAATTTAAAACAATTAATTGTTTGTTTGTTTGTTTTTCCAGAGTTTGATCGTCACAAATTGGGAAAGTCAATATGTTATTGGACCCCCCACCGGACTGGATGCAGGCTGTCACCTGGTGTGTCATGTGCTGATACAAATACCGGATGGTGTGCTGCAGGATTTCTTACCAACTGTCGCGCTAAATAGTCAACATTCCGGGATTGTTTCAATCGCCTTCCCATCACGTCCCAGATGTGCTCCATAGGTTAGAGATCAGGCGAACTTTCAGACCACGGAAGAGTTCGGCAATATTGAAAACAATCCAGAGTAATAAGTGAAGTGTGTGGACGGGCAATATCTTGTTGAAAAGTAAGTCCGGGCTGATGTGAGAGGAACGGCAACAAAACAGGCCGTAGAATGTTATCTACGTACCGTTGTGCTGTCAGGGTGCCAGGTATAACTATCAATGGGGTCCTGCTATCAAATGAAATGGCACCCCAGACCATAACGCCCTGTTGTGGACCTGTGTGGCGTTCGACAGTAAGTTAGTATCCATACGCTGTCCAGGACGTCTCCAGACCCGTTTGCGACGGTCATCAGGACATAGTAAGAAACGGGATTCGTCACTAAAACCTATACGTCCCCCAGTCAGCGCAGTTCCAAGTTGATCGCTCCCGAAACCACTGTAGTCGGACTTGTCAGTTTACAGGTGTGAGGATAAGCATCGTCGGCGAGCTCTTACATTCCGTTCTCTCAGTCGTCTCTTGATGGTCATTTGGACACTTGTGTGCCGGTCAAACGTTGGATGGTAGGTAACGTCGAATCCAGTGTTGTGGCAGCCGTTCAGATGATTTCTCTGTGCTCTCATTCTGTTGTTTCCCTTGGTCGACCGCTGCCGTTCTGACGTTGCATTCTTCCGTTGTTGACCCACTCTTGCCAAGATCGTCAAATAGCCACACCACTTTGACATAGATGTCGAGCTATTAGTCCATTTTACCAACCAGTCTCTTTCAATCCAATTGCACGACCTCTTTCCAACTCTGACATATGGTCGTAATGAGCACGAATATTTCGGCGAGGCATTGAAACAGTAGAAATAGGCTTTCTGCGAAAAAAAAAATTAAACGGAAATTTTGAAAATAAGCTCGTGACACGCTGAATATTGAGTCTAAGATACTCGGCTGGATGCGTAGTTCAGATGCACTGGAGCACTTGTTTTTTATAATCGGCCACCAAATTTCAATCATTTTTCATGTTTGGTCGAAAGGTCTTTGTATATGTATTTTCATATAAATCGGACAACTCCTTGGTGCGTCGATATTTTTTTTTGTTATAGAGTGTAACTTGATGTGAAAAAAAATTATCACGCGATATGTTTTCACATATGAGGATGATATGATTTGATGAACTGATGTAATGCTGACAGACTCCCAGTTTGTACTGCCGAGCTCTTTTTTCCTTATTCAGAAGCACAACAAAATTCCTTGACCGATATAGACAATTTCTATGAATTTATTCCAAACTTTTCTACATTTTAGGGTAAGGCAAAAAGTTATCGGCCTGACCCGGAGATGGCATTCAAATTGACAAGATATCAATTTTCTTTCCAGCGCGCTCATGTCATTAGTTCGTAGGACAAGTTTTAACTTGTTCGCCTAAGTAGTTTGTGTAAACGAGTCTTTGGAGTACACGTCTTGCGCGTGTTTCGTTAAAATGGATAAATTTCAATATCTTGCAGTTATTAAATTCTTCGCTTTGAATGGATAAACCCCTGAAGAAATTCATAGGAAGTTGACAAAAGTTTACGGGAACTCATCTCCTTCAATTTTAGCCGGGTAAAAGTGGGCAACTGAATTTAAACGTGGGGTCGCACGAAGATGACCCACGTGAAGGACGGACAAAACTGCAACCACACCGGAAACTATTGAAAAGGTGCACAACATAGTGTTGGACGATAGGTGAGTAAAGGTGTGTGAGATAGCTGAGGCCGTAGGAAAATCGGAAGTAAGGGTGCGGAGCATCTTGAACGAAGAATTTGGAATGCGAAAGCTCTGCGCAAGGTGAGTGCCGCATTACTGAGTGCAGATCAAAATCAAATGCGTAAACAATATTTTCAGCAATGTTTGACCGATTCAAGAGGGATCCGTCCGATTTTGTGCGGCGATTTGTCACCATGGATGAAACATGGGTCCAATACTACACGCCAGAAATCAAACGGTAGTCGAAACAGTGGGTAGAAGCTGGTGGCTCAGCGCCAGAGAAAGCGAAGTCGATCGCATCTGCCGTAAAAGTAATGGCCAGTGTGTTTTGGGATGCTAAAGGGATCATGTTAATTGATTACCCTGAAAAAGGCAGAACTATTACAGGTGAAAATTACTCTAACCTTCTTGACCAGCTGGATGTCAAAATCTGTGGGAAGAGGCCTGGCTTGAGAAAGAAAAAAATCATATTTCACTAGGACAATGCACCTGCTCCTAAAAGTCTGTTGGCAAAGGGAAACCTGCAGGATTTAAGATACGATTTGCTCGGCCATCCCCATATTCTTCTGATTTGGCACCCTCAGACTCTCTCCTCTTCCATCTTTTTCTACGAAATTTGTTTCTAGAAAGCGCGCTCCGTTTCCAATGAAGAAGTTGAGGGGGCTGTAACAACCTTCCAGACTCATTTCCGGGTAGGAATACCGATATTGGAGAAACTCTGGTAAGTGTATTGAAGTCAAAGGAGATTATGTAGAAAAGTAAAATATTTTTTAAACTGATAATCAATCTTTCGTTGTTAGTTCGAGAGCTTTCCACCTACCTTCGTAATTGGTGTGCTGTAATTTCGAACTCTATATAGGTGAGATATTTTAGTATAGACGCCTCTGTATCTTTAAAAATAACAGAGTCTATGATCAATTATATATTCCAAATCCATAAGTTGGTTACAATGTTAGAGTAATTGTACCCGTACAGTGACCTTAACTACGTCATATTAACTATAGTCCTATCATCAATATATAAGTGAAGATAGGTAGTGAAGATCCTTCTATACACTTCGAGTCGACGTATAGCATCCCTCAACGTACATTCCCCAGGACCTACCTCGCGGGAGGACCGGCGCACGTCCATCGGCGGACCCATTGAGCTGACTCTGACTCGCCCAATTTAGACCGTTACGTCGGAGCTATTCCCAGCGCCGCGGCCTAGAAGCATCCTCCGCCTCCAGACCTTTGTTTCAGCAAGGCCCTCCTTTCACACCACGGGATGATCAACCTCCTAAATATAGGGCACTGTTGTTTGGACACGCCATTACAATCACTCACCAAATCCTATTTGTGGCTTCTCTAACGGAAAATAAACTTATTTTAGTAAAAATCTCTTTAAAATGTATTGAATGAAAACAAATCTAAGTACCACTTGTAAGACACTCCCTCAAATCATACTATAATTCCCTTCGTACCGACCATCTCGTGAATTGTCCAGTACTCAAGAGGGCCGCCCGGCAGACTGGACCTTTCTACCTGGATGACCTGGCAGATCATGTCCACAATAAGAGATAGATCATGTTTCGATAAATGGGAAAAGTTATAACGTATACAGAAGTAGGTCCAATTAGATGTACATTTCCTTTATGTGAAGTTAAAACTAAACTAAATTACGAGATTACTAATTTTCTATAGCAGTACGATTCCTTATTTAAATATAAAATTGATATTAAAAAAAAAAAACGCTTAAAAAAAACATCGATCATTTCCGAATTAATGCAAGCCCAGTCATTTTCGATTGGTTTAAACTATATTATTTATGTAGTGATTATAATCTTTAAAATATTTTGGGAGGTTTTATCAAATTGAAAAAATGCTATGAGAGAAAAATTATTTTGTGAAGACCCTGATCATCATTGGTAAACATTCGCAACGGTTTCTCTAGTTGAGTCTAGCAGACCACTTTACTGGTGAATTTAGCTGTTCGGGTTATATAGCGAGTTGTTGTTGTTTCTTCAAATCGTTTAAACGATTTCCATTAGGTCCCATTGTCTCAGATTTTCTATTATAGCCCTGGGTTTTCCCATAGGTCTTTTTTGGAGGATTTGATACAATATATAGCGAGTAATTCGAGGTATTCTTGTTGAAGATAGCCGAGGAAATAATAAACCAAAGCTATGAATCTGTACATATATGTGTGACCCACGTGGATTCCACCACCAGAGTTAAGGCAGTATATTGAAGTCCCTCCTCCGCCCAACACCTATAGATAGCCCGCCCTGTCCCACATTACCGTCCCGGATCTTTCCCCAGGAACTGTTGTTGTTCTTTCACCTCGCCATAATTAGCACTTTGATATTTTCTCTCCGATATTATTATTATTATTGTAAAATCATTTCATTACAGGGTGACTCAAAATAACGGAGTTAATGTTTAATTTATCCTAACACGAAAGTATTGAACCGTAATAAATTTAAAATCATGTTTTGTCGGATTCTCCGTTTTTATGTGCCATTATATTAAGCTTCGATTTTTTGCCAACTTATTTTGTCGTGTTTTTAGGATGTCAAACAAACGTAGAGAGAGAAAGTGCAATTATTGAGCTGTTTCGTCAAGGAAAACGTTAATGTGAAATTGTTCGGGTTTTCAAAGTGCCTCAACAAACTGTGTCCAAGGCCATCCATCGCTTCAATGAGCTTGGTCATGAAGACGACCGTGCCGGAAGAGGAAGAAAGCGCACCGCCAAAACTTCCGCTAA
>CP092875.1:34046426-34131920 GCA_030710605.1 Cordylochernes scorpioides
CAGGCTGTCACCTGGCGTGTCATGGACTGATACAAATACCGGATGGTGTGCTGCAGGATTTCTTGCCAACTGTCGCGCTGAATAGTCAACATTCCGGGATTGTTTCAATCGCCTTCCCATCACGTCCCAGATGTGCTCCATAGGATAGAGATCAGGCGAACTTTCAGACCACGGAAGAGTTCGGCAATATAGAAAACAATCCAGAGTAATAAGTGAAGTGTGTGGACGGGCAATATCTTGTTGAAAAGTAAGCCCGGGCTGATGTGAGAGGAACGGCAACAAAACAGGCCGTAGAATGTTATCTACGTACCGTTGTGCTGTCAGGGTGCCAGGTATAACTACCAATGGGGTCCTGCTATCAAATGAAATGGCACCCCAGACCATAACGCCCTGTTGCGGACCTGTGTGGCGTTCGAAAGTAAGTTAGTATCCACACGCTGCCTAGGACGTCTCCAGACCCGTTTGCGACGGTCATCAGGACATAGTAAGAAACGAGACTCGCCGCTAAAACCTATACGTCCCCAGTCAGCGCAGTTCCAAGTTGATCGCTCCCGAAACCACTGTAGTCGGACTTGTCAGTTTACAGGTGTGAGGGTAAGCATCGTCGGCGAGCTCTTACATTCCGTTCTATCAGTCGTCTCTTGATGGTCATTTTGGACACTTGTGTGCCGGTCAAACGTTGGATGGTAGATAACGTCGAATCCAGTGTTGTGGCAGCCGTTCAGATGATTGCTCTGTACTCCCGTCCTGTTGTTTCCCTTGGTCGACTGCTGCCCTCCTGACGTTGCATTCTTCCGTTGTTGACCCACTCTTGCCAAGATCGTCAAATAGCCGCCTCACTTCGACATAGATGTCGAGCTATTAGTCCATTTTACCAACCAGTCTCTTTCAATCCAATGGCACGACCTCTTTCAAACTCTGACATATGGTCGTAATGAGCACGAATATTTCGGCGAGGCATTGAAACAGTAGAAATAGGCTTTCTGTAAAAAAAATTAAACGGAAATTTTGAAAATAAGCTCGTGACACGCTGATTATTGAGTCTAAGATACTCGGCTGGATGCATAGTTCAGATGCACTGGAGCACTTGTTTTTTATAATCGGCCACAAAATTCCAATCATTTTCATGTTTGGTCGAAAGGTCTTTGTATATGTATTTTCATATAAATCGGACAACTCCTTGGTGCGTCAATTTTTTTTTTTTTTGTTATAGAGTGTAACTTGATGTGGAAAAAAATTATCACGCGATATGTTTCACATATGAGGATGATATGATTTGATGAACTGATGTAATGCTGACAGACTCCCACTGCCGAGCTCTTTCTTCTTTATTCAGAAGCACAACAAAATTCCTTGACCGATATAGACAATTTCTATGAATTTATTCCAATATTTTTCTACATTTTAGGGTAAGGCGAAAAGTTATCGGCCTGACCCGGAGATGGCATTCAAATTGACAAGATATCAATTTTCCTTCCAGCGCGCTCATGTCATTAGTTCGTAGGACAAGTTTTAACTTGTTCGCCTAAGTAGTTTGTGTAAACGAGTCTTTGGAGTACACGTCTTGCGCGTGTTTCGTTAAAATGGATAAATTTCAATATCTTGCAGTTATTAAATTCTTCGCTTTGAATGGATAAACCCCTGAAGAAATTCATAGGAAGTTGACAAAAGTTTACGGGAACTCATCTCCTTCAATTTTAGCCGGTTAAAAGTGGGCTACTGAATTTAAACGTGGGGTCGCACGAAGATGACCCACGTGAAGGACGGACAAAACTGCAACCACACCGGAAACTATTGAAAAGGTGCACAACATAGTGTTGGACGATAGGTGAGTAAAGGTGTGTGAGATAGCTGAGGCCGTAGGAATATCGGAAGTAAGGGTGCGGAGCATCTTGAACGAAGAATTTAGAATGCGAAAGCTCTGCGCAAGGTGGGTGCCGCATTACTGAGTGCAGATCAAAATCAAATGCGTAAACAATATTCTCAGCAATGTTTGACCTATTCAAGAGGGATCCGTCCGATTTTGTGCGGCGATTTGTCACCATGGATGTAACATGGGTCCAATACTACACGCCAGAAATCAAACAGTAGTCGAAACAGTGGGTAAAAGCTGGTGGCTCAGCGCCAGAGAAAGCGAAGTCGATCGCATCTGCCGTAAAGGTAATAGCCAGTGTGTTTTGGGATGCCAAAGGGATCATGTTAATTGATTACCCTGAAAAAGGCAGAACTATTACAGGTGAAAATCACTCTAACCTTCTTGACCAGCTGGATGTCAAAATCTGTGGGAAGAGGCCTGGCTTGAGAAAGAAAGAAAATCATATTTCACTAGGACAATGCACCTGCTCCTAAAAGTCTGTTGGCAAAGGGAAACCTGCTCGGCCATCCCTTTATTCTTCTGATTTGGCACCCTCAGACTCTCTCCTCTTCCATCTTTTTCTACGAAATTTGTTTCTAGAAAGCGCGCTCCGTTTCCAATGAAGAAGTTGAGGGGGCTGTAACAACCTTCCAGACTCATTTCCGGGTAGGAATACCGATATTGGAGAAACTCTGGTAAAGTGTATTGAGGTCAAAGGAGATTATGTAGAAAAGTAAAATGTTTTTTAAACTGATAATCAATCTTTCGTTGTTAGTTCGAGAGCTTTCCACCTTACCCTCGTAATTGGTGTGTTGTAATTTCTAACTCTATATAGGTGAGATATTTTAGTATAGACGCCTCTATATCTTTAAAAATAACAGTCTATAATCAATTATATATTCCTAACTCTCCATAAGTTGGTTACAATGTTAGTAATTGTACCCGTACAGTGACCTTAACTACGTCATATTAACTATAGTCCTATCTCCAATATATAAGTGAAGATAGGTAGTGAAGATCCTTCTATACTTTCCGAGTCGACGTATAGCATCCCTCAACATACATTCCCCAGGACCTACCTCGCGGGAGGACCGGCGCACGTCCATCGGCGGACCCATTGAGCTGACTCTGACTCGCCCAATTTAGACCGTTACGTCGGAGCTATTCCCAGCGCCGCGGCCTAGAAGCATCCTCCGCCTCCAGACCTTTGTTTCAGCAAGGCCCTCCTTTCACACCACGGGATGATCAACCTCCTAAATATAGGGCACTGTTGTTTGGACACGCCATTACAATCACTCACCAAATCCTATTTGTGGCTTCTCTAACGGAAAATAAGCTCTTTTAGAAAAAAAAAATCTTTAAAATGTATTGAATGAAAACAAATCTAAGTACCACTTGTAAAACACTCCCTCAAATCATACTATAATTCCCTTCGTACCGACCATCTCGTGAATTGTCCAGTACTGAAGAGGGCCGCCCGGCAGACTGGACCTTTCTACCTGGATGACCTGGCAGATCATGCCCACGAGATAGATCATGTTTCGATAAATGGGAAGGTTATAACGTATACAGAAGTAGGCCCAATTATATGTACATTTCCTTTATGTGAAGTTAAAACTAAACTAAATTACGAGATTACCAATTTTCTATAGCAGTACGATTCCTTATTTAAATATAAAATTGATATTTTTATAGAAAAAAAACGCTTAAAAAACATCGATCATTTCCGAATTAATGCAAGTCCAGCCATTTTTGATTGGCTTAAACTATATTATTTATGTAGTGATTATAATCTTAAAATATTTTGGGAGGTTTTATCAAATTGAAAAAATGCTATGAGAGAAAAATTATTTTGTGAAGACCCTGATCATCATTGGTAAACATTCGCAACGGTTTCTCTAGTTGAGTCTAGCAGACCACTTCACTGGTGAATTTAGCTGTTCGGATTATATAGCGAGTTGTTGTTGTTTCTTCCTCAAATCGTTTAAACGATTTCCATTAGGTCCCATTGTCTCAGATTTTCTATTATAGCCCTGGGGTTTTCCCATAGGTCTTTTTTAGAGGATTTGATACAATATATAGCGAGTAATTCGAGGTATTCTTGTTGAAGATAGCCGAGGAAATAATAAACCAAAGCTATGAATCTGTACATATATGTATGACCCACGTGGATTCCACCACCAGAGTTAAGACAGTATATTGAAGTCCCTCCTCCGCCCAACACCTATAGATAGCCCGCCCTGTCCCACATTACCGTCCCGGATCTTTCCCCAGGAACTGTTGTTGTTCTTTCACCTCGCCATAATTAGCAGTTTGATATTTTCTCTCCGATATTATTATTATTATTGTAAAATCATTTCATTACAGGGTGACTCAAAATAACGGAGTTATTGTTTAATTTATCCTAACACAAAAGTATTGAACCGTAATAAATTTAAAATCATGTTTTGTCGGATTCTCCGTTTTTATGTGCCATTATATTAAGCTTCGATTTTTTGCTAACTTATTTTGTCGTGTTTTTAGGATGTCAAACAAACGTAGAGAGAGAAAGTGCAATTATTTAGCTGTTTAGTCAAGGAAAACGTTAATGTGAAATTGTTCGGCTGCTCAAAGTGCCTCAACAAACTGTGTCCAAGGCCATCCATCGCTTCAATGAGCTTGGTCATGAAGACGACCGTGCCGGAAGAGGAAGAAAGCGCACCGCCAAAACTTCCGCTAACCGTAAGATCATCAAAAAGAGACTTCAACGAAATTCGAGGGTGTCCATGAAAAAAATCGCCCGTTAGACGGGCATAAGAAAGTCGCCGGTACATCGAATAGCGAAAAAGTAACTCAACCTCAAGGCGTACAAGCTCCAAAAAGTTCTTCACGAATGAGAACAAGCGCGTCGGCTGGAGAGATGTCGCCAACTCAAGCATCGGGCCACGGGTCAGCGGTGGGAGCACATCCTCTTCACGGACTTCTGTCCACCATCGAGCAGGCGTACAACCACCAAAATGACAGTAACTGGTCCGCTGAGGCTCCCGACACGTCGACCATCGTCGAACACCGCCAAAATCCGCAGTCGATTATGGGTCGGGATTTGCGCCAGTGGCAAGACCCCACCCCCCTCGTTTTCGTGGATAAGGGGGTCAAAACAAGAAGTGTATCGCCGCTACATTCTTGAGGCCGTCGTACTCTCGTGGCCTCAACGACACTTCGACGATGTGGATTGGACGTTACAGCAGGACTTCGCGCCGGTTCACAAGGCGAAATTGACTCAGGACTGGTGCAGGGCCCATTTTCCGAACTTCATCACGCCGGTGGAATGGCCGCCCTACTCAACCGATCTCAACCCGATAGATTACAGCGTGTTGTCCATTTTGCAGGCCAGTACCTGTGCTACACGCCTCAAAAGTTTGAAGTTGCTTAAGCGATCATTGCACCGAGAATGGGACCGATTGTCGCCGTGGGACCTGCGGCCCATAGCTGAAAAATCCACGTCTCGTTTGGACCTGTGTATCGTCGCCATGGGAGACCACTTTGAAACCGGCTGAATAAATTGTTAGTTAGTATCCATTTTATTGTTATTCATTGTTAATTTGTTCAATTATTTTGTTTAGTAAAATTATGACTAAAAATGTTTAACTCCGTTATTTTGGGTCACCCTGTATTAACAGATCGACAGTCAAATATAGGTTTTAAAAAATATTTTTGTAAAATAAATATAGATTTTCATTTTGAGAAATTCAACTAATAATTTTGGGTACATTATAATTGCGTCGTTCACTGAAGAAGGTATGTAGAGCCGCCCAGAAAGTACTGGAGATATTGGATGCTGGGAGACACCTTCTACCCATAGATGTCGGGAACATAGAGTGGTCTAATTATTATTACTCTTTGATTTAAATATCTTAAGACAGAGGTGTGTCATTTTTAAATTCATTAGAGCTGTATTGTAAGTTTTATTGTCTTTCTATTTATAAATATATTTACATATATACGGATTGTAACGTTTAAATTTACGTCTTTAGGCCACTTCGTTTTTGTCTGGGGTTAATTACTCATGAATAAACATTGTAGTCATCTACCATAACAAGAAAATACTTAGATCCTCCTGAATATTGACATGGCATTGGTCCGCATAAATCCATATGAATCAACAGCAGGGGCTTAACTGTATAATTTTACTTATTATTATATGACTTCTCTAAACCATTTTTCCCAATATGCATGCTTCACACTCTGGTAACCTTTCGAATTTTATATCCAATCCTCTTAAAATATGTCCTTTAATAATTTTTCTCGTGTATTCTTCATTTAAATGGTATAATATTTTATGCCATAAACTTATATTGCTATTTTTATTTGAAAAATGTGTATTTATAACCATGACATTTTCATTTTTGGCTATTGGTACATTTCTTAGTTCTGTTTCCATCATAAGCATTATATCTTTAATATATGCCTCAGCAACTAAATCATTATCTTTGCTACAAAAGAAGCATAATGTAGCTAATATTTGAGCATTTGGCTGAGAGACTTTTATATGCACATTTTATATGTTTATTCATCTCCCGTGATCTCCTAACCTCCAATTACAATTTAGACAGCTGCAATAGTAGACATAGACTGGCCATCCAGTAATGGCCACCCGAAGAATGGAATTTCAACCGCGAGTGCATATAAAATAAAAACCTGTTTTAAATATATTATTTATTATATTCTATTAATAAAATATCCAATTTCGTAATAAAATATCCAATTTCGTAATAAGATATCTGAAATTTGCTTCAAGAAATAGATACCGGCTTAAGAGAAACCACCACAATTTAATTAGTTCCATAATTTCGCGTTTATTTAAATTTTATATCCGTGTTTTATCATATTTTGCTCTATTTGAATGTTTCTTCATTTTTGTTGAATCAATATTGGGCACATGAGATCAGGCCTTAATACTAAATAAAATTCAGGATACCTTTCTTAGGCGATATTCAAACCTTTCAAGCTATACTCTGGGTTATATTCTAAGGGCAGAAACACGAAGAAATTCTCTCGGTGTCAAGGTGAAGAAATTAACCATAAAATTCTGGACTAGAATACTAAAAATGGGCCCCAGCAGGCTACCTTCAATTTGTCTGGCGCACTTATGGGATATATCAACCTCTTCAAACAGAATATCGGTTTAGTACAAAGCGCGCGCGACGGAGATTATTTTTTCACATGTTTAGCGTATTTACGCAAGTTTGGCCCTGAATACCCATTTCTTGGTTTCTCAAGAAGCCTCTGGGAACAAAACATTTTTGGTCGCAGTGGTACATCCTGCACCACGCTGATGAGGAAAAACAGCCCAAAACGCGTTCGTAGGGAACTTTTCTTGATTTATCAAGAAAATAGGTTGGCCAAAGATCAGGGAACAGGCTAAATCAATATCAGGCTGGCCCACAGAACCAGTCAGGCCCGATTCCAGCTAATGCGTGCTAGAGGTTTGGGAAAATCGCTGACAGCGCAATCACCTGCTTTTAAACTCCATACAATAAACTCACTTAATTCATTTTGAAGCTTATCTTTAGCGTTTTTTAATCAAGATCACTTCCAATGTCGTTTCTCTCCGTAGGAGGAATAAAAAAAAGTACTTATATCCCAGCTGAGATGCCCTTCTTTTAGCAAGAGGCAGTTCAGAAGTGATTATGTTGTTGATTTTAAAATAATAAATGACGACGCAGACAACACCCATTAACATGCCGTTGCGGATCCTGTAGTTTATTGTTGAGAGGTTGATTGGTGGAGTGCTTGTAGATTCAAATCATCATGTGACTTTGGTAGCAAGATGAACTCCGTGCTTCTTTAAAAAAAAAGAATAGGGCCCCGTGAAGACTTAAAGACTTGACAAAGAGAATAAGGAAAGAAATCTTGAAAGGCCTTATCAAACTCTCAAGGCAATTCGTCCCATCCTGTAGCACAGCTATTTGAAAGTAGTAGATTACAGCCGCAATCTGGTTATGAGATATCTCGGTGTGAATACGCTGGTCATCATCATCAAGTTCTATCAAGGTCAATTTCATTGAGGAAATCGACGATGGTGTTAACACATACACACATGCAGCCGAGCAGGGTGCCGGGACGAAGCAACTACTAAGGTGTTTGCTCACGAGGTGGTGTTGTCTTCGTCTGTTTAGATGGAAGTTAAGCGACGTCTGGATTGGAAGGAACAATAAAGGTCCGACAAGAAAGAAGAATCAGCGTGGGCAGTGCTGTCTTTTAATCTTTGTCTCAAAGAATGTCATACATAGAGATAATGTAGTTACCCCTGGACCTAGTGGTGGCAAGCACAAGGGCAAGAGACATTATCACCGTGAACAGACTGGTGATTAACATAGTTCATTGGCTCCGTCCAATAATGATGGCGGAGAATTTGTAAGATCTTCTGATATGTCATTGATAAACGTTTACTATCTATAGAAGAATTAGACTGGCTGTATTTTGTGTTTATTTTTTCATATAAACATAGACGTTTTGATTTAAATAATCAGACATTGTTTTCGAATATATTTTCTTTATTAAATAACAATACTATCCTAACTGTCCTATAAGCTTATGTCCATAGTTTTCTTGAAAACCATTTCTGAGATTCCATCCTTCAGTGCTGCGTATATAAGCAGAATCGTCCAATACAGTATTAGAGCTCTGAGAAGCGGTCTGGTGGATTAAATTGGCGAAACCGCTGGGAGGGTTCACCACTGATGAGCCAAGCCCTCCCAATATATTTTTTTCATCGCAGTAAGGGCAGTAGAAGTTTGTATTATGTATATAAGAAACATTCGTGCTTTCAATTCCTTTCATTTTATATGTATAGATGGCGCGATATTGCTTTGTGTTAATACTATATTACAAAGAAATTTCTAACAAAATCATAAATTGAGAGGAATGTTTCAATATAAACAATGATGTCAGATAAAATTACAGTGTTGCCAAGGTAAAAATAATACAATTGAGATACCAAGGTAAAATACACACACACACACACACAGCCTTTATTACGACGTTAGTCTTATACAGATTCTCCGTACAAGGTGCAATAACAGGAAAAGAGCAGCACAGGAACCCAGTAGTTCCGCAACTATATACAATTATTAGTAACTAGCGGACGTACCCGGCTTCGCCCGAGGTTTTACCCGAGTAAAGGTTTGTCTAACGAATATTTGTTAAAACAATTCTCTATAAACTTATAAAAAAAAAAGATATATTTTGATAATTTGAAACGCGTATATTCGAATCTCTCGATAAAGCGAACATTTTTTTCCCGGTCCCTGTGTGCCGTGGCATCCTGAATTTTGTCTTTCATAATTTTCTACATTAAAAAATCATCGTTTTATCTAGTAAACATTTTTTCCCGGTCCCTTGAAAAATACTCGATAAGGTTGAATAAATTCATGGTCGTTTATGGAAGATGGACGAAGTTCCCGGAGGTCATCTTGGGCAAGCTCCCGCGAGGCTTTCCCGCACAGCAAATAATAATAATCTGCAAATAACTCTAAGGATATTAAAGATATTCAAGAAATTATTTTTCGTAAACCTTTCCGGAGATACACCTAATAATATCCCAAAATTTCACGGCGATTGGATGTATGGTTTTTGAATCCTGAATTTTGTCTTTCATAATTTTCTACATTACAAAATCATCGTTTTATCTAGTGAACATTTTTTCCCGGTCCCTTGAAAAATACTCGATAAGGTTGAATAAATTCATGGTCGTTTATGGAAGATGGACGAAGTTCCCGGAGGTCATCTTGGGCAAGCTCCCGCGAGGCTTTCCCGCACAGCAAATAATAATAATCTGCAAATAACTCTAAGGATATTAAAGATATTCAAGAAATTATTTTTCGTAAACCTTTCCGGAGATACACCTAATAATATCCCAAAATTTCACGGCGATTGGATGTATGGTTTTTGAATCCATAGAGGACACACAGATACACACACACACAGACACACACACACACACAGACATTCAATTTTATATATATAGATAAGGAAAAGTAAGATTTAATATGAAAGGTCGACGCCATCGCCTCTAGTCTTCAATTCCATAAGCGCGGAGCAGAAATAGGGACTAAGTTATTTAGTTCGCCATAAATATAGCATCCAGACACAAAAAGGAGGTTTACTTACCAAGGTAAAATACATTACTGTATCCTCTACCTTAAATATAGCATTTAAATAAGACATTCCCGTGTTCCTGTTTAATAGACAACATAGTCTTCAATATGTCAGGAGATTCGCCTTGATGGTTCTGATCTGTTGGTGGATGAGGCATTAGTGTAGCTTCTCTATCAAGTGTTTGGTCTTGATAAAAATATTCTTGGTTATTTTGATTTGATCTCAAAATGTTATATTGAATTGGATTATAATATGATGATATTTCGTTTGGTGTCGCTTTTTTTTTTTGTGTTGTAGGGTTGCAAAATGTGACAATTTAATTTTTAATATTGATTTTTGAAGTTTATTTATCTCTCTCTTTCGTTTAAGACATCCTTCTTCATCCAGCTCTTTGATGTAATGGAGCTTTTCAAGTTTTTGTTTAAAGGTCCAATTTTCCAAATAGGTATGTTTTGATACAATTTTTTTTATTATCTTGAACTCTTTCACCAACCTGAAAACATCTTAACGAGGTTGATCAGTTGCTTGGAATTTTCTCCCTGATAGGGTTGTATTGCACAAAGTTTTATTCAAATTTGTCTACTCAGGTATATTTTGATGAACTTCCATTTGTTTATGAAGTTTCTTTATTACGAAAAACCCTTCTGAAAATTCTAGTAAATTGGGATATTTCCAGTGTCCTAGCGCATTGGATTTCTGTCTTATCCTAAATTTATTATAATTGTGAATGTGTGTGTGCTTGAGTGCAATTCAGTTTGACACAAAAAGGGGTTCTAATGCAATTTTTTCTACATTACCTGTCTTATCTACAATTCGTCGGCCACAGTAGGGCAAGAATTATTTATTATTAGGGCGGGAAAAGAGGGGGGGGGGGGGGGGGGGGGTTCTGCTCAAAGATGTTACATTATGATCAGCCACCATGGGTCTTAGGATTAGAAAAGGGCATTTAGGTAGACTATATTAGGGACTCTGGATTGATGCTGTTAAAGCTGGACACTTCAGGCTCCATCTATACCTCACAACCACCAGAGCTTTGCAGCTTAGAGAAGGAAAGGAAGGGACATGGCTAGGTTATATGGTAATTCTTAGCATACTTATTATATTAATAATAAAGGTCGCGAGGTGTCCTAACAGATTTATGTGCTAGACCATTCATAAGTTACCTTTCATAGTCTAACTTTCCTAAAAATATTCAAATATCAAATTATTAAAAATGTATATATCTAGAACCAAAATTTAAGATAAATTCTATGGATGGCCTTTCACTAAATTATAAAATATTTAAAATAAAATAAGATTAGGGTGTCAAGGATAATTTTCATTTTTATAAACTTATGGCATTGATATTAAATAAACAATAAAAATCAAAAATGAACAATACATCATACGATCACGTGATATAAACACGTTGGAGATTGTTTATTTTTGTTTTGAAACTGTTAATGTTAAAAGACTATTTAATGACAATTTTTTTCATTCAAAAACCATATAAATGGGGTATTTTACGTTCATTTTAATAGTGAAAATAATAATTTTGCTATCGTCACCCTTAAGTGCGAATTCATTAGAGGATGTTCAACCCGACCAAATACCTAATTGCATATTACACAAAGATAACTTGACCGATAATTCCGATATTCAAATAGGTCCCAAATCAAGGTAATTTTAATTTTTCCCAACTTGTGCTATCGCGTTTATATTACGTTTGTAAGAGTTTCGTTTTAAACTTGATTTTTTGACTTCCTCTCTATTACAAATATTTCGAAATTTTTTTCTTTTTCATTTATATACAAATATATAAATATAAATATATTTATAAGGATTTGTAGTCACCCAACAAATTAGAATATGCAGACAAATATAGATGATTTCACTCATATTTAAAAGTGTTGGATTCAATTTTTCCTTGTGAGTTTTTAATATGCTCTATTATATATAGTTTATTATGCCTATAATAATTTTTATGCCTTATACAAAAATAAGTGATATTTTCCAAAATAAATGAAAAAAGAGAATACCAAGAAATTTAAAGAGAAAAATCATTATGATAAAACACTCTTGCCTCAAATTTTTTTGAATCATCATGACATTTTTTGATAAAAATAAGAATATGCAACAAACAGATGAGGTCATTGCAGATGGTGAATATGATCTTATGGAAAATTCTAAAATGTTTATTTACTACTAAATTTCATTTTAAGATTCAATTATTGGGTAAATCAACTTGGAGAGTTGGTTATTGTCATTGTTGGGTAGGTGATTGGCAAGTAACAGCTGACATTTTATGATTGAGGAGTACAAAAGATAACAATGATGCAATTGGTTGAATATTTTTGTATGGCTAGATCTTTTGAATGGATGTATGATTTGATTTAGTTTCTTTTTTTATTGTAATATTTATAAAAATGATGCTTTCTATATATGTTTCTTTAACTAGGTGGAAATATCTGCAACATATGGCGAAATAAACAACCAAATAAAGTAAAGGAAGTTTCTTTCCTTCCTGCAGGTCCATTGTTTTGGTTACATGATAGATGTTTCTGGTTTTCTGTAGCTTTTTATATTATATTTAGTTATTCGTATAGAGTAGAATCCCTTCATGAGAGGACACTCATGCTAGAGGACACCTCTCTACAAAGGACAGTTTTCATTACCAAGATCATCATTTTTACAATTTAGCAACCCTCCGGTAAGAGAACACCTCTCCATAAAGGTCACTTTGGTTCTGCAATTAGGTGTCCTTTACAGGGAGGTTCTACTGTATATATATTGATGAGGCTGAAATGGGGATATAAAACTCAATTTATTGGTAGGTTGCAGTACATTGTCCTGGTGGGCTATGGTCACCATGGCCCGTTCCAGGGCTGGGCTTGTGGTCCGGTTCTGGAGGGTTGTTGAGGTCCGATTCTCTGCGGTATAGCCGTTGGGAGGGTTAGATCTGGTACAAGACATCTTCGTTCGCCGGGCAAGGATAAAAAGAAAAAAAAAATAAAATAAAAAATGCACGAAGGTCCAACGATAACTGGCACGTTGTGTTTGTAAGCATTCCGCGAAAACGGTGGTCCGTGGTCAAATACAACTTGTGCCTGTTATCTCTGTAGTGTCGTTTCTCTGATAAATAAATAAAATAAACAAAATTTAAGATAATTTTGCAACGCCACGTGCATTTCCGGTCGGTTGCTTGTTGACACACAACACCACCCCCCCTCTTATCTTAGCCTCGGTCCCTCGAGTCGCCGTTATCTTTCTAGAAATTCCTTAAGTCTCGACACGTGCGCTAACGTGCTCTGGCGCCTACTATTTTCGTTGCGTCCGTCCTGTGGTCGTAACCTATATGTCGTTTCCTTGATTCTATCCGTTATTACGTACGGTCCTACGTATTTCGGCAGAAATTTCTCCGTTTTCCCTGGTTTCCTGCGAGACGACTCCAGTAGTACCAGGTCGCCCACTTCAAACTTCCGGAAGCGGTCACGGTTCGCAAGGTCATACTGACACTTCGTCATCATTGTCCGGTCTCGGTAGTTTTCGTCGGCAATTTTCTTTAATCTCTCGTTTTCTAAAATGCGGTTGGTCACGTATTCGTCGTAAGTTTTTACTGGCTCGTCGACGGTTGGTAGTCCTATGTCTAGGGACGTCCTCGGTTCTACGCCAAATATCAACTTATGCGGTGTCACCTGTGTCGACGACTGAATGGACGAGTTATACGCAAAAGTCGCCGTTTTTACGAATCTCGGCCATTCGGCGTGATCGTCCTCGAGATAAACTCTGATGCCGTTTTTTATGATGCCGTTGAGTTTTTCGCATAAGCCGTTTGTTTGCGGGTGTGCCGCGGAAGCCATAATATGTTTAATCCCGTACAACCGTGTAAAGTCTCTAAAAGTACTCGAATCGAAAGATTTGCCTTGATCGGATATTATGCATTTCGGAGTACCAAAAACGTAGAGCAGATTGTCTGAGAGTGCGTTGCACGTGGTTTCCGCCTTTGTATCTTTTACCGGGATTGCGAGTGCGTATTTACTAAAATGGTCTACGATCGTTAGAATGTGTTCGTAGCCTTCTACCGATTTTTTGAAAGGACCTTGGTGGTCTATTCCCACTCGTTCCCAGATGTCTGTTGCCGGTGGTAACGGTTCTAGCGGGGCTGCGGGTTTGAACCTCTGTGGTTTGAAGGCCTGGCACACTTTGCACGACCGAACGTATTTCCGCACGTCTTCTTCCAGACCTTTCCAGTAGAACCGTTGCTTAATACGGTGGACCGTCTTCGCTACCCCCATGTGTCCTGCCTCGGGTATATCGTGCGCTGTTTTCATTATTTCGGATACGCTTTGCTTTGGTGCTACGACCAACCATTGGTTACCTTGTGTTGCATGGTTCTTTTTATAAAGGATCCCGTTTATTTTTTTATATTCGTCCCGTGTTTTAGCGTCTGGTAGTTTCCCGGTAATATCGCGGCAAAACGTGTCTTCCTTTTGTCCGTTTTCGTCGATCCGTACTGTGCATGCCGTTAAATCGTTGAAGTTGTCTTCGACGTTCGTATCTTTTTTGTGGAACGGGTTGCGTGAGAGTGCGTCCGGTGCAACGTTCTTCCTCCCTGCGCGGTGGACTATTTCAAAGTCGTGCTCCATGAGTTTTAACCCCCATCTAGTAAGTCTTGAGTACGGGTCACGTACGTTAGCTAGCCACGTTAACGCGCTATGGTCGGTTACGACTTTGAATTCTCTCCCGAAGATGTACGGCCGTAACTTTTGTAGAGCCCAGACTATTGCTAAACACTCTAGTTCTGAGATACCATATTTACTCTCGTGTTTCGATGTCGTTCTCGACAAGTAGTGGATCGGGTGCAAAAACCCGTCATTGTCCGGTTGCATTAGCACCGCGCCTAATTCCACGATTGATGCGTCCGTATGTATTTCTATTCTAGCGTCTGGGTTGAAGTGTGCTAGAATTGGCTCCTCAGTCAATTTTTTTTTTAAGGTTTCGAAAGCTTCTATTTCGGCCGGACCTATCACGAATTTCTTATCTTTTTCCGTTAAACACGTCAGCGGTTTGCTTATCTTTGAAAAGTTTTTTATGAAACGGCGATAATAGCCGCAAAGTCCCAGAAACGAACGAACTTGCTTGACATTTTTCGGAATCGGAAATTCCTTAACCGCCTCGATCTTATCAGTAGCCGGTTCTACGCCGTTTTCCGATACCACGTGTCCCAAAATTGGTAACTTTTGGTAGGCGAATCTACATTTTGATGGTTTTAGGGATAAGCCTGCCCCGCGGAAACATTCTAGAACATTTGTTAACCGCACGTTGTGTTCACGTATGTCTCTTCCGTACACGATGACGTCATCTAGATAAACCATACACTCGGACCATTTCAATTCAGCTAACAGTGTATCCATGATTCTTTCGAAATGACCCGGTGCCCCGGTTAAACCAAAGGGTAACACTTGAAACTCGTACAACCCGTTACCTGTCGTGAACGCTGTAATTGGCTTGCTTGTTTCGTCCAGTGGACACTGCCAATAACCGCTAACAAAATCCGTGTGAGAGAAATACTTCATTCCTGCTAAACGGTCCAGGCAGTCGGTGATATCCGGTAATGGATATGAGAATTTTTCGGTTACGTTGTTAACTTTTCTATAGTCCACACAAAATCTATAGGATCCGTCTGATTTTTTAACCAAAACGACCGGGCTCGCCCATGGAGATGTTGATTTCCTAATAACTCCTTTTTCACACATTTCTTTAACCTGTTCCTCTATAATATCACGTTCCTTAGGACTGCGGCGATAGGCTTTTTGTCGAATTGGTTCCGTGTTCGCTTTAAGTTTAATGTGGTACGGTTCGATATCTGCCGCCTTATTCCACTCTTCTGAGAAAAGTTCCCGATACCTGTACAATACGTCCAGTACGTCGATTTTTTCGCTGTCCGATAGCTCCGGGTTTATATCGAACTTCTGTGGCTCGTATTTGCACGTGGCCGTCGTACTGTATCCCACCTGTTCACTTAGGAACGAAACATTCGCTATTTCCCCGCCGGATCGTAACAAGCACGAGTTTGCTACCAACCGCACCGGCTCGTTCCTAGTATTTATGACATCAATGAATATCTCGGATACCGTTTCGGAAACGTGTACTGATGGTATTAGTAGCCCCGTTCTTCTTACGCAGTCGGGGTGGGGTTCTAAAATGCCCGCCATTACTGTTGGCACTTTTAACTTAACCCTCGTTTTACAACGTGGTGCAATTTCAAGGTCGTTTAGTATGCAGTACTTTTGTTTGGGGTTTTTCCGATCGTTCGTAATTGTGCCTAACCTCTCGAGTTCCCGTTCTTCGTTTAGTTCTACCACGTGGTCGTCCGTGCCTATTTTTGGCCTATACAATTCTACCGATTCGTCTCTAAACATAATTTTGCAATGATAGTTTGTTAGAATATCGACGCCGAAAATAATCTTTTCCCCGTTTCCTGGAATTATGGTGAACCTGCCACATATGTCGAAACCATCAATGTTGACCTCCAAGTATGTGCACGTGTTCGAGACTACTGACCCACTTATTCCCCGTATAAGTAATTTTGAAGGCATTCTAGCACATCCTAGTGCGTTGGCTATTCCTTCGTCTATGCAGCTAACATTTGCCCCTGAATCGAAAATCAGTTTGCCTACATGTGTCTCATTGATATGCGTGATTAAACAGAAATTTGTCATACCTGTCCAACGGAATTTTTCCATTGCTGTACCCCCTATTTCTAAAGTGGATTTTTCTATTGGTACCTTATTTAATGTCTGTTTCTCGTTAACCCCCGGTTGTCCTTTTACCCTGAAGATTATGCGATTGGTGTTACCAGTAACCTCGGAAAATACACGTGGTACGCTCTCTACACTGTTTGAAACTTCCACCACAGGATTAGAGGCAAAATTGTACTTACCACGTGGCCTCCTTTTCGGGCAATCCCAGTGTTTGTGCCCCGTCTGGTAACAAGTGAAGCATCTTGGCGTCCCGTCCGGTAGCATAAATCTTCTTGCTTTTTCCATGGGCGTTTCGGTCCTTGGATTTCGTCCTTGTTTTTGTTCCCACTCTTCCGCCGTCCTCGTAGTTGTTTCCCAACTCGTCGTTGTACCTGCCTCCGTCCGTTCCTTGTTCCATTTATCCGCCTGGTCGAGGAATTTCGCCGCCTGTAGGAAGTCGGCCTCTTCTGGGTTCCGCGTGGTGCTCCACGAGGCTGCCAGTAGTAGGCAGTCTTTTGGAGCCAATGCCCACAATGCCTCCTTGCTTGAATCAAACGGCGAAAACTCGCCTGCCGTCGCGTGGGCCGTAATCAGGTTCATCAAATATCTCCCCGTATCTTCCGTGGACTGGGGCCGTCTCGTTTTCTTTAATTCGTTACCCCTACTACGTGCCCGGCCGTCGTTCCTTGGGTAGCAAAGTTTCAGTGCTTCCAAGACGTCTTCAAGTGCGGCTGAAGGGTCAAACCTGCACTTGATAAATTCGCGGCCGTCAAGTGGAAGCCGCCGTACTAGGGCCTTCGTCCAGTCTCCCTTCGGTACCTTGCTCGCCGTCAGCCACGTCTTGAATTCCTCCACGTGGTCCTCGATGTCTTCCTCCTCCGGGTTGAAACACGGCGGCGTCTCTCCGTAGCCGATATTTATGTTCGCTGCTTGAGGTGCTGGGCCGACACTGCTCTCCACCATGTGATGAGGCTGAAATGGGGATATAAAACTCAATTTATTGGTAGGTTGCAGTACATTGTCCTGGTGGGCTATGGTCACCATGACCCGTTCCAGGGCTGGGCTTGTGGTCCGGTTCTGGAGGGTTGTTGAGGTCCGATTCTCTGCGGTATAGCCGTTGGGAGGGTTAGATCTGGTACAAGACATCTTCGTTCGCCGGGCAAGGATAAAAAGAAAAAAATAATAAAATAAAAAATGCACGAAGGTCCAACGATAACTGGCACGTTGTGTTTGTAAGCATTCCGCGAAAACGGTGGTCCGTGGTCAAATACAACTTGTGCCTGTTATCTCTGTAGTGTCGTTTCTCTGATAAATAAATAAAATAAACAAAATTTAAGATAATTTTGCAACGCCACGTGCATTTCCGGTCGGTTGCTTGTTGACACACAACAATATCTATATTTTCTCTTTAAATATTATCAAATACAATAAAGCTGGTCTTTAGTTTCCATTTGGCTCTAAAAAAAAAATGCACTTGCAAGACAGGTTGATTCCTAAGAAAGGTTGAATAAAATTGGTAACAATAATCCCAAAGATATTCTTTCTTTTGCTAATTCAAAGATACTCTTTTCATAGAAATATAAAAAAATTGAGGCATGTGTCAAAGAAAAGTAAATCAATGGAAAAGCAAACAGTTCCCCCACTAAACTCCAAAGACAGGAAAACTTTCTTGTCTTCTAAGGTCTGTATATATTATCTGAATGCATTATAATTGCATACATTAATTAGGTGAATGTCAAGGGAATGTTTACATTTTAGAACATAGAAATTCTTTATAGATAGAGAGAAGTATATTTAAAAATATATTTCCTTATTGAATAAACAGTTAAACCTGTCTATAGCGCCCCCTATTGGGACTCACCAAAATAGGGTGCTATAGAGAGGGCGTGCTATAGACAGGTCACTTTTAATGTAAATCGCATCGTACTACATATTTAAAATTGGGCGCTTTAGAGAGGGGGCTCTATAGACAGGTTTAACTGTATATATAAGAAATTAAAGCACCAATATTTCTTTTACTTATAAAACAAACTTCTACTCTGTTCTTACTGTGATAAAAAAATATTGGGAGGGCTTGGCTCATCAGTGGTGAACCCTTCCAGCGGTTTGGCCAATTCAATCTACCAGACCGCATCTTAGAACTGTAGGGTAGTTGTTGCGTGAAGTGTTGGTGTGTGGCTTGTGGAAAGGCTGCTGATAAAATTATAATTAAAATCAATTTATTCAAAGCAAGAAATTATAAAGAGAAAAGAAACAACGGTTGAAGTAACGGCCGCCGGCTTTAGCCTTGTTGTTTACTGCTGAGTGCCAGATCAAGTGTCGGAAGAAGCCAGCCGCCAGAAAGTTCCGGATGACGCCCGCGCACGCGCAGTGAAGCGTTCTCCCAACACGCGCTCGCCAAGCCTCTGCCCGTATGTGTTTTGAAGCCCTGTCCCAGCTCGCTGAAGCAAAGTGCGGTCACCACAGAACTTTGCATCTTAGAATATTGTAACGGACGATTCTGCTTATATATGCTACACTGAAGGGTGGAATCTTAGAAATGGTATTCAAGCAAACTATGGACATGAGCTTTTAGGACAGTTGAATTACATTTAAATATTTGCATCGAGCAATGCTCTTCTGCAAACAACAAGGACAAGGCCAGTTAGGTATAAATTAATACAAAGCAATAACGCACCATCTATATATAACAAATGAAAACATTGCGACCCAAGTGTTTCTTTCACAAATAAATCAAACTTCTACTGTCCTTACTGCGATGAAAAAATATTGTTTGCGGAAGAGCATTGCTCGATGCAAATATTTAAATGTAATTCTACTGTCCTAAAAGCTTATGTCTATAATTTGCTTGAATACCATTTCTAAGATTTCACCCTTCAGTGTAGCATATATAAGCAGAAATGAAGCAGAATTGAGCTCTAAAGAAGCGGTCTGGTAGATTTAATTGACGAAACCACTGGGAGGGTTCACCACTGATTAGCCAAGCCCTTCAAATATTTTTTCATCACAGTAAGGACAGTAGAGAGGTTTGATTTATTTGTGAAAGAAACATTCATGTCAATGTTTTCATTTGTTATATATATATAGATGGTGCAGCATTGTTTGTATTAATTTGTGCCTAACTGGCCTTGTCCTTATTGTTTGCGGAAGAGCATTCCTCAATACAAATATTTAAATCAAAACTATGGATATAAGCTTTATGACCAATTCAAAATGTAGACCTTTCAAAAAGTCAGTCTGACGTTTCAGTGAACTACTGTTGCCCTTTTCAAGTTGTAAAGCTTTTGAGCAAAGTTTGTTTTTTGTTGATCTATTTTCTGGCACATATACATATATTGAAATGCATATACATAGGTAAAATTAATAAAAGTATGTAAATATATACAAATGCATTATAAAATGGGTTTTTATATATATCGCCAAAAAATAAAAATATATAAAATAAAACTCTTTGTCGTCCTTACTCCTTTGAATTTGGATCATTACCATATTTTCTCAATTAAATGTTTGTATCAATTTTCTTATTTAGAGAATTACGGTTGTGATTCCCATCCCTCCAAAAACAGCCTTTAAAGTTTGTCTTTGATTTTCAGTATGTGTCCACACTATGATTCTGATCCAGTATATTGTCACTCTGGGTTGCATAGGGTCATTGACTTTCATTTCCTCTCTGTGCTATATATGTTTCCTGTTTCCATAATCAAAGTAAACACAGTAGAATCTCCATGAGAGGACACTCCCGCTAGAGAACACTTCTCTACAAAGGACAGTTTTCATTTGTAAAATGACCATTTTTACTATTTAAGTTGTGTGTCATCATAGTGTGGTAGGAGAAATCTAAATAATAATAAACATATATAATAATACATATATAAAACATATCAATAGAATTAAATATATGATAACATTTTATATAATTTTAAACAATATTTCAATTTTATTGAAAAATAAATATATAAATCATGACCTAATCAACTCTTTCAAAATAAGTTTTGACAACTCTTTCAAAATAAGTTTTGACAACTCTTTCAAAATAAGTTTTGACAACTCTTTCAAAATAAGTTTTGACAACTCTTTCAAAATAAGTTTTGACAACTCTTTCAAAATAAGTTTTGACAACTCTTTCAAAATAAGTTTTGACAACTCTTTCAAAATAAGTTTTGACAACTCTTTCAAAATAAGTTTTGAGTCTTGGAACACACACACACACACATGAACTATCAGCAAATCTTGCCCAGGATTATCTTTCGGCTCTATTAAGTAATTGATGTTGGACATCTTTCCTAAATTAGCTTCTTTCCTTGTGTTTTTTGTCATTGTTCTTTTCCATTCTTTCCTGGAGCTTCTCTGTTTTGTTAATGACTACTTTTCTCATCCTGCTATTTTATCCAAGACATTTTTTATGTATTCGTCCTAACAATCAGTGCTAGGGTCCATTAGGCCCATGGCCAAGAGGGACATGAGTTCTCTCCAAATAACAATAAAAATGGAGAGTAGCCTTGTGTTTTCTAGGAGCGCAGTGTTGTATGCATGGGTAATAAATGGAGGCAGTTTGTTCTAATTTTTTTTTTCTTATCTCGGTTTACATATATTCTCTAATCATGTTAATTAATGTTAAACATTTCCTTTCTGTTAGTCCATTAGTCTGGGGTTGGTAGCTCACTGTGAAGCAATTGTACAATCTTGCACATTTTTATCACTACATTCTCATTAAATTTCTGGTAAACTGTCGCTAATAAGAAACTGTGGAGCCCCATATCGTAGGAAAATATATTCAATTAGAAATCTGGAAACTACTTTTAATATTGCTTCCAAGACTGCTTTTGTTTCTGCATACCTGGTGTAATAGTCTGTCAGCACAATTATCCTTTTTTTTTCTATTTCTCCTAGATGGCAAGGGACCAACAAAGTCAATCCTGATTCTATCAATGGGGTACTTAGCAGGGGGTATAAGCTGTAGAAGTCCAGAAGGCAACTAATTCTAACCTTATCTACTTTAGCAAATATGGCATATGTCTTTACAAATTCTGAAACATCTTTCAACCTGGTAGGCCAATAGCGTTTATTTTTCATTTGATGTGTGGTTCTGGCAACATATAGAAGGCAGCATATGATTGTAGTATTCTTTCATGGTTTCTCCCCTTCTATACTTTGGAACTACCAGCAACCACACCCTACTTTAAGGGTTTGAATTTTTCTTGTAGAGGCACCCATTTTCTTCAAAGTTCTGTATAATTTACAGCTTGTTTCCTTTAGGGATTTTCTTAACATTTTCAATAAAGTCATTCTCTTCATCTATAATTATATCTCAATCTTTTTCCAGTAAGGGTTTTCTAAACAAACCATCAGCATTCAGATACTTTTTCCTGATTTGTGTATTATTTCAAAATCATATTCCTAAATCTTCGGTACCCATTGTGCTAGTGTTGAATCTTTCAGATTCTTGAGCCATCATAATATATGTGATCGGTTACTATTTTGAAGTGCCTTCCTTATAGGTAGGATTGTAATTTGGGCATCAACCACACAATTGCTAGACATTATTTTTCAATAGTCAAATAATTTTATACGGGTTTGCTCAGAGTTCAGTTCAAATATGAGATCACTTTTTCTTTTCTGTTGATCTTTTGCACTAGTGTCGGGCATTTCAGTATGTATGTATGTATGTAACAGTGTGTATGTATGAACAGTAAGTATGTATGTAGCGGTGTGTATGTAACAGTATGTATGTAACAGTATGTATGTAACAGTGTGTATGTATATATGTATGTATGTATGAACAGTAAGTATGTATGTAGCGGTGTGTATGTAACAGTATGTATGTAACAGTATGTATGTAACAGTGTGTATGGTTGTTCCGAGTTCGCTCGGAAGCAGCGTCAAGGAAGCCCGCGAGGGTACTCCCCTGCTCAGGCGAGAGACCCGTGAGTAGATCCAATCTCTCTTCGCGGCATAAGACTGCAAGCATCACGGCATCCAGGTGTATGTAACAGTGTGTATGTAACAGTGTGTATGTAACAGTATGTATGTAACAGTATGTATGTAACAGTATGTATGTAACAGTGTGTATGTAACAGTGTGCATGTAACAGTGTGTATGTAACAGTGTGTATGTATATATGTATGTATGTATGAACAGTAAGTACAGTAGAACTTACCTGTAAAGAACACCAAGTTTCAGAGCCAAAGTGTTCTTTAAGGAGAGGTATCCTCTTACTGGAGAGTTGCTAAATAGTAAAAATGGTAATTTTGCCATTGAAAACTGTCCTTTGTAGAGACGTGTCTTCTACCCTGAATGTCTTCTCATGGATGTTCTACTATACAATTTTATTGCTAAATTTGCATTACCGGATCATTTGGCAGAACTGTGGCTGCAGTTTGTGGATGTACACCATAGCTAAAAGTCTCGCATCTTGGCAGCACCAATGCTTGTTGTATGTCACATGCCATTTTCATTTTGTGGAAGCTGATAAAGCACAATTTGGATTATAAGCACAAGGTAATAAGATCAAATCCAAATAAATAAATAGTGTGTGATGTTTTGGTAACAACACTGTTACCGAAATGTCACACTCTATTTATTTAGATTTGGTCTTAATTACCTTGTATTTTGTGGATGATTGAGGCATCATTGGTTCGGTAACCTTACCCAAGCAACTGCAAGTTACAAATGTAAACAATTAGTTGCTTTGGAGAGTAATTTTGGGTTATTTGAAGGAATGTCGAGTGGAGGAACAAGCCTTTTGAAGATTGATTAGCTAGAAGGCACATTGAATAGGGTTCTAGACCAAAAGCAAACAACCATAAAGAAGTTCTTTAAAACTACAAGAAAATGCATTTCTTTAAAAGATCTTTTTTTTTTTAGTTCTTTCTCTATTTACAAATTTATTCACCTTCATTGCAATTATTATTTTTTTTTTTTCACCTAGATTAAAATAGTACTTATAATATTTATTCCATGTTCAAAATATATTAATGTATTTTGTTCAACACTAAATCTTCTTCTTCTTTCTTATCTCCACACTGGGTGAAGTAGAATGCATCTGCCTTTGTCATTAAGACTGGGAGCACTACTCAGTGGCAGGCCGATCAACACTAAATGGTAACCATGAAACATTCTAAAAATTAAATTTCAAAGGCGCAATGGTATCAAGGCATATTAATCAAAACCTATAAAAAGATATTTTCTAAAAATATATTTCAATTATATTTAGTTGTCCTCTAGAAAGATGTCCACTAGCATTAAATAGTGTTGAATTGATTTTCATCTAACTGACTAATTCAACACCGGATCTAATTCATTCATGATCTCTTGGGGTGTTGAATTAATGAAGTTGGACTATTATTTTAGATTTGTATTAATTAATGAACTCTATTGTAAATTACTTCTTGGGAGCAAAACAATTAAAAAATTATCCAAATGATACATGTGCCAATCCCTTAAAAAGAGTTAATTATCCAATAAATGATTAAAGTGTCTGTCTTGATGTAATTGTAGTAAACGTAGACTGAATCAGAGAGTATATATTGGGTTACCAATGAGGTCATCATTACATGTGGTCAGAGTATTGTGCTCTAGCAAGTGCTCCAACAGCACTATATCTATGTTCCTCTCCATCCAGTTGTTTTATCACTCTGCTGGTGGTACTAGACTGGAAGCTGAGTGGTTGGGAAATATGAGCAGGGAGGGCATAATGGAGATAATTGTTAACCCGTAATTACTGGCGTTCGGCTTGAAAGGCCGTGTGAAAATTAAAAATGTTTGCGAAATTTTCAAAATGCAATATTTTTCATCCAAATTTTAGGTAGCTTAATAAAATGCATTTATTTGAAGAACTTTTCATTTTAAGAGAAATCTATTAGCGCCCCTATTATTGGCCGTTTCACTTTTGGTTTTATAGACGTTCAAACGCAACAAATAAGTTGAGCATTCGTTTTTTTATTACTCTTGCTTCAATTATATGCATTCTAAATTGTGTTTTGTGATTGTAATTTTGTATAATATAATAGAAGTTCGGTTCCACTTTTGGTTTTTCAAAAAACAAAAATTTGGTATCCTATGTCCCTAAAATTGGAAAATCTGTTATATTACTCTCCACAATGCATTCGACCACAACAATTGATCAGAAACTGCTGAACAATAAAAGCCCGAGATAATCACATTTTATAATATGACCAAAGGTGGTGTAGATGTAGTTGATCAGACATGTATTCAGTTGGAAGAAGAACCAAAAGATGGCCCCTGTGTTTATTTTTCAACTTTTTGGATGTGGTTGCAATAAATTCAGCAGTAATTTATAAGGCTGTCAAGCAAGACGGTGGAATGGCTCGAAAAGATTTTATAAAGCAGCTTGCTCTACAACTAATGAGAGATGCCTTGAATATGAGAAATCAAGCCAAAATTTTGTCAAGAGATCTGCAAGTATTAATTCAGAAGCATGCTGGAACTTCATCACTTGAGGTAGGCAAATATTTATTTGATATTCAAACGAAATATCAATAATATGTGTTATCTAGGAATCCACAAGCGGCAGTCCTTGGTCCAAAAAACGCAAAAGATGCTACCTATGTAAAAAAGATCGTCGAACTCAAATGCAATTCAAAAAATGCAAAGAACCAATCTGCAAAGATCATTCTATTGAAATATGCTTGAATTGTGCATCTAATCTTGAATAAAATAGTTTAGATAGAATTTTTTAGAATATATATAGAATATTTTAGATAGAAAGAGTTTCTTGTACATTTTCATTTAATTTTGTTTAGAGCTCTGTTTATTCGAAAAAACAAAATATTTATTCTTTGGAAATTATGTGTATACGTTTAATTTCTTTTTATTTTATAAAATTTATGCTTTATTATTGATTTTAAAAGACGGCCTGAGAGGCCGAACGCCAGTAATTATGTAAGGAAAATAGGCGCCAGTAACTAAGGGTTAAAACAAAGCTTCCTTATTGTCAATTACTTAACAGAGAAAAGATAACTTCTCAAAATGTGGTTTCCATTATGTACCCATGTGTCCCTCTCATAGGTTGCTAGTGACTCTTCTATCCACTCCAGGCCCTAGCCAGATGTGCAATGTGCCCAGAGAATATGTACTACTCAGCACCATAGATGGCCGACTCACGGCCATGGATGCCCGGGACCAAGGCAAGATGTTGTGGAGTGAGAAAATTGGGGAGAGTCCTCTGCTGGAGTCCACCTTGCCTCAGTTCTTTGAGGTAGGTCCTGGAAGCTACATGTTTTCTTTGGTTTAAATCCAAATTTCCCAAATTGACTAATTGGAGAAATAGGGCAGAACCAGACATTTCATGTTTCAGTCTTGTATCTTAACTGTAACAGCTTTAAGATTATAAACTTGATTGTTGAGAGTTAATTTATTGTTAATTAAATTGGGCTGCTCTATGGGAGTAAATCAATTTCTAAAGGGTTGGTGAATGACTCTGCCACTAAGTGTTCCTCCCACAGCTACCATTGTTCTATGGCAATTGGATACAAAGAGTAAAACATCTTTATTTAGTCAAATATTTCCAAGGTAAACCACACATAAATCAAACTAAAATTAGATGCTTTAGAGAGATTGGATGCTTATGGGCGGGGAGTTGGTAAATTATTAATTTAATTATCAAAATTTAAGAAGCTTCTCATAGTTTCAAAATGAAAAGCAACCTTGTAAAGATTAATTTATATATAAAAAATTGAAAATATTAGAAAATAGACAAAAGTACACGAAGTTAGAATGATGAAAAAAATTAACAGTCAATAATAGAACACTAGAGATTTAAAAAAGGAATTATTTTAATACGTGTGTTGCTTTAGGAGGTTAATATTTTTGAAATTTTAAGATTCAAAAAAGTGGGCTTTGTTGAATTGATAGGGGCTGCCTTTGGGATGTAATTTTCAAAGAAAATCAGTTGTTTTTAAAAAGTTGTTGCCTTAGAGGAAATCTCATTCATGTTAACTGCATTCTGGAAGTTTGGCTGTATTATAAATATAGTTTCCCATAAAACATCTTAGTTTTCCATTATCTGCATTAAATGGTAGAAGTATCTGGTATATTCAGAAATAAAATTGAAAATAAAAAGATATTTCCAGGATAGTGGAAGGAGATGCTTTTTTCTTAATATATATATATATATATATATATATATATATAAAATTAAATATATATATTTAATAATATATATATATTTGATAATATTTGATGATATTTAAAAAAAGAAACGCATTGCCAGTAAATTTATTTGTGTAAAATTTTAACGATAGAGATGGCAATAAAATTTAAATTACTAATATATATATATATATATAGATTGAAAATTTACCTGGAGGAAATTAATCCATAGAAGCAATGGGCGCTTCTCCCGTCAAAATAAACGTCAGAATCTGACACCATCTATTGACCATCGCCGCAACTAGCGGCATCGGGTCGGTGACAAAGCCACAAACACCAACTTTGGCAAACTGATAAGCGTCCACCTAGAGACCATGGTTTCGGGCTAATGGCCCTCGTCAGTCTAGAGCAGACTTGGTGGGGCCAAAGTTGGTGTTTGTGGTTTTGTCATCGACCCGATGCCGCTAGTTGCGGCGACGGTCAATAGATGGCGTCAGATTATGATGTTTATTTTGACGGGAGAAGCGCCCATTGCTTCTATGGATTAATTTCCTCCCGGCAAATTTTCCATCTATGTTTTGCCAATAGATTTGGCCCAGCCACATCTCCAGCAAAACACCTCTTTGGTAGATTGTGAGGATTCCATTAGATCCTGTGTGGATCTCAAGGAATAAAGTCTGCCCTAGACTGACGAGGGCCATTAGCCCGAAATCATGGTCTCTAGGTGGATGCTTATCAGTTTGCCAAAGTTGGTGTTTGTGGCTTTGTCACCGACCCGATGCTGCTAGTTGCGGCGACGGTCAATAGATGGCGACAGATTCTGACGTTTATTTTGACGGGAGAAGCGGCCATTGCTTCTATATATATATATACAGTTAAACCTGTCTATAGCGCCCCCTCTAAATAGCGCCTCCCTCTCTATAGCGCCCGATTTTAAATACGTAGTACAATGCAATTTACATTAAAAGTGACCTGTCTATAGCACCCCCTCTCTATGGCACCCAATTTTGGTGAGTCCAAAGAGGGGGCGCTATAGACAGGTTTAACTGTATATATATTAAGCTAGAATTAAAAAATAATCGTTCCCCTGAGGAGGGTGGCAGTGAGTCCTTGAAACATCAGGAAGAAAATGAGAGTGGTTGATGTATCTTTTCAAGCAAACTTCCAACCAGCAAATGGTGTTCATAAAGATGTGTTCAGGGAATGAAATCAAAATACATACAGGTCATTGTAGGGAATTTTTATTTTAAAATCATGTGTGTGTAAAAGGGGCAACTTTATGTATGTTGAATCAACTTAATGTAAAATGGAATTGAAATAAAAGTTTAGCGTAGAGTGGCAACAAGGAAGTGTGGGTGGCAGCTGGAGATTGGAGGGGAGATGTACAAGCTGCTGCCGACATTCGATGGCAAGCTCTTCATCAACCGGGATGGCAACCTGCAGCATGTCGGCCATTTGACTGAGAACATCATGAAGTCCATCCAAACTCAGCCAACCGGGGGCTGGGAGCGCTCCAAGTATGGCCTGGATCTTCTCACTGGCCAGGTCAGCTTCTCTCCATTCTATTGTACATCTTTCTTCCAGCAAGACTTCCTTGGTATCCCATGGTGCTCAAATTGTTACAACAGCATCCTCCTTGTGTGGATTTAACTCATTACTATTAGTTTAACTGGGACCATGGCTTTAAATAATTCTATATTTAAAGATTATAAACAGAACTCAGTGTCTAGCAAAGAGTTCCATGACAGATAGAGGTAAATCCTTCCTGTACTCCCAATATTTTGATATTGAGTTTCAAAGTAGCTGCCTCACTTTGACTTCTTGCTACATCTTGTGTACATTTCTTGTTAAAATTTACATTGTAGTACAGACAAACTTAGATAATTCGAAGCCCAAGGGACCAAAATAAAAATTTGAATTATCCAAAAATTCAAATTAAAAATGAAAATTCTATTTATAGGAAAGAAATATATTCGAATTATCCAAGTTATACTGTATATGGTTAGTTATGTGTGTGTATTAGCATAACATTTTTATTAACCTTTTTGGCTAGAGAGGTGGTCAACTCCTAAAATATACTAAAATTGTGATACAATACGAGCAACCTATATATTCAGATGGGTATATAGTTGGACAAAGTGTGGATTTAAAAATATAATAATAATGAAAAAAATATTTGATTTAGTTGAAAAATACACATTATTGTAAAAAAAAAAAGTGTAAAATTTATTAAATAATAGAAATATAGAATTAAGGAGTTTTCAAAATGTAATAAGACCAAATAAATAAATAGTGTGTGACATTTCAGCAACAGTGTTTTTACCATCATCAGACAAAGAGTCTTCAAAATATATTCAAATTCTTATTTGTTACTTCAAAAATACAAATAGACCTTTAAAGATTTGCGGCATGTTTTATCAATGTTTGTTTAAATCAAATGTTTGTTCAGATTATTTTTTCATTGCAACAAATAAGGCTTCCAGTTAAGGAGAGGATATTCCTAGATGGGCAAAGAAATACATTTTGAAGGTTAATCTAGGAATTGAAGGAGGAGGAATGCAAGGTGTTGTTGATTGACTGATGCCAACATGTCCCACAAACATGTAAACAAGGTCTCTAGCAAAATAGAATGTTTGTATCATGGATGGATATTCATGGATGAGTCACTCAGAAACCAATGTGGTTATGGCCATTTTTTGATATTTTCTAATATATTACACAAGGTAATAAGACCAAATCCAAATAGTGTGTGATGTTTCAGTAAGTGTTGTTACCGAAACATCACACACTATTTATTTGGATTTGTTCTTATTACCTTGTGTTTATAATCTATAATCCAAATTGTGCCTTACCTTGTGTTTATAATCTATAATCCAAATTGTGCCTTACCTTGTGTTTATAATCTATAATCCAAATTGTGCCTTATCATTACCTTGTGTTTATAATCTATAATCCAAATTGTGCCTTATCATTACCTTGTGTTTATAATCTATAATCCAAATTGTGCCTTTCCATTACCTTGTGTTTATAATCTATAATCCAAATTGTGCTTTATCATTTCTAATTTTTTGTAAGAGCCATTTTGATGGAACCATGTCAGTAAACCAGTTTCTAGGGATGTAGTCTTCTTGTCACCACTAACCTCTGGAGTGTTTATTTCCATTTACATTACTATACATATGAAAAATTATTTTTAAAAAATAGAACAAGTTCAGATGTAGATATTAAAAATAAAAAGGCATATCCTGACCATGCTCACATGAACATTTTATATAGGAGACTGCCATCTAGTGGAACAGAAATCAACTAAACGTTTATTCAACTTGTTCCATGATATTTGGCCAACCATTTTATTGATAAATCAAGAAAATCCAACCATGTACGCGTTACAGCTGTTGACCCTCGTCAGCGTGGTGCATGCTGTACTTCTAGGACCAAAATTTGGTCCCAGAGAGTTCCTGAGAAATCAAGAAATGGGTATTTAACCCTTAACTGGACGGGTGGATTTTTCTTACGTAACTGGACGGGTTGGGTAGATTCAACCCACTTATGTAACTTTATGAAATAAGTGCTAAATATTGATTGAAATCAATATTTAAAAAAATATTTAATTAATAAATAGTTAATATACAGTATTTGACTTTTAAAAATTCTGAATATAATCTATTTACAGTTTTCACAAATTTTTAAGAAATGTTATTGCAAACGCTTAGTTGACATACAGAGCAAAAGGTTTTTATTTTTACTGCGTTTTTTGATGGACATTTGTAGCACTTTTTTGGAGTATCAGATTCTTGTGGCATCGTAGATTCACTTGGTTTACTTGAACCATCATTCTTCTTGAATTGTTGTCTGTAATTTCAGTAGGAGAGAATTGAGATTACGTGTGGCCAGGTGTTCATTAGTCAATGCTCTCCCAAGATCAACAATAAAAGGACTCCTTTTTTGTTACCCTTTTTATCAATCTGATTACCGATTTTCTTTACTTTTTTTTTTTTGGAACATAGGAGACTAAAGTGGTTGTTCCAGAGAAACCAAAAATAGAGGTTCCTGATTCTCTATTAGGGTGCGGTTGAAATTGTGGTGAATCTAAGGTTTGTTCTTTCTCATCGTTCCTATATATGTAAGGCCATGTTCTTTCAACTTATCAACTAACTCTACTGAAGTGAACCAATTGTCTGCTGGAATATTTCTTCCAACGTGTGGTCGACTAATCTCTAAATCATATATATTTTGGGTTGGCAGGGATAGTTCTCTCTGTTGACTTGATTGATAATTCTACTTATCTAAAGAAATAAGTGTTATTTTATAAAAAAGGAAGCTAAAAATAGCGGAAGATAGAGACTCAAGTATGAGCGACGAGTTAACACTGACACGAAAAATTCTCACGCTTCTGGACGGGCTGGGCGGAATCCGCCCATACATGCAAATTTAACCCCCCTCCCAAAACTGAAATTTATAAACGTTGGATGGAAAATGTTTGTATCACTGTAAAATTAGAATACATGAAAGCTGGTAGCTCTAGGTAAACGAAAAATATATTTTTTTCCTATATTAAATTTATGCATGGGCAGAATCTACCCAACCCGTCTAGTTAAGGGTTAAAGATAAGTTTTGTTCCACTAGATGGTGCTCTGCTATCTAAAATACTCATGTGGTCAGGATATGTCTTTTTTTGTTTTTAATTCCTACATCTATTTAATCTGGAATATCCATTGTGTTGATCCTAATAAAGGACTTTTTTTTAAAGGGGGTATTTAAGGCCAAGTTTGTGTAAATACGCTGTTCATGTAAAAAAAAGAAAATATAATTGATTTTTTAAAAAATATCAACACTTTTTTTCATATTTTTTCACACATATATACAGTAGAACCTCCCTGTAAAGGACACATAATTGCAGAACCAAAGTGTCCTTTAGGGAGAAGTGTACTCCTTTGGAGAGTTGCTAAATAATAAAAATAGTTATTTTGCAAATGAAAACTGTCTTTTGTAGAGAAGTGTACTCTAGTGTGGGTGTCCTCTCATGGAGGTTCTACTGTATATGTATATTGTTGTGTGTCAACAAGCAACCGACCGGAAATACACGTGACGTTGCAAAATTATCTTAATTTTGTTTATTTTATTTATTTATCAGAGAAACGGCACCACAGAGATAACAGGCACGAGTTGTATTTGACCACGGACCACCGTTTTCGCGGAATGCTTACAAATACAACGTGCGAGTTATCGTTGGACCTTCGTGCATTTTATTTATTTATTTTTTTTTTATCCTTGCCCGGCGAACGAAAGATGTCTTGTACCAGATCTAACCCTCCCAACGGCTATACCGCAGAGAATCGGACCTCAACAACCCTCCAGAACCGGACCACAAGCCCAGCCCTGGAACGGGTCATGGTGACCATAGCCCACCAGGACAATGTACTGCAACCTACCAATAAATTGAGTTTTATATCCCCACTTCAGCCTCATCACATGGTGGAGAGCAGTGTCGGCCCAGCACCTCAAGCAGCGAACATAAATATTGGCTACGGAGAGACGCCGCCGTGTTTCAACCCGGAGGAGGAAGACATCGAGGACCACGTGGAGGAATTCAAGACGTGGCTGACGGCGAGCAAGGTACCGAAGGGAGACTGGACGAAGGCCCTAGTACGGCGGCTTCCACTTGACGGCCGCGAATTTATCAAGTGCAGGTTTGACCCTTCAGCCGCACTTGAAGACGTCTTGGAAGCACTGAAACTTTGCTACCCAAGGAACGACGGCCGGGCACGTAGTAGGGGTAACGAATTAAAGAAAACGAGACGGCCCCAGTCCACGAAAGATACGGGGAGATATTTGATGAACCTGATTACGGCCCACGCGACGGCAGGCGAGTTTTCGCCGTTTGATTCAAGCAAGGAGGCATTGTGGGCATTGGCTCCAAAAGACTGCCTACTACTGGCAGCCTCGTGGAGCACCACGCGGAACCCAGAAGAGGCCGACTTCCTACAGGCGGCGAAATTCCTCGACGAGGCGGATAAATTGAACAAGGAACGGACGGAGGCAGGTACAACGACGAGTTGGGAAACAACTACGAGGACGGCGGAAGAGTGGGAACAAAAACAAGGACGAAATCCAAGGACCGAAACGCCCATGGAAAAAGCAAGAAGATTTATGCTACCGGACGGGACGCCAAGATGCTTCACTTGTTACCAGACGGGGCACAAACACTGGGATTGCCCGAAAAGGAGGCCACGTGGTAAGTACAATTTTGCCTCTAATCCTGTGGTGGAAGTTTCAAACAGTGTAGAGAGCGTACCACGTGTATTTTCCGAGGTTACTGGTAACACCAATCGCATAATCTTCAGGGTAAAAGGACAACCGGGGGTTAACGAGAAACAGACATTAAATAAGGTACCAATAGAAAAATCCACTTTAGAAATAGGGGGTACAGCAATGGAAAAATTCCGTTGGACAGGTATGACAAATTTCTGTTTAATCACGCATATCAATGAGACACATGTAGGCAAACTGATTTTCGATTCAGGGGCAAATGTTAGCTGCATAGACGAAGGAATAGCCAACGCACTAGGATGTGCTAGAATGCCTTCAAAATTACTTATACGGGGAATAAGTGGGTCAGTAGTCTCGAACACGTGCACATACTTGGAGGTCAACATTGATGGTTTCGACATATGTGGCAGGTTCACCATAATTCCAGGAAACGGGGAAAAGATTATTTTCGGCGTCGATATTCTAACAAACTATCATTGCAAAATTATGTTTAGAGACGAATCGGTAGAATTGTATAGGCCAAAAATAGGCAGGGACGACCACGTGGTAGAACTAAACGAAGAACGGGAACTCGAGAGGTTAGGAACAATTACGAGCGATCGGAAAAACCCCAAACAAAAGTACTGCATACTAGACGACCTTGAAATTGCACCACGTTGTAAAACGAGGGTTAAGTTAAAAGGGCCAACAGTAATGGCGGGCATTTTAGAACCCAACCCCGACTGCGTAAGAAGAACGGGGCTACTAATACCATCAGTACACGTTTCCGAAACGGTATCCGAGATATTCATTGATGTCATAAATACTAGGAACGAGCCGGTGCGGTTGGTAGCAAACTCGTGCTTGTTACGATCCGGCGGGGAAATAGCGAATGTTTCTTTCCTAAGTGAACAGGTGGGATACAGTACGACGGCCACGTGCAAATACGAACCACAGAAGTTCGATATAAACCCGGAGCTATCGGACAGCGAAAAAATCGACGTACTGGACGTATTGTACAGGTATCGGGAACTTTTCTCAGAAGAGTGGAATAAGGCGGCAGATATCGAACCGTACCACATTAAACTTAAAGCGAACACGGAACCAATTCGACAAAAAGCCTATCGCCGCAGTCCTAAGGAACGTGATATTATAGAGGAACAGGTTAAAGAAATGTGTGAAAAAGGAGTTATTAGGAAATCAACATCTCCATGGGCGAGCCCGGTCGTTTTGGTTAAAAAACCAGACGGATCCTATAGGTTTTGTGTGGACTATAGAAAAGTTAACAACGTAACCGAAAAATTCTCATATCCATTACCGGATATCACCGACTGCCTGGACCGTTTAGCGGGAATGAAGTATTTCTCTCACACGGATTTTGTTAGCGGTTATTGGCAGTGTCCACTGGACGAAACAAGCAAGCCAATTACAGCGTTCACGACAGGTAACGGGTTGTACGAGTTTCAAGTGTTACCCTTTGGTTTAACCGGGGCACCGGGTCATTTCGAAAGAATCATGGATACACTGTTAGCTGAATTGAAATGGTCCGAGTGTATGGTTTATCTAGATGACGTCATCGTGTACGGAAGAGACATACGTGAACACAACGTGCGGTTAACAAATGTTCTAGAATGTTTCCGCGGGGCAGGCTTATCCCTAAAAACCATCAAAATGTAGATTCGCCTACCAAAAGTTACCAATTTTGGACACGTGGTATCGGAAAACGGCGTAGAACCGGCTACTGATAAGATCGAGGCGGTTAAGGAATTTCCGATTCCGAAAAATGTCAAGCAAGTTCGTTCGTTTCTGGGACTTTGTGGCTATTATCGCCGTTTCATAAAAAACTTTTCAAAGATAAGCAAACCGCTGACGTGTTTAACGGAAAAAGATAAGAAATTCGTGATAGGTCCGGCCGAAATAGAAGCTTTCGAAACCTTAAAAAAAAAATTGACTGAGGAGCCAATTCTAGCACACTTCAACCCAGACGCTAGAATAGAAATACATACAGACACATCAATCGTGGGATTAGGCGCGGTGCTAATGCAACCGGACAATGACGGGTTTTTGCACCCGATCCACTACTTGTCGAGAACGACATCGAAACACGAGAGTAAATATGGTATCTCAGAACTAGAATGTTTAGCAATAGTCTGGGCTCTACAAAAGTTACGGCCGTACATCTTCGGAGAGAATTCAAAGTCGTAACCGACCATAGCGCGTTAACGTGGCTAGCTAACGTACGTGACCCGTGCTCAAGACTTACTAGATGGGGGTTAAAAACTCATGGAGCACGACTTTGAAATAGTCCACCGCGCAGGGAGGAAGAACGTTGCACCGGACGCACTCTCACGCAACCCGTTCCACAAAAAAGATACGAACGTCGAAGACAACTTCAACGATTTAACGGCATGCACAGTACGGATCGACGAAAACGGACAAAAGGAAGACACGTTTTGCCGCGATATTACCGGGAAACTACCAGACGCTAAAACACGGGACGAATATAAAAAAATAAACGGGATCCTTTATAAAAAGAACCATGCAACACAAGGTAACCAATGGTTGGTCGTAGCACCAAAGCAAAGCGTATCCGAAATAATGAAAACAGCGCACGATATACCCGAGGCAGGACACATGGGGGTAGCGAAGACGGTCCACCGTATTAAGCAACGGTTCTACTGGAAAGGTCTGGAAGAAGACGTGCGGAAATACGTTCGGTCGTGCAAAGTGTGCCAGGCCTTCAAACCACAGAGGTTCAAACCCGCAGCCCCGCTAGAACCGTTACCACCAGCAACAGACATCTGGGAACGAGTGGGAATAGACCACCAAGGTCCTTTCAAAAAATCGGTAGAAGGCTACGAACACATTCTAACGATCGTAGACCATTTTAGTAAATACGCACTCGCAATCCCGGTAAAAGATACAAAGGCGGAAACCACGTGCAACGCACTCTCAGACAATCTGCTCTACGTTTTTGGTACTCCGAAATGCATAATATCCGATCAAGGCAAATCTTTCGATTCGAGTACTTTTAGAGACTTTACACGGTTGTACGGGATTAAACATATTATGGCTTCCGCGGCACACCCGCAAACAAACGGCTTATGCGAAAAACTCAACGGCATCATAAAAAACGGCATCAGAGTTTATCTCGAGGACGATCACGCCGAATGGCCGAGATTCGTAAAAACGGCGACTTTTGCGTATAACTCGTCCATTCAGTCGTCGACACAGGTGACACCGCATAAGTTGATATTTGGCATAGAACCGAGGACGTCCCTAGACGTAGGACTACCAACCGTCGACGAGCCAGTAAAAACTTACGACGAATACGTGACCAACCGCATTTTAGAAAACGAGAGATTAAAGAAAATTGCCGACGAAAACTACCGAGACCGGACAATGATGACGAAGTGTCAGTATGACCTTGCGAACCGTGACCGCTTCCGGAAGTTTGAAGTGGGCGACCTGGTACTACTGGAGTCGTCCCGCAGGAAACCAGGGAAAACGGAGAAATTTCTGCCGAAATACGTAGGACAGTACGTAATAACGGATAGAATCAAGGAAACGACATATAGGTTACGACCACAGGACGGACGCAACGAAAATAGTAGGCGCCAGAGCACGTTAGCGCACGTGTCGAGACTTAAGGAATTTCTAGAAAGATAACGGCGACTCGAGGGACCGAGTCTAAGATAAGAGGGGGGGGTGGTGTTGTGTGTCAACAAGCAACCGACCGGAAATACACGTGACGTTGCAAAATTATCTTAAATTTTGTTTATTTTATTTATTTATCAGAGAAACGGCACCACAGAGATAACAGGCACAAGTTGTATTTGACCACGGACCACCGTTTTCGCGGAATGCTTACAAATACAACGTGCGAGTGCGAGTTATCGTTGGACCTTCGTGCATTTTATTTATTTATTTTTTTTTTTATCCTTGCCCGGCGAACGAAAGATGTCTTGTACCAGATCTAACCCTCCCAACGGCTATACCGCAGAGAATCGGACCTCAACAACCCTCCAGAACCGGACCACAAGCCCAGCCCTGGAACGGGTCATGGTGACCATAGCCCACCAGGACAATGTACTGCAACCTACCAATAAATTGAGTTTTATATCCCCACTTCAGCCTCATCAATATATATTACTATTGAATGTTATTAATATTCGAAAGATAAAAATAGGCGCCTAGAAAAGTTAAAAATTTATTACAGAGACTGGTTAACACTATATGCTAACTTTGGCTGCATGCCAATTGTGCTGGAGACATGGTGACCCTGATACCAAGTCAATTTGTGTGATTGGGGTCACAGGTTAGGATTCAAGGACAAAGGAACACGGGATGCCATAAAAGTTAGGTGAATAAGCAAAAGCATGGTGATCTGAATACCAGCACAGTTAGAAAACCCTAATGTGGCCATTTTGTTAGACAAATGTTAACTGTTGTAGAATTGTGTTTTTACATCATTAAATTTGTTCATCTATTTTTTATAAGAATATTTTAATTTACAAACAATTTTTCTCCACTAAATATTACTAAACTGAATTATGATTAAGCTTGCAACATTGATTTAGTATTATTAGTGTGATCTTTTTGCACCAAAATGACCAGCTTGAATTTGTTTGAACTGCAGAGTAGGCTACCCTTGTATAAAATTAAAACTTAGATATACAGCAGAAACTTGTTATAACAGGCTTTTTAAATCACCAACATGGTTATAACATCACAATTCTGAAGTCTTACTTAGTTATAACAACATAAAATCTTGGTCCCAAGTGATACTTTTCAGTTTACATCTTTACTGTGGTTTTTAACTGTACTATTTAAGCCTGAGATTTACAAGTCAATAAGACCAAATCTAAATAAATTAATAGTGTGGGGCGTATCGGTAGCCAAGTTGTTACTAAAACGTCACACACTATTAATTTATTTGGATTTGGTCTTATTACCTTGTAGTTCTTATCTATAATCCAAATTGTGCCAGAGATTGTTATAAACAGAGTGCTGTTGGTAAACTGGCAAAACCACTGAAGAGCCAGGTCCTTCCATTAATTTTTCATTGCAGTAAGGGCAGTAGATTATTATTTAATTTTTAAAAAATGATAGGCATCAAAAATAGTTTCAAATTGTCAGAACAACCAATTCTGCAGACTTCCAATGTGTTTGTACAGAAGTACTACAGCTGCAACCTGTCCAGCTGCCAGCACCACAACACTGTGAGCACCTCTGGCCCCACCCTGGTGGTGGTGAGGAACACCCACGTCATGAGGGGAGATGATCCCCACACTGGAAGGAGAAGTGAGTCTTGACCCAACTCTCTCAGTATTATTGAATCTCTGACCTTCACAGATTCATTCACCTTGTGGTCATTTTTAAACTTCTTTGTGGCTACAGAATTATAACTTACACATGTGTTCTCTTCCATATTAACTTTTACTCCGCTTGTACATGGAGGCCTTTTTTTTTTTTTTTTTCATCTTCCAAATCTGTCACTTTATAATTTTTCTTTTTCTATCCAATCCTCATTATACAACACTGGTAGCAAGTTTAGTCATAGGTGACATTAAACATTTTTCATATTTTGATCATTAATTTTTGAAGCATTGACATTCTTGAAAGCTGGAACTATTTTTTTTTAGCAGAATATCAAAAAGAAGGATTCTATCTGTATTGATTTTCAACTCTCTGATGGCTTTCAATGGTCATCTGCAATTATATCCATTAATGACACACATGTGTTTGAGCTTTCAAAATGATCTTGTGGGGGTCGGTGGAAGGGTGGTCTAAACCATTGGTTTTCAACTGCTATGACCCGGGATCGAATCCGCATTTCAAATTCTTACAAAAGTTCAACCCCACCAGTGAGTGCAAGTAACCAAACGGGGCTCTGGCATAATTGTAAGTGCAAAAGTTGAAATACTTTTCACATGTGTAGACATGTGGTGCACTTATAATAAAAGCAGTCACTGACTACTCACCATGATTATCATGGCCTGTACCACGTGTACTAAAGATAATAATAATAATAAAAAAGCAATCTTGTAAGCCTAGTCTGTACAAAGGCCAGCAGGAGATGTGCTGCAGGTGGAAGTTCACAGTGGGAGACCTGGACATCTCCTTGCTGACCAGAGAAGGCAGCTGTGAGAGCCTCAATGACAAGGACCAAGTCGTAGACTCAGCCAAGTCCCTCAGCTTTGATTACAAGATCAACCTCCATGGTGGCCACATCGGGGCCTTCAGCAAGGAGGGCCGTTTCCTCTGGTCACACCAGGTGAGCTCTTGTCATTCACTTTTCTTTTTTTAAAACATAATTAACAGGTTTCTCTCTCCCACACTATTTACCTACCAGTTTAATCAAAACTTATTATTTTTATTTTTCAATTGGAATGTAAAGAAATTTTTTCAAAGTTGAAAACTTGGCAGTTATATTTTGCCATAAATTTTAGTTAAATATAATGTACACATATTTTAAATCATATTTTTTAGCTCAACATATGCATATATATATATAAAACTAGCTAAGTGACCAGGGCAATGCCCCATGTTTACCTGAAGGGCTTATGAAGACATATAAGAGTATAAATAGTGTCTTAAAAAATTGTAAGGATATATTCTGAGCTCTTAGAAGCAGCATTTCAAGTAAGGTTGAATAAAAATATTTTCTAAGCAAAGTATATACATTCGGGCAGATAGGAACACGGATAAATCCTGGGCATCCAGAGTAGATCCTCAAGGAAACAACCATCATGAGTAGGTGAAGTAGAATGTGTCTGCCTTTGTCATTAAGACTGAGCGCACTACTCAGTGGCAGGCTGACTTAACTCCTAAAGAAATGGCCGCCTCTGATATGAGGAACAGACGTCATTCTAAATCCCTGGATCTGGAGCCCTTACAGGGTACTATCAGCTGAGTCCAGATTTTTTAGCAAGCTTGTTACTGCTCTCCTTCCTCTTTTTTCATCCGGACTTGGGGACTGGCAAAGTTCTACAGAGAAATATTTCTGATTATAAGCAGAATAGTAATTATTTTAAAAACAAAGCAATTTGGTGATGTAAATATATAAAGAATATTTTGAAAAAAAAATCTATGATTTGAAAATTGAATAAATAAAAATAAATATACCTACTAATATTTGGAGAATAAAAATAAATGTGACACATGAAGTAAAAATATAACGGACATTCTATATACAGTTACGAGCGTCATGCGTTCTTAATTCTTCAGTTTTCATCTCTGTCACCGTTTGCTTTTTTTTTTGGAATGGCGCTCTCCTATTGGTTGGCTACGATCACGCCACCTTTGCCCCCCCCCCCACTCGCTTTTTGGTTTTTGTAACTATTGTGTTGGAGCGGGTCGCACCTTAAATAAATGCATATATTAGTTAATAACTAAATGGAATCCTCTCTTTCTTTTTCCCAGTAAGAGACGCCTACGGAAGCCAACAGTACATAGACAGATAAAGCACATAGGCTATAGTTATTAACTAATATATGCATTTATATAAGGCGCCAATTTATAATTGTAACAAATAGTATTTGATTAAAAACATTCAATCGGGTAAAACACGGGCGTTGCCCGGGTCATTCGGTTAGTTTTAGTATATAGATCACTATGTATAGTTCAGCTTATTTGGAGGAGATTGCTTAAAACTTCACAACTAAAAACTCTGTTAGTGTATTATCTATATAAGAGGTATTTGATGGGATATAGTATCGATATGAGGGATTCAGTCAGGACTTCACCCAGCTGTTGAGTGAGTCAGCTCAGATATGTGGCACCTGCTATGTAGCCATGTGTAAAGCAAGGTTCCTCAGGCTGAGGTTTTTGTTCCAATAAGTGGTCTTCCCTATCTCAATAACGGAGTATATATACAGTGGAACCTCGAGGTTTTGTTCCAATGAGTGGTCTTCCCTATCTCAATAACAGAGTATATATACAGTGGAACCTAGTTATAGCAGTAGCCTCTCTTTATAACAGCTACCAGGGGGGTCGGTGGAAGGCTGGTTAAACCGTTTGGTTTTCGACCACTACGATCCGGGTTCGATTCCCGCATTGGACACTTTTTTTTCTGTAAAAAAAAAAAAATGCTCCAATGGCCCCCGATTCTTGCAAAAGTCCAACCCCACCAGCGAGTGCAAGTAACCAAACGGGGCTCTGGCACATTTGTAAGTGCAAAGTCGAACTGCTTTTCACATGTGTAGACATGTGGTGCGCTTACAGTAAAAGCAGTCGCTAACTACCCACCATGATTATCATGGCCTGTACCACGTGTACCTGGGATAAGCAAAAAAAAAAAAATTAACAGCTACCTGGTTAGAAGATCATAAAGTCCCAAGTTTTAAGTCTCAATTGTTTTATCTTTGGTTATAACAATTAAAAATCTTGGTCTCAGGTGATATTTTATATATAAGTATAGAGAGACAGTTAAACCATATTCTTAAAATGTTGTTTCCCAATTTTAAAAATATACACATACCTAAAAATGTTGCATATTTGCCAAAAAAACAAATCAGATGATGGATTTTAATATATTTATTGTGTATGTAAAAATGTTGTCAATTGTCTTTAAAAAATACCAATAAAAATATCTAAAAATAATAATACAGTCAAACCTGTCTATAGCACCCCCTCTAAATAGCGCCCCGATTTTAAACATTAAAATGTATACATTTTACATTAAAAGTGACCTCTATAGAGCATCCTATTTTGGTGAGTCCCAAGAGGGGGGTGCTATTGACAGGTTTAACTGTAATTTAATTAGGTCAAAAATAGCCCGAAACATTTTTAGAAGTAAAAGTCAATAATTAGTTGGACGACAATAGCCAACCACCACATTGCTTGTTCAGGAGAAGGCCTTGTCCTGAATAAAATTGTGTCACACACTGGTGAGAATTATCACCTCTCAGCTTCCCTCTGTCTGGCCTCCTGTTTCTTTCCAACACCATTCCTCAAATCTTCTTTTTGACATTTGTAGAGAGAGCTGTCTAAACCCCATTTTATGAATGCCCCCCCCCCCCTTTTTTATCAGATTGTATAATTAATTATACAAAAGATCACGGAGACTAAATTCATAGATTTTTTATTATTTCTTTTTCTTCTGTATATATCGTTATTTCCTTTGTCTCACTGCTTTGTTCTTATGCATACCTCTGGTGAATCCTGTATAGGGTCAGTGACCTTAAATAAAGGCTTTTTGTTGTTGTTGTTGTACTAAATTCATAGATCAAATTCACAATCTTAATAGGGTTGGAATACAGGTCTTGTCTTAAGGCTTTCCATACATTCAAAGAGGTGGTCTGGTGAGGCTTCTTTGGTTCTGTTGATGTTGCAAAAAAAAAAATAATACCCCTGAAGACCCTACCTCCATTCCATTTTTCTGTGATGGAAATAGGAGAAAAACTTAATAAACAGTATAGAAATAAGAAAACCTTTAATTTACCAATCTGAGTCTTCTGATACAAGAATACACTAGTTGGTGGAATAAACCAGTCACTCCAGTCATCTCAGGTGCATTAAACAAATATTTTCATAAATGAAAAGGTTCAATTTGGATTATAAATTAGAAACATTAGTGCTGTAAAGACCAGGATATCCTAAAGGATATTTGGTCATCAGTTGGTGATATCTGTCGATCAAAAGATCTAGCCCGAGGGCGCATGCCGGCCATCACCTTCCTCGGAAGAAGCCGCTCCTAACATGGAGGACAGACGCTTCATCAGCCGTTCCTAACATGGATGCAGACGCTGGAGTAGTTGTTGTTGGCTACAGCCTTTGGTTGATTACATGGCGGGCTGGACTCGCCATTTGACTCAGAGTCGTCATTGGGCTTTTGTGGCTTTTTGTAGAGGTACCAGTGCCACCTGATACCCCACCACGCCCTGGTAACACTGACGCTGCTTGTTCGCGACTGCTTATTTGACCAGTTGTCTGATCTTATTCGCAGCTAACCATCATATCTGATGGCCGTTCCCCTATCCACAGCCCGGGGACGCGCCTGGCAGCATGCAGCTCTGCTTTCCTTGGGAATTTGCCCAAGCTCCAGGAAACAGCGCCCCTGTGTGGGAAAGAAGCTCCCATACAGACAGCATAGATGCTCAACTTAACCAAACTATGAGATTAATAACGGGAAACATGAGACCTACCCCTATAGACTGGCTCCCATATCTCTCTAACATAGCACCTCCTGACCTCAGAAGAAAGAAATCTACCTCCAACCTTCTCAGTAAAATTAAAGCTAACACTAAGCTTCCAATCAACACTGTTCTCGAAATTCCTCCCCCAACTCGACTAATATCAAGGAATCCTGCATGGGTGGCCGATGAAAATGTAGATCTTAAAGAAGAGTGGAGAAACCGATGGAGCAATCTTGCCATCGCCAACAAAGACCTGGTGGAGGACCCCAACACCAAACCTCCCGGCTACAACCTACCTAGGAGGACCTGGTCAACCCTCAATAGAATCAGGACCTCTACTGGTAGATGCAACTACCTACTAAATAAGTGGAACATGAGTCCAGACCAGAACTGCGACTGTGGACAAATACAAACAATGCACCATATCCTAAGGGACTGTCCTCGAAGATTCTTCCAGGGAACACTTGGGGATATCCACCGGTGCACAGAGGAGGCCCTGGAGTGGATTCGTCACCTCGACATTCCACTCTAGAGAAACTTGCCAACATTGTTGTATTGTGCTGTAAAAAACAATATCATACGCAATAATAATAATAATAATAATTAGAAACACAAAGTAATAAGACCAAATCTAAATTAATTAATTTATTTAGATTTGGTCTATTACCTTGTGTTTCAAATATTTTCATAACATTAAGTGGATCTGTATTGTGTGTGTAGCCATTAGTTTTCAAAAATATTTTATCATTTATTGAAGGAATTTCTTGTAGTTAAAGGTTTATTATCATTTCTACCTTCAAACTCTGTCTTTGTACATTATCTGCCAACTTCTATTCATTTTTCCCACATAAAAATCTCTTTTTTATCTCTGAATATTAAAAATTATTTTAATATGCTTTCACACTTGCCTTTTCTCATGCTGCAGCCTCCTTGTGCCCAGTAGAACTAAAAAAAAAAATATTATTCGACCAACATTCTGAGTGTTTAGCTAAATAAGTATATCTTTCCACACACAAACTACCCACAATACAACTACAAAATCCGACCGGGGGGAGTACAACTAATAAAATAGTATCTATTAATTTATATTGCAGTAAGGACAGTAGAATATTATAAAAAAGAAAGAATCATATACATTAAAAATAGTCTGAATTTCTTATAACAGATGATGCACAATGTTAATGTTTAAAAGCTTGGTTTTAAGTTCCATAAAGATCCCCAATATCATTCTAACAATCTCAAGGTAATAAGACCAAATCCAAATAAATAAATAGTGTCACACACCGAAACGTCACACACTATTTATTTATTTGGATTTGGTCTTATTACCTTGTGTTTATAATCTATAATCCAAATTGTGCCTTATCAATTCTAACAATCTATTTCAACCTCAAACCCATTATTTTCTTAGTTTATTTTTAAATATAAAACAGTTAAGGCAATGTGTAGAATGACAAGAGTTGTATATATACAATGTTGGTTATATATCTAGAACTACCCCCAGTATCAAGTGTGGTGACCAATGTGTGCAGCTCAACATCCCCATAGTGAAAGCCTGGGTCCTGAAGAACGGGATCCTCCACCACATTGACCTGCTGGACAAGAAGCTCCTAGACATGAAGGCCAACTACTATGTCGGTCAGTTGCCTACTACTTGTTATTGTTGCTTTGCTCCTGCTAGGTGAGGATCTATAAAAATAGATTGATGCCCTTATATGAAAATAAAGATTTTTAAAAGTATAAGTTTACTTGCGCAGATTGAATCCTACAGTTTTGACCATCTTGGATATATTATATGTTGTTGTTGTTTCTTATCCCCTTGTGTAAAAATGACACAAATTCCATGAGTTCATGCTCCTCGAGCTGTTTGATCTCATGGAATAAGGTATAGGGGTGCAGCTTTCGTTGATCATGGCACCATGATCCAGGTATGCTTTGGTGAAAGTCTGACTGTAATTTGAGGCCATTCCTAACATGGAAGCAGACGCCTTTGCTGCCGACTCTAACATGAGTACAGACTCTGTATCCCTGGAGAGGGCCCTTGCTGAGGTCTATCAACCGGGTCAGTTTTGAACTCAGGATTTTTAAAGAGTTCTTTCTCCTCTTTTTAACAATGCTGCTGTTGGTCCGTGAATGCTTATTTGTCAGAATTATTTTGCTTGTTTCACTGCTGGCCTTCTCTCTCATAATATAGAGTATTTTAAATCAGAGCTTTGTCACTATCCTCAGACCAAAGTACTGAATGAGGAATTGAAATTGGCTAAAATAGCACAGAAATTCATTTGACACTCTTCTCTTGATGAAATATATAAAGTACTGGCAAGAAGAAATAAACAAGATATAAGGTTCTCTCAGAACTCTTAAACTTTTTAACAAGTGAAGGAAGATCTCTTCCTAGAGAAGAAAATATTAAAAATAAATAATAGATAATTAAAGGTATCTCTGTAAATGTCATTAATATCGCCAAAATATAGATGGAAATTTACCAAGAAGAAATTGCTTCTAAAAAAATAAATGTTACCTCACCTCTCAAAATATATGCTAAAACTAAGTTGCTATCTATTGTCTGTCTCTGTAAACTAATGTACTCAGGTTAGTGGCAAAGCCACAACCTGTCATTACAAGATGTCACTTGTATGTCCCTAACTTTAGTCAACTGTCTCCAGGGTCGTACAACCACCAGGAATATCTACAGCTCCCCTACTACCAGTCCACCTCCAGGTTTGCCATTGAAGGAACCTCTCTGAAGGAGGATAAAGCCTCAACCTACCTTCAAATTGAAGGCAAGTCCTTTCTTCCAACAAATCTAGCATGGGAGAAACCCCCTTCTACATAAATCCACCTGCTCCAGGACAACAGCAAGCTCCATTGTCTGTTTCAGGTCCTCCATCAGAAGATCCTGAGGATCCTGAGACCGCTATTCCTTCCCCCAGTCCTGACACCAGTCTGAGCACTCTGGACAAGTCTCTGCCGAGTGAGTATCATTGTAAAGATCTGTGGTGTTTACAACATGGGGGTGGAGTGCAGATAGAGGCTACTACATCTTCATCAACCGCTCAGATTTATCTAAAACCCCCAACAACTCTGTCATGTGCCTCAAGGAAGAGACAATCAACAATGCTAAATCTGAAGAACAAAAGAGATGGCTCAACTGGTAAGTGTACTTCGGTAATAAAGTATACCATTGGAAATGAACAGTATAATCTGTATATATTTACATATTGATATATAGTAAAACTATATCATTTAGATGAGGACTGTTCGATAAGTAAGGTAGAAAGATTATAGATGGCGACACCTATTTCCCCCGTGGGCTAGAAGGAGGTTTCTTTATATGTCGTCAAACCTCGCGACCACCTTCTCCACCTTCTAGAAATTTCACACTGTAGTGATTGATTCCAAAATGGATAAAAATTAGTATTTTTTTTTTTTTTTTTTTTTTTTTTTTTTTTTTTTTTTTTTTTTTTTTTTTTTCAAGCTGTTTTCAAACATTGGTTGGCCTCCCAAATAAAAGCCGAGCTGAATGAAGTTGATGGTGACTCAGCCCCATCATTTATTACTGGATGAAGGAATTTAAATGTGGCTGAAAATCAGCACAAGATGAACCACATCTTGGACGGTCTACGGATGTAACCACGCCAGAAATGGTATAAAAAATCCATTGCATCGTTATGGAAGATCGACGAGTGAAGATACGTAAGATAGCTGAGACCACAGGCATCTCATTAGACAGGGGGTACACCAGTGTGCCAGATGGGTGCCGCGATTTCTTACAATCGACCAAAAATGCATGTGGACAGACATGCAAGTGTTTATTGTTGATCATTCTTAATTGTTAGGAAACCAATTCTTTCCTAGTCTACCAATCGAGCAGAGTAAAACACTACACCTCTCAGAAAATTAACACCTTTAATTTCCTTTCATAACTAACTAATTTACATCATTTAAAACCAATTATATACATGTAAAGTCGTCCGGTCATCTGGTCAAATATAAATATATCAATCTATGAACAAAACAACTTATAAAAAACCTAACAAGCCCCCCCATTTTAAAGTTGTTTTCATACCCTCATCGGAGGCCTAGAGTGGCCAAGATCCTGGTCAGTTTAATTCTTCCAATTCCCCCAGTTAGAATATCTGCAATACTCCCTCCGCCAAGCCGCAATTCTTGAAGATCTTCTTGGGATTATAGTTTCATTCTGGCCTTCCTCTTCGTTCACTCTCCTCAGTTCTTCGTCTTCACAGGCCTGCTCTTCATCCTCTTTTCGTTCTAAGTTATTCAGATCTTTCTCTACCGATATTGTTTCCTCATCAGTCCCTGAATATCCTTTTGGGATCGCAGCTTCATTTTGGTATTCCCCTTCATCTTCCTTCTTTAGTTCTTCGTCTTTCTGGTTTCTTTCTACAAATTTCGTCTCTTCCTCATTTACAGATTCATAGTCTTCTTCAAAATTATTATTTAAAACCTGGAAAAAATCAGTTTCATGTGGAATTTGTTTATCAATTTTCTTGGTTGGGAAAACATCTTCTCTAAATCTGACATTTCTGGTTACAAAGACCTTATTGTTTCTGAAGTCCCAAACCTTGTATCCCTTGACTCCTTCCGGATAACCAATTACAACACATTCTCGGCTTCTTGAATCAAATTTGGATCGACGCTGGTCGTTGTATGTCCAGGTCTGACAACCGAAAACTCTGATATGCTCAATCTTCACTGGCCATTCGGTCCACATTTCTTCGGGTATTTTGTTACTTATTGCCTTGCTAGAACATTTGTTTCTCAAGTAACATGCTGTATTTACCGCATCTGCCCAGAACGATTTGGGAATCCCTGATTCAAGTAAAATGCATCTGGCTGTGTTTAGCAATGTCTGATTCATTCTTTCTGCAGTTCCATTTTGCTGAGGTGTTCTTGGAACTGTAAGTTGTCGCTTGATGCCATTTTCAATAAGAAATTTATTAAATTCTTTGTTAACATATTCCGTCCCATTATCACTTCTTAAGACTTTGATTTTTCTGCTGTGGTAATTCTCAACACTGTTCTTATATTCCTTAAATTTTGTCAAGTACCTCCGATTTTGACCTCATGAAATATACTGTAGTGTAATGGGGGTGAAATCATCTATGAACGTTACAAAATAATTGTTCCCTCCCTTCGACATTGGGCTAATGGAACCCACCACATCCGAATGGATGAGCTCCAAAGGTGATGAAGTTTTCCTACTTTCGACAGGTTTGGAAGGAAATGGTAGTCTTCTCATTTTTCCCTCAAGGCACACCTCACACTCTGCTGTGTCACTCACATTTTGGAGATCCCTTTTGTAAACATGTCCCAGCCTTCTGTGCCAGATATCTACACTAGGTGACTTTACTTTCGCTATCTTAAGTTCTTCCACTGTATAGATTCTTCCTCTTCTATTAGATTTCAAAATTAACCCGCCATCACTTCCAAAAACAGAGGCCTTGCCATTCTGGAATAAAACTTTGTTTCCTCTTTCCTCAATCCTTCCAACAGACAAAATATTTCCGTCTAACTCAGGAACGTATAAAACGTTTTCCAAGAACAAGGTTTCACCTCCATATTCGTGACCGAGTTTGATTGTTACATCACCCATCTCTGATACCTTTATTTTCTCATTGTTTGCCATTTCTACTGAAGTTGAAATACTTTTTGTGTTCGTCAATTTCAGTCTGTTCGACGTCATATGTTCAGTAGCTCCACTGTCCAGAAACCAGATATTCTGCGAATTATTGTTTTTAAAGTTGTTTGCAAATAGAACTCTATGAGTAAGGTCTACCGTACTTTGTTTCAGCATACCTTCGCTAATTCTCCTTGAGGAGTTGGCAAATCTGCAATTCCTTGCTATGTGTCCTAACCTGCCACAACTGAAACACCTTATCTGCCTCGGGTAGTTATAATTTTCCCTTTTCCCTTCCGTCCACGTATTATGATAATTCCTTGGTTGATCATATTCAAAATTTTTTCGCTCTTGACATGGTGATTTGCATGTATCCTCTTTTCTTCTTACCGCAAAGGCGCTATTAGGATCTTCTTGAGGAATTTGACGCTGTTTCTGTCTTTTTTCTTCTAAAAGTAATTTGGATTTAACCACACTAGTAGATAGCTTCTCTTCTTGCTGTTCCAAACTGAGAATTAGCGGCTCGTAGCTCTTTGGTAATCCCAATAACATAATTAACGCCAATTCGCCATCCCCAAATCCATGGTGGCACTTTGCTAATTTTCTATGGCATTCCATTATTCTCGCGAAATATTCCTTCATGTCTTCGTCATTTCTTTTGACAATATTGAAAAATTCTCTCAGTAGCTGTAATATATGTAGTAATCCATACTTTGTGTGGATATCCTCCAGCATCTGCCATGCATCGATCGCTCGTTTACAATCACCGATGTCATCTAGGAATGAATCTTCAACTGCTAATAATATGACAGATAATGCCAAGCTATCTTTCCGCTTCTGTTTTTCTGTAGTTTCCCTAGGAAATCCAGGCTCAATCGCATCCCATATATCCTTCTGGATTAAAATAGATTTAGTTCTTATAGCCCAGGAATAATAATTATTACCATCAAGTTTAGGTATTCTGAACTCGTCAGCCATTGATATTTCCAGTTATGCAAATCTGACAAAAAAAATTATAACTCAAATATTTTCTTCTTCTTCTTCTTCTTTAAACTTTCTACTTATTCTTATTCAAACTTCACCTTCACTTCTTCAGACTTCAGCTTCAGCTACACTTCTTTACTTTCTTAGCTTTAACTTCAGCCTTTTTTTTCTTTAGATTTAACTTTTAATTTCTTTCTACGGCGCAGTGGAAGCGTTCTGCTGGGCCCATAACCTGTTAGGAAACCAATTCTTTCCTAGTCTACCAATCGAGCAGAGTAAAACACTACACCTCTCAGAAAATTAACACCTTTAATTTCCTTTCATAACTAACTAATTTACATCATTTAAAACCAATTATATACATGTAAAGTCGTCCGGTCATCTGGTCAAAATATAAATATATCAATCTATGAACAAAACAACTTATAAAAAACCTAACATTAATCCTTGGGACTTTTGGCATCACTTTATGCTAAATCAACGTTTAATTGATTTTTGTTCCGCTAGATGGCGCTCTGCCATCAGGATTCAGAACCATTCGGCCGACGCACGGAACAGTAATGATCCTGCCGCAGGTTCACCTACGGCAACCTTGTTACGACTTTTACTTCCTCTAAATGGCCAAGTTTGATCATCTTCCCGGCTCAAATAACAGCCGAAACTGATCAATGAACCAGTCTGAAGACCTCACTAAACCATTCAATTAGTAGTAGCGACGGGCGGTGTGCACAAAGGGCAGGGACATAATCAACGCGAGCTGATGACTCGCGCTTACTGGGAATTCCTCGTTCGAGGGGAATAATTACAATCTCCTATCTCCATCACGAAGGAGGTTCAGAGGGTTACCCGGTCCTTTCGGACAAGGGTAGACACATGCTGATTCCTTCAGTGTAGCGCGCGTGCGGCCCCGGACATCTAAGGGCATCACAGACCTGGCTCTGTTTCGTGTGGCTAAAAGCCGCCTGTCCCTCTAAGAAGACCCGCTCATGGTACAAAGGACCGTGGGTCTATTTAATAGGCTAGAGTCTCGTTCGTTTTCGGAATTAACCAGACAAATCGCTCCACCAACTAAGAATGGCCATGCACCACCACCCACCGAATCAAGAAAGAGCTATCAATCTGTCAATCCTTCCGGTGTCCGGGCCGGGATTCATGAAATGCTCATTTTGTTTTTAATATATGTGGTGTTTTACTTAAAAAGCCCGATTTTTAGAAGACGAGAGAATGTTTAAGGCAAAATAAAAACTCTAACTTTATTACTTTCTTCACCTATATCTCTATATCGCGCTTCTCGCGGACATGCAAATCCACCATCCTTTTAAAAGAAACAAAATGTAAAAATATACAAAATAAAATAATATTATGCAAACATCTCAAGGTATGCGACAGACTCCCCCTCCATGACCTCTCATCACTCCTGTGATGGGACTCCTGGTGGTCTATGATGAAATTTAATGATGTTGGTGATGTGGGCACTCTGGGTTCCTCGTTCCGATTCATAAAGGACATATTTAACATAGCCGTCCACCATCTTTACATCAGTAACAACATGGGGTCCAGTCTGCAGTCGTTGTTTACCTGTGTATTGGTGTTTCACCAGAATCGAATCTCCAGGTTTGATATCAGTAGGTCTTCTTCGATTTTTCTATTATAATAATATTTAGTGCGCAGACGGTATTTATGGCGCTGTTTGTCATTATTCTCCGTTTCAATTCTAAGGAGTTGTAAGCCCAATTCCTCGTCAGCAGGCACTATTGGTACTGTTCCCTTCCATTTATACCATGGAGAGCATCCCAGATAAGTATTATGATGCCTATTGTGATAATTGACGGCTGCCTCCAAGCAACACTTCCATCCTTTAGGAAACTGTGGATAGCACTCCATGAAGGTCTTAATTTCCTGAATCACTCTCTCAGCCAGACCATTTCCCGCAGGGTGATATGGACTGGTATGAAGAAACCTGATTCCCTTCTCCTGCGTCCAGTTGTAAAATTCCCCTCGAGTAAAGGAGGTACCTCTATCGGAAATAATTTTCTTTACATTTTTAAGAATGGGATGGTCCGTAAAGTATTCTTTTAGAGCTTTACCCGACTGTTTCATACATTTAGCGTATACAATCCGAGTAGCTTCATCAATCACTACTAAAAATGACTGGGTAGAGGCATTGGATTCCGATTTCTTTTTGAGTTCTGCGAAGTCAACATGAACCGTATGAAATGGAACATGAGATTGAATAGGCAAAATCATCTGATCAGAGGTAGATCTATATTTGGCCTTCACCTTCTGACAGGTAGAACACGATTGAAGATAACGTCGAATGTCCCCCTTCATATTTCGCCACCAAAATCGATTCTTAATTGTATAATAGGTTCTCCAGAATCCCGAGTGGCCACCAGATTTAGGATCACCATGATATAAGTTGAGAATGCTAGGAACCTATTCAGGAGTCTCCAAATAAGATTTTCTTTGTTCGTCGTATTTTAGCTCTAAAGCTTTATGCTTCAACCAGAACGTCTGTTCATCAGACTTCTCTGGGACGCTTACACACAATCGTGACAACGCGTCGGCGTCCCTCAGTTCCTTTCCCGACCGATGATTTATTATGATATTAAAGGAGCGCAGGAATAACTGCCACCTGGCCAAACGGTCTCTAAGTTCTCCACAACTTAAAAGTTGAGTTAAGGCTCGGTGATCAGTATGCACCACAAAAGGGCGACTCTCCAAGTAGGAACGAAAATGTTTCACAGCTTTTAATACCGCCAAGCACTCTTTCTCGGTAACAGAATAATTTTGTTCGGCTTTTGTAAAGGTGTAGGAGTGATAGCCAATCACCCGAAGTTGTTTACATCTTTTTTCCTGGAGGTCCCTTTGATATAAAATGGCTCCAGTTCCATAGTAGCTGGCATCCGTTGATAGCTCGAATGGCAATCTCCCATCAGGAACCCTAAGAATTGGTTCCTCAGTAATAAGTGCGATAAGTTTTTGATAAGCCGTCTCGCATTCAGAATCCCACTCGAAGGTTACATCTTTTCCTTTTAATTTGTCTAATGGTCTTACTATATGAGCATAATCTTTTATAAAGGCGCGGAAGTGGTTAGTCAATCCGGTGAAACACTGTAAGGACCTCAAATTGTATGGACGTTTCATATTTCGAACCTTTTCTGTAACCTCAGACCTTATTTTCTTTGTGTCTCCATCAATAACTCTCCCTAATAAGTCTATGCGAGGGACGCAAAATTGACATTTATCAAGATTTAGCACTAGGCCCGCAGTGTTCAGCCGTTCAAGAATTTTATGCGTCAAAATGGAGCAATCCTCCTGAGTGTAGCCACCACAACAGATGTCATTGATATATGCTACTACCTTTTCATTTAGTAGGTCTTCTAGAATTGTAGTCATTATTCTCTGGAACTTAGCTGGAGAATTTTTCCATCCAAACGGAAGCTTTAAAAACTCGTAATGACCAGATGGAGTTACGAAGGCAGTGTATTTTCGAGTATTTTCTGATATACCAAGTTGCCAGAATCCGTCCTTCAAATCGAGCTTTGAGAAAAAACGACATCCTCCGAACACATTAATAATGTCATCTATTCGAGGAAAGGGAAAAGGATCCAAGAGTGTTTCATCGTTAATTTTTCGATAGTCGATACATAATCGATAGTCTCCATTCTTTTTTGGAATTACTATGCAAGGAGATGCAAATGCCGAGTTTGATGGTTTAATTATTCCTTCGCTTAGCATCGATCTAATTTTCATATTTAACTAGTTTCTTTTTATATTTTCTAATTGATATGGCTTTGTACTGATAATTCGAAAATTTTCTTGCAGTCCAAAGTCAACTTCAAATTTTGAAATTATTGGAAAAGTCCTTTTGCAAAGGCTGGGGTATTTGGCTTCGACATCCCTCCTGGTAACGAGGTCCGGGCCAGTTTCAGAAAAAAAACTGATTTGATCTGTAAAGAAGTCCCACTTCAATTTCAGGGATTTTAATGTAGGCTTACCAATCAACAGATCAAAGGGCATATCTTGGAGGACAATGGCCTGGATTTCGATTGATTGTTCACCAGCCTCCAAAACTAGATTAATGGCTTCGGTAGCAGTGAATTTATTATGGTTGATTGTGTTTATTAAAATCTTGGTAGGGTATGTTTTCCACCTGTTTTTTGTATTAAATTTTTATGTATCAGATTGAGAGAAGAACCGCTGTCCAGATAGGCCTTTACCAAGTGAGAGTTTATTGTCACATCAATGAAGGAATGGGGAGAATCACAAATTAAAAAAATGGTCGATTTTGACCATGGGACCGGCGAACCCATACTCGTCAGTTTTTTGACAAGAACGAAACATTTCTATCATTCGCCGCCTGGTGTAACCCCGTGTCACTAGATTCAGTAAAATGAACTGGTTTCTTGACTGTGCCAAGAGTTCTTGCAGATGGCCTGGATTCAGAATAATTCTTTTCCGATATAGGCCTGATGTTCTCCAGGAGTTTGAGTAGATTTTGCTTGCATTTAATATTTACCATGGCCAGTTGCTCCTGCATATACTGGGGAAGTCCATGGATTATCCCAATAATCAATAATTCCTCGCTAAGGCCAGGCATACCAAGTTGCATCTTTCTTTGCTTTTGGTAAAAATATTCCACCAAGGATCCTCCTCGATATCTCCAATTGAAAGCACGGTCGTAACTCACAATTGGATTTTCGTTAAAAGAACAAATGAATTCTTGCTTCCAATCTTTCCAACAATATTCCTCTTCATCCTGAAATTTGTTGTCGAACCATAATAGAGCCGATCCTGTCAGATAGGATCGCATTCCATTGATTCTAGCCTCGTCTCCAACCCATCCATTGTTTCCACAAATATTTTCATATACTTTGATCCAAATTTTAGGATCCGCATTTCTTCCATCAAAGGTAGCCACATCCATTTTAACTGGCCTACCTACCCTAATTTCATTCTTATTTTTAAGAAGAAAGTCCGTCATCAAGCGCTGCTGATCCGCCATCGTCCTGATGAGGCTTTCAATGGTGGAATCTGATAGTTCTTTATCCTCATCTGCCAAGTCTGTTTCTTCATCTTGCATGTCTGGCTTAATAAGTTTAAGCTTATCAAATTCTCTATCGGCATACCATTGTATAAGGCTAGTTGGAACACCAACAAATCGGTTTTAATTCTTTTTAAGATAAAATGCCATTGGTTTCTTACCATACTTAAAAGTCCTTTCATGATGATCTGGTGACTGGTATTCTTCTGGAATGTCAATAATCTCCTCACCAGAGTGGAAACCAAATCCAATCACCTTTTCATCCCTGAAGTACAAGACTATTGATCCTGTCGGCTGCGCCATTTGTGGTGTTTTACTTAAAAAGCCAGATTTTTAGAAGACAAGAGAATGTTTAAGGCAAAATAAAAACTCTAACTTTATTACTTTCTTCACCTATATCTCTATATCGCGCTTCTCGCTGACATGCAAATCCACCATCCTTTTAAAAGAAACAAAATGTAAAAATATACAAAATAAAATAATATTATGCAAACATCTCAAGGTATGCGACAATATATATATATATTTAAGAACTTTTTTTTAATCTATGTCCAGGTCTTGGAGTGCAATTGCAGTGTCCTTTGTCATCATTGGTTCCTCACTGCTGGCCTTCAAGATTGCCATCAGGCTTGACTTCTCCCGATACTACATTGTAAGTCATCCAACTTGCTCTACATCACAATTTCACAATCTTCTGGATATTTTCTTAAAACTAGCTACCATATAAATATATATTTCAAAAAAATGCTCAGATCGCTCAGTTTTTAAACACACGCACATATACAAGGTGTGTCCAATAAATAATAAGACTGGTCAAAAATAAAGAAAAAATAGCATGATTAAAAAAAAAATTATTAGTATTTTTCAAAATAGTCCCCTCCTGCATCTATACATAATTTCCATTTCTTCTCCCATGATTTAAAACATTTAGAAAAGGCATCTTTCGGGATGTTCTTCAAGACCTTTTTCGAATCCGCTATGATGGACTCTCTAGTGTCAAATCTCCTTCCTTTTAGAGCCATTTTGAGTTTTGGAAAGAGAAAAAAATCATTTGGAGCTAGGTCTGGGGAATAGGGAGGTTGTGTGTGTTGAAGTATTTGGATGCCGTGTTTAGCCAAATAAGTCAGTACAGATGTAGCGGTGTGTGGTGGTGCATTATCATGATGGATAATCCAATTTTTGGAACTCCACATTTCACTTCTTTTCAGACGAATTGATTCATGTACACGTCTCGTAATGTTTAAATAAAACTCCTTATTGATTGTTTGACCTTCCTCTAGATATTCATAATGCACAATTCCCTTTATGTCAAAGAACGTGACCAATAAGACTTTGTTTTTTGACTTGCAAAGTCAGGATTTCTTTGTTCTTGGTTCATCTTTTCCTTCCTACTCCATGGATTGGCGTTTTGTTTCCGGGTCATACCCGTAAACCCATGTCTCGTCTCCAGTTATTACTTTTTCCTTCCAATTAGGGTTTCTTCCATCATTTCAAGCATTTTTTTGGCAACTTCAACGCGATTCTCCTTTTGTTGGATTGTGAGCATTTTAAGGACAAATTTTGAAGGTGTCTTCTTTAACTGCAAGTCTTCTTTAATTATCGATCCAACTAATGATTTTGATATCCCTGTTTCTTCCTCAATGTCCCGTAACCCTATTCGTGGATTTTCTTTTATCAAATTTGAAATTTGGCTCACCTTTTCAGGGTTCCTGTGCAGAATTGACGTCCAACACGCTTCTCATCTTTCACCGATTTCATTCCATTTTTAAATCGTGAAAACCATCTAAATGTGGTGGGTTTATTTACATTTTCATTTCCAAATGCCAATTTCAACAAATCTAAAGTTTCTGAAGCCGATTTCCCAATTTTGTAGCAAAATTTAATACAAATTCGTTGTTTGAATTTTCTATCCATTACAAATTAGAAGTTGTTATGCAAGGCGTTCTTTTTACAAGCTTACAATTTATCGACTGCGTGCGCAATCACGTGATGTGATATACCGCAGTGTAGCTGAAGCTTTCTATTTTTTTAATAGATCTTTTAAAAAAAATTATCATTTTATTTTTTCTTTGTTTTTGACCGGTCTCATTATTTATTGGACACACCGTGTATATATATTGTTTCCCCAGGTTGCAATTCTGCAAGGTCATCAACCTTGATTTCATCCTTCTAGGTGTTATACGTTTCCCAAGTGGGTTTCCATAATTAAAGCAAATAAAAAATTAAATAAAAAGAAAATTACCTTCTAGAGTTCTTGTGTTTGTTTATTTGTTGTGTCGTAGTTGGTGATCTTGAGTATTCTCGTCCGTGGCTTTCTTTCAAAAATAAATAACCAAAATATAAACAAAAACACAATGTTTCAAAAGGAATGATACTATATATCTCTATATATATAAAAGTCAATGTCTGTCTGTCTGTTTCCCGATAAACTCAAAAACTACTGAACCAATTGGTACCAAATTTTGCATGTCGCTTTTTATAAACCTGAGGAAAATTTTCGGCTGCATTTTGATTAGTATTTTTGGCTATTTCTTTTTTTCATTTGAAGAACTTTTTTTTACGCGGACTAATCCGGAATGAATGAATACCTGAATATGGCCATTTTTTTAAAGCATCGGTGGTTCAGTGGTAGAATGCTCGCCTGCCACGCGGGCGGCCCGGGTTCGATTCCCGGCCGATGCATTTTTTTTTTACAATTTTTAAAACTCATTTATATTATATATAATATAAATATATATTATTATATCAACTATATTAATTAAATCAAATACCTAAACACTAATATAATACAATTTTTGCCATCACACACACTTTTTACCTGTAGTTTATGTTACTTCTGTATTGCTATTCTATGGCACTTCTAATATTTATTATTGATATACTTTTAGTATGAAGGAAATTGCACCCAAGGGATTTCTCGGGCGAAGCCGGGTCATTCGCCTAGTAGTATATATCTGTTGATATTAATTCTAAATTAATTTTAAAAATATCAGAGATTATTTAGAATTTTAATGAAGGGGGGTGCATCAAACATGATGCAACAATATACATGTATATCTATATAATTGGAAATTTTGACAGGAATAAATTGATCTATAAAAATATAGGTTGCCTCTGCTCTGTCAATATAAACAACAAAACTTAGACGCCATCTATTGACCGCCGGCGCAAACTAGCAATTGTTGAGTCAATGCTTTTCATGGCTGTGACTATTGCCTCAATATTTCTGGTATCATCATGGTGCTGACCCCAAACTTTATCTCATATTTGTAAACACAAACTCTACAATCAGATACATATTCACCTTGAAGGTGTTTTAAAAATATTGGAAGAAAATTATAGGTGACACTTGAATGCACTCATTGCATATAAAAATTATCTTCAATTTCTGCCCGCTGAGCAGCATATGAAAAAAAAAAAAAAAAAAATTTAAAGTTATTCAATTTAATATGTATTTTAATTCCTCCATAAAATATATATATATTTCAAACAAAATACAGTAGAACTTGGATAATTCGAACTTCTTTAATTCGAAAACCTCTTTAATTCGAATATTTTCTTGGTCCCTAGAAGCCTTAAGCCTTTATTCAAAACATCTTTAATTCGAATTTTTGGATAATTCGAATTTTTTTTACGGTCCCTTGGGGTTCGAATTATCCAAGTTCGACTGTATTTCATAAATAAATTTACATAATCATATTTGATATTAATGATCTCTATGCTGTATTCTCCAATGAAGTATGATGTCATTCATATGAAGTATATATCTTCAGAAATGTTTTATAAGCAGCCGTTCTGTTCACAAATTGGATGTTACTGATGGTAAAAAGGGATGCTATACCAGGACCCATCAATGTTTTATAAGCAACTGTTCTGTTCACAAATTGGATGTTACTGATGGTAACAAGGAAAGCTATGCCAGGACCCATCAAGTGTTTTATAAGCAACTGTTCTGTTCACAAATTGGATGTTACTGATGGTAAAAAGGGAAGCTAGGCCAGGACCCATCAATGTTTTATAAGCAACTGTTCTGTTCACAAATTGGATGTTACTGATGGTAAAAAGGGAAGCTAGGGCCTGGACCCATCAATGTTTTATAAGCAACTGTTCTGTTCACAAATTGGATGTTACTGATGGTAAAAAGGGAAGCTAGGCCAGGACCCATCAATGTTTTATAAGCAACTGTTCTGTTCACAAATTGCATGTTACTGATGGTAAAAAGGGAAGCTAGGCCAGGACCCATCAATGTTTTATAAGCAACTGTTCTGTTCACAAATTGGATGTTACTGATGGTAAAAAGGGAAGCTAGGCCAGGACCCATCAATGTTTTATAAGCAACTGTTCTGTTCACAAATTGGATGTTACTGATGGTAAAAAGGGAAGCTAGGCCAGGACCCATCAATGTTTTATAAGCAACTGTTCTGTTCACAAATTGGATGTTACGGATGGTAAAAAGGGAAGCTAGGCCAGGACCCATCAATGTTTTATAAGCAACTGTTCTGTTCACAAATTGGATGTTACTGATGGTAAAAAGGGAAGCTAGGCCAGGACCCATCAATGTTTTATAAGCAACTGTTCTGTTCACAAATTGGATGTTACTGATGGTAAAAAGGGAAGCTAGGCCAGGACCCATCAATGTTTTATAAGCAACTGTTCTGTTCACAAATTGGATGTTACTGATGGTAAAAAGGGAAGCTAGGCCAGGACCCATCAATGTTTTATAAGCAACTGTTCTGTTCACAAATTGGATGTTACTGATGGTAAAAAGGGAAGCTAGGCCAGGACCCATCAATGTTTTATAAGCAACTGTTCTGTTCACAAATTGGATGTTACTGATGGTAAAAAGGGAAGCTAGGCCAGGACCCATCAATGTTTTATAAGCAACTGTTCTGTTCACAAATTGGATGTTACTGATGGTAAAAAGGGAAGCTAGGCCAGGACCCATCAATGTTTTATAAGCAACTGTTCTGTTCACAAATTGGATGTTACTGATGGTAAAAAGGGAAGCTAGGCCAGGACCCATCAATGTTTTATAAGCAACTGTTCTGTTCACAAATTGGATGTTACTGATGGTAAAAAGGGAAGCTAGGCCAGGACCCATCAATGTTTTATAAGCAACTGTTCTGTTCACAAATTGGATGTTACTGATGGTAAAAAGGGAAGCTAGGCCAGGACCCATCAAAGTTTTATAAGCAACTGTTCTGTTCACAAATTGGATGTTACTGATGGTAAAAAGGGAAGCTAGGCCAGGACCCATCAATGTTTTATAAGCAACTGTTCTGTTCACAAATTGGATGTTACTGATGGTAAAAAGGGAAGCTAGGCCAGGACCCATCAATGTTTTATAAGCAACTGTTCTGTTCACAAATTGGATGTTACTGATGGTAAAAAGGGAAGCTAGGCCAGGACCCATCAATGTTTTATAAGCAACTGTTCTGTTCACAAATTGGATGTTACTGATGGTAAAAAGGGAAGCTAGGCCAGGACCCATCAATGTTTTATAAGCAACTGTTCTGTTCACAAATTGGATGTTACTGATGGTAAAAAGGGAAGCTAGGCCAGGACCCATCAATGTTTTATAAGCAACTGTTCTGTTCACAAATTGGATGTTACTGATGGTAAAAAGGGAAGCTAGGCCAGGACCCATCAATGTTTTATAAGCAACTGTTCTGTTCACAAATTGGATGTTACTGATGGTAAAAAGGGAAGCTAGGCCAGGACCCATCAATGTTTTATAAGCAACTGTTCTGTTCACAAATTGGATGTTACTGATGGTAAAAAGGGAAGCTAGGCCAGGACCCATCAATGTTTTATAAGCAACTGTTCTGTTCACAAATTGGATGTTACTGATGGTAAAAAGGGAAGCTAGGCCAGGACCCATCAATGTTTTATAAGCAACTGTTCTGTTCACAAATTGGATGTTACTGATGGTAAAAAGGGAAGCTAGGCCAGGACCCATCAATGTTTTATAAGCAACTGTTCTGTTCACAAATTGGATGTTACTGATGGTAAAAAGGGAAGCTAGGCCAGGACCCATCAATGTTTTATAAGCAACTGTTCTGTTCACAAATTGGATGTTACTGATGGTAAAAAGGGAAGCTAGGCCAGGACCCATCAATGTTTTATAAGCAACTGTTCTGTTCACAAATTGGATGTTACTGATGGTAAAAAGGGAAGCTAGGCCAGGACCCATCAATGTTTTATAAGCAACTGTTCTGTTCACAAATTGGATGTTACTGATGGTAAAAAGGGAAGCTAGGCCAGGACCCATCAATGTTTTATAAGCAACTGTTCTGTTCACAAATTGGATGTTACTGATGGTAAAAAGGGAAGCTAGGCCAGGACCCATCAATGTTTTATAAGCAACTGTTCTGTTCACAAATTGGATGTTACTGATGGTAAAAAGGGAAGCTAGGCCAGGACCCATCAATGTTTTATAAGCAACTGTTCTGTTCACAAATTGGATGTTACTGATGGTAAAAAGGGAAGCTAGGCCAGGACCCATCAATGTTTTATAAGCAACTGTTCTGTTCACAAATTGGATGTTACTGATGGTAAAAAGGGAAGCTAGGCCAGGACCCATCAATGTTTTATAAGCAACTGTTCTGTTCACAAATTGGATGTTACTGATGGTAAAAAGGGAAGCTAGGCCAGGACCCATCAATGTTTTATAAGCAACTGTTCTGTTCACAAATTGGATGTTACTGATGGTAAAAAGGGAAGCTAGGCCAGGACCCATCAATGTTTTATAAGCAACTGTTCTGTTCACAAATTGGATGTTACTGATGGTAAAAAGGGAAGCTAGGCCAGGACCCATCAATGTTTTATAAGCAACTGTTCTGTTCACAAATTGGATGTTACTGATGGTAAAGAGGGAAGCTAGGCCAGGACCCATCAATGTTTTATAAGCAACTGTTCTGTTCACAAATTGGATGTTACTGATGGTAAAAAGGGAAGCTAGGCCAGGACCCATCAATGTTTTATAAGCAACTGTTCTGTTCACAAATTGGATGTTACTGATGGTAAAAAGGGAAGCTAGGCCAGGACCCATCAATGTTTTATAAGCAACTGTTCTGTTCACAAATTGGATGTTACTGATGGTAAAAAGGGAAGCTAGGCCAGGACCCATCAATGTTTTATAAGCAACTGTTCTGTTCACAAATTGGATGTTACTGATGGTAAAAAGGGAAGCTAGGCCAGGACCCATCAATGTTTTATAAGCAACTGTTCTGTTCACAAATTGGATGTTACTGATGGTAAAAAGGGAAGCTAGGCCAGGACCCATCAATGTTTTATAAGCAACTGTTTCTGTTCACAAATTGGATGTTACTGATGGTAAAAAGGGAAGCTAGGCCAGGACCCATCAATGTTTTATAAGCAACTGTTCTGTTCACAAATTGGATGTTACTGATGGTAAAAAGGGAAGCTAGGCCAGGACCCATCAATGTTTTATAAGCAACTGTTCTGTTCACAAATTGGATGTTACTGATGGTAAAAAGGGAAGCTAGGCCAGGACCCATCAATGTTTTATAAGCAACTGTTCTGTTCACAAATTGGATGTTACTGATGGTAAAAAGGGAAGCTAGGCCAGGACCCATCAATGTTTTATAAGCAACTGTTCTGTTCACAAATTGGATGTTACTGATGGTAAAAAGGGAAGCTAGGCCAGGACCCATCAATGTTTTATAAGCAACTGTTCTGTTCACAAATTGGATGTTACTGATGGTAAAAAGGGAAGCTAGGCCAGGACCCATCAATGTTTTATAAGCAACTGTTCTGTTCACAAATTGGATGTTACTGATGGTAAAAAGGGAAGCTAGGCCAGGACCCATCAATGTTTTATAAGCAACTGTTCTGTTCACAAATTGGATGTTACTGATGGTAAAAAGGGAAGCTAGGCCAGGACCCATCAATGTTTTATAAGCAACTGTTCTGTTCACAAATTGGATGTTACTGATGGTAAAAAGGGAAGCTAGGCCAGGACCCATCAATGTTTTATAAGCAACTGTTCTGTTCACAAATTGGATGTTACTGATGGTAAAAAGGGAAGCTAGGCCAGGACCCATCAATGTTTTATAAGCAACTGTTCTGTTCACAAATTGGATGTTACTGATGGTAAAAAGGGAAGCTAGGCCAGGACCCATCAATGTTTTATAAGCAACTGTTCTGTTCACAAATTGGATGTTACTGATGGTAAAAAGGGAAGCTAGGCCAGGACCCATCAATGTTTTATAAGCAACTGTTCTGTTCACAAATTGGATGTTACTGATGGTAAAAAGGGAAGCTAGGCCAGGACCCATCAATGTTTTATAAGCAACTGTTCTGTTCACAATTGGATGTTACTGATGGTAAAAAGGGAAGCTAGGCCAGGACCCATCAATGTTTTATAAGCAACTGTTCTGTCACAAATTGGATGTTACTGATGGTAAAAAGGGAAGCTAGGCCAGGACCCATCAATGTTTTATAAGCAACTGTTCTGTTCACAAATTGGATGTTACTGATGGTAAAAAGGGAAGCTAGGCCAGGACCCATCAATGTTTTATAAGCAACTGTTCTGTTCACAAATTGGATGTTACTGATGGTAAAAAGGGAAGCTAGGCCAGGACCCATCAATGTTTTATAAGCAACTGTTCTGTTCACAAATTGGATGTTACTGATGGTAAAAAGGGAAGCTAGGCCAGGACCCATCAATGTTTTTATAAGCAACTGTTCTGTTCACAAATTGGATGTTACTGATGGTAAAAAGGGAAGCTAGGCCCAGGACCCATCAATGTTTTATAAGCAACTGTTCTGTTCACAAATTGGATGTTACTGATGGTAAAAAGGGAAGCTAGGCCAGGACCCATCAATGTTTTATAAGCAACTGTTCTGTTCACAAATTGGATGTTACTGATGGTAAAAAGGGAAGCTAGGCCAGGACCCATCAATGTTTTATAAGCAACTGTTCTGTTCACAAATTGGATGTTACTGATGGTAAAAAGGGAAGCTAGGCCAGGACCCATCAATGTTTTATAAGCAACTGTTCTGTTCACAAATTGGATGTTACTGATGGTAAAAAGGGAAGCTAGGCCAGGACCCATCAATGTTTTATAAGCAACTGTTCTGTTCACAAATTGGATGTTACTGATGGTAAAAAGGGAAGCTAGGCCAGGACCCATCAATGTTTTATAAGCAACTGTTCTGTTCACAAATTGGATGTTACTGATGGTAAAAAGGGAAGCTAGGCCAGGACCCATCAATGTTTTATAAGCAACTGTTCTGTTCACAAATTGGATGTTACTGATGGTAAAAAGGGAAGCTAGGCCAGGACCCATCAATGTTTTATAAGCAACTGTTCTGTTCACAAATTGGATGTTACTGATGGTAAAAAGGGAAGCTAGGCCAGGACCCATCAATGTTTTATAAGCAACTGTTCTGTTCACAAATTGGATGTTACTGATGGTAAAAAGGGAAGCTAGGCCAGGACCCATCAATGTTTTATAAGCAACTGTTCTGTTCACAAATTGGATGTTACTGATGGTAAAAAGGGAAGCTAGGCCAGGACCCATCAATGTTTTATAAGCAACTGTTCTGTTCACAAATTGGATGTTACTGATGGTAAAAAGGGAAGCTAGGCCAGGACCCATCAATGTTTTATAAGCAACTGTTCTGTTCACAAATTGGATGTTACTGATGGTAAAAAGGGAAGCTAGGCCAGGACCCATCAATGTTTTATAAGCAACTGTTCTGTTCACAAATTGGATGTTACTGATGGTAAAAAGGGAAGCTAGGCCAGGACCCATCAATGTTTTATAAGCAAACTGTTCTGTTCACAAATTGGATGTTACTGATGGTAAAAAGGGAAGCTAGGCCAGGACCCATCAATGTTTTATAAGCAACTGTTCTGTTCACAAATTGGATGTTACTGATGGTAAAAAGGGAAGCTAGGCCAGGACCCATCAATGTTTTATAAGCAACTGTTCTGTTCACAAATTGGATGTTACTGATGGTAAAAAGGGAAGCTAGGCCAGGACCCATCAATGTTTTATAAGCAACTGTTCTGTTCACAAATTGGATGTTACTGATGGTAAAAAGGGAAGCTAGGCCAGGACCCCATCAATGTTTTATAAGCAACTGTTCTGTTCACAAATTGGATGTTACTGATGGTAAAAAGGGAAGCTAGGCCAGGGACCCATCAATGTTTTATAAGCAACTGTTCTGTTCACAAATTGGATGTTACTGATGGTAAAAAGGGAAGCTAGGCCAGGACCCATCAATGTTTTATAAGCAACTGTTCTGTTCACAAATTGGATGTTACTGATGGTAAAAAGGGAAGCTAGGCCAGGACCCATCAATGTTTTATAAGCAACTGTTCTGTTCACAAATTGGATGTTACTGATGGTAAAAAGGGAAGCTAGGCCAGGACCCATCAATGTTTTATAAGCAACTGTTCTGTTCACAAATTGGATGTTACTGATGGTAAAAAGGGAAGCTAGGCCAGGACCCATCAATGTTTTATAAGCAACTGTTCTGTTCACAAATTGGATGTTACTGATGGTAAAAAGGGAAGCTAGGCCAGGACCCATCAATGTTTTATAAGCAACTGTTCTGTTCACAAATTGGATGTTACTGATGGTAAAAAGGGAAGCTAGGCCAGGACCCATCAATGTTTTATAAGCAACTGTTCTGTTCACAAATTGGATGTTACTGATGGTAAAAAGGGAAGCTAGGCCAGGACCCATCAATGTTTTATAAGCAACTGTTCTGTTCACAAATTGGATGTTACTGATGGTAAAAAGGGAAGCTAGGCCAGGACCCATCAATGTTTTATAAGCAACTGTTCTGTTCACAAATTGGATGTTACTGATGGTAAAAAGGGAAGCTAGGCCAGGACCCATCAATGTTTTATAAGCAACTGTTCTGTTCACAAATTGGATGTTACTGATGGTAAAAAGGGAAGCTAGGCCAGGACCCATCAATGTTTTATAAGCAACTGTTCTGTTCACAAATTGGATGTTACTGATGGTAAAAAGGGAAGCTAGGCCAGGACCCATCAATGTTTTATAAGCAACTGTTCTGTTCACAAATTGGATGTTACTGATGGTAAAAAGGGAAGCTAGGCCAGGACCCATCAATGTTTTATAAGCAACTGTTCTGTTCACAAATTGGATGTTACTGATGGTAAAAAGGGAAGCTAGGCCAGGACCCATCAATGTTTTATAAGCAACTGTTCTGTTCACAAATTGGATGTTACTGATGGTAAAAAGGGAAGCTAGGCCAGGACCCATCAATGTTTTATAAGCAACTGTTCTGTTCACAAATTGGATGTTACTGATGGTAAAAAGGGAAGCTAGGCCAGGACCCATCAATGTTTTATAAGCAACTGTTCTGTTCACAAATTGGATGTTACTGATGGTAAAAAGGGAAGCTAGGCCAGGACCCATCAATGTTTTATAAGCAACTGTTCTGTTCACAAATTGGATGTTACTGATGGTAAAAAGGGAAGCTAGGCCAGGACCCATCAATGTTTTATAAGCAACTGTTCTGTTCACAAATTGGATGTTACTGATGGTAAAAAGGGAAGCTAGGCCAGGACCCATCAATGTTTTATAAGCAACTGTTCTGTTCACAAATTGGATGTTACTGATGGTAAAAAGGGAAGCTAGGCCAGGACCCATCAATGTTTATAAGCAACTGTTCTGTTCACAAATTGGATGTTACTGATGGTAAAAAGGGAAGCTAGGCCAGGACCCATCAATGTTTTATAAGCAACTGTTCTGTTCACAAATTGGATGTTACTGATGGTAAAAAGGGAAGCTAGGCCAGGACCCATCAATGTTTTATAAGCAACTGTTCTGTTCACAAATTGGATGTTACTGATGGTAAAAAAGGGAAGCTAGGCCAGGACCCATCAATGTTTTATAAGCAACTGTTCTGTTCACAAATTGGATGTTACTGATGGTAAAAAGGGAAGCTAGGCCAGGACCCATCAATGTTTTATAAGCAACTGTTCTGTTCACAAATTGGATGTTACTGATGGTAAAAAGGGAAGCTAGGCCAGGACCCATCAATGTTTTATAAGCAACTGTTCTGTTCACAAATTGGATGTTACTGATGGTAAAAAGGGAAGCTAGGCCAGGACCCATCAATGTTTTATAAGCAACTGTTCTGTTCACAAATTGGATGTTACTGATGGTAAAAAGGGAAGCTAGGCCAGGACCCATCAATGTTTTATAAGCAACTGTTCTGTTCACAAATTGGATGTTACTGATGGTAAAAAGGGAAGCTAGGCCAGGACCCATCAATGTTTTATAAGCAACTGTTCTGTTCACAAATTGGATGTTACTGATGGTAAAAAGGGAAGCTAGGCCAGGACCCATCAATGTTTTATAAGCAACTGTTCTGTTCACAAATTGGATGTTACTGATGGTTAAAAAGGGAAGCTAGGCCAGGACCCATCAATGTTTTATAAGCAACTGTTCTGTTCACAAATTGGATGTTACTGATGGTAAAAAGGGAAGCTAGGCCAGGACCCATCAATGTTTTATAAGCAACTGTTCTGTTCACAAATTGGATGTTACTGATGGTAAAAAGGGAAGCTAGGCCAGGACCCATCAATGTTTTATAAGCAACTGTTCTGTTCACAAATTGGATGTTACTGATGGTAAAAAGGGAAGCTAGGCCAGGACCCATCAATGTTTTATAAGCAACTGTTCTGTTCACAAATTGGATGTTACTGATGGTAAAAAGGGAAGCTAGGCCAGGACCCATCAATGTTTTATAAGCAACTGTTCTGTTCACAAATTGGATGTTACTGATGGTAAAAAGGGAAGCTAGGCCAGGACCCATCAATGTTTTATAAGCAACTGTTCTGTTCACAAATTGGATGTTACTGATGGTAAAAAGGGAAGCTAGGCCAGGACCCATCAATGTTTTATAAGCAACTGTTCTGTTCACAAATTGGATGTTACTGATGGTAAAAAGGGAAGCTAGGCCAGGACCCATCAATGTTTTATAAGCAACTGTTCTGTTCACAAATTGGATGTTACTGATGGTAAAAAGGGAAGCTAGGCCAGGACCCATCAATGTTTTATAAGCAACTGTTCTGTTCACAAATTGGATGTTACTGATGGTAAAAAGGGAAGCTAGGCCAGGACCCATCAATGTTTTATAAGCAACTGTTCTGTTCACAAATTGGATGTTACTGATGGTAAAAAGGGAAGCTAGGCCAGGACCCATCAATGTTTTATAAGCAACTGTTCTGTTCACAAATTGGATGTTACTGATGGTAAAAAGGGAAGCTAGGCCAGGACCCATCAATGTTTTATAAGCAACTGTTCTGTTCACAAATTGGATGTTACTGATGGTAAAAAGGGAAGCTAGGCCAGGACCCATCAATGTTTTATAAGCAACTGTTCTGTTCACAAATTGGATGTTACTGATGGTAAAAAGGGAAGCTAGGCCAGGACCCATCAATGTTTTATAAGCAACTGTTCTGTTCACAAATTGGATGTTACTGATGGTAAAAAGGGAAGCTAGGCCAGGACCCATCAATGTTTTATAAGCAACTGTTCTGTTCACAAATTGGATGTTACTGATGGTAAAAAGGGAAGCTAGGCCAGGACCCATCAATGTTTTATAAGCAACTGTTCTGTTCACAAATTGGATGTTACTGATGGTAAAAAGGGAAGCTAGGCCAGGACCCATCAATGTTTTATAAGCAACTGTTCTGTTCACAAATTGGATGTTACTGATGGTAAAAAGGGAAGCTAGGCCAGGACCCATCAATGTTTTATAAGCAACTGTTCTGTTCACAAATTGGATGTTACTGATGGTAAAAAGGGAAGCTAGGCCAGGACCCATCAATGTTTTATAAGCAACTGTTCTGTTCACAAATTGGATGTTACTGATGGTAAAAAGGGAAGCTAGGCCAGGACCCATCAATGTTTTATAAGCAACTGTTCTGTTCACAAATTGGATGTTACTGATGGTAAAAAGGGAAGCTAGGCCAGGACCCATCAATGTTTTATAAGCAACTGTTCTGTTCACAAATTGGATGTTACTGATGGTAAAAAGGGAAGCTAGGCCAGGACCCATCAATGTTTTATAAGCAACTGTTCTGTTCACAAATTGGATGTTACTGATGGTAAAAAGGGAAGCTAGGCCAGGACCCATCAATGTTTTATAAGCAACTGTTCTGTTCACAAATTGGATGTTACTGATGGTAAAAAGGGAAGCTAGGCCAGGACCCATCAATGTTTTATAAGCAACTGTTCTGTTCACAAATTGGATGTTACTGATGGTAAAAAGGGAAGCTAGGCCAGGACCCATCAATGTTTTATAAGCAACTGTTCTGTTCACAAATTGGATGTTACTGATGGTAAAAAGGGAAGCTAGGCCAGGACCCATCAATGTTTTATAAGCAACTGTTCTGTTCACAAATTGGATGTTACTGATGGTAAAAAGGGAAGCTAGGCCAGGACCCATCAATGTTTTATAAGCAACTGTTCTGTTCACAAATTGGATGTTACTGATGGTAAAAAGGGAAGCTAGGCCAGGACCCATCAATGTTTTATAAGCAACTGTTCTGTTCACAAATTGGATGTTACTGATGGTAAAAAGGGAAGCTAGGCCAGGACCCATCAATGTTTTATAAGCAACTGTTCTGTTCACAAATTGGATGTTACTGATGGTAAAAAGGGAAGCTAGGCCAGGACCCATCAATGTTTTATAAGCAACTGTTCTGTTCACAAATTGGATGTTACTGATGGTAAAAAGGGAAGCTAGGCCAGGACCCATCAATGTTTTATAAGCAACTGTTCTGTTCACAAATTGGATGTTACTGATGGTAAAAAGGGAAGCTAGGCCAGGACCCATCAATGTTTTATAAGCAACTGTTCTGTTCACAAATTGGATGTTACTGATGGTAAAAAGGGAAGCTAGGCCAGGACCCATCAATGTTTTATAAGCAACTGTTCTGTTCACAAATTGGATGTTACTGATGGTAAAAAGGGAAGCTAGGCCAGGACCCATCAATGTTTTATAAGCAACTGTTCTGTTCACAAATTGGATGTTACTGATGGTAAAAAGGGAAGCTAGGCCAGGACCCATCAATGTTTTATAAGCAACTGTTCTGTTCACAAATTGGATGTTACTGATGGTAAAAAGGGAAGCTAGGCCAGGACCCATCAATGTTTTATAAGCAACTGTTCTGTTCACAAATTGGATGTTACTGATGGTAAAAAGGGAAGCTAGGCCAGGACCCATCAATGTTTTATAAGCAACTGTTCTGTTCACAAATTGGATGTTACTGATGGTAAAAAGGGAAGCTAGGCCAGGACCCATCAATGTTTTATAAGCAACTGTTCTGTTCACAAATTGGATGTTACTGATGGTAAAAAGGGAAGCTAGGCCAGGACCCATCAATGATTTATAAGCAACTGTTCTGTTCACAAATTGGATGTTACTGATGGTAAAAAGGGAAGCTAGGCCAGGACCCATCAATGTTTTATAAGCAACTGTTCTGTTCACAAATTGGATGTTACTGATGGTAAAAAGGGAAGCTAGGCCAGGACCCATCAATGTTTTATAAGCAACTGTTCTGTTCACAAATTGGATGTTACTGATGGTAAAAAGGGAAGCTAGGCCAGGACCCATCAATGTTTTATAAGCAACTGTTCTGTTCACAAATTGGATGTTACTGATGGTAAAAAGGGAAGCTAGGCCAGGACCCATCAATGTTTTATAAGCAGCCGTTCTGTTCACAAATTGGGATGTTACTGATGGTAAAAAGGGAAGCTAGGCCAGGACCCATCAATGTTTTATAAGCAACTGTTCTGTTCACAAATTGGATGTTACTGATGGTAAAAAGGGAAGCTAGGCCAGGACCCATCAATGTTTTATAAGCAGCCGTTCTGTTCACAAATTGGATGTTACTGATGGTAAAAAGGGAAGCTAGGCCAGGACCCATCAATGTTTTATAAGCAACCGTTCTGTTCACAAATTGGATGTTACTGATGGTAAAAAGGGAAGCTAGGCCAGGACCCATCAATGTTTTATAAGCAACTGTTCTGTTCACAAATTGGATGTTACTGATGGTAAAAAGGGAAGCTAGGCCAGGACCCATCAATGTTTTATAAGCAACTGTTCTGTTCACAAATTGGATGTTACTGATGGTAAAAAGGGAAGCTAGGCCAGGACCCATCAATGTTTATAAGCAACTGTTCTGTTCACAAATTGGATGTTACTGATGGTAAAAAGGGAAGCTAGGCCAGGACCCATCAATGTTTTATAAGCAACTGTTCTGTTCACAAATTGGATGTTACTGATGGTAAAAAGGGAAGCTAGGCCAGGACCCATCAATGTTTTATAAGCAACTGTTCTGTTCACAAATTGGATGTTACTGATGGTAAAAAGGGAAGCTAGGCCAGGACCCATCAATGTTTTATAAGCAACTGTTCTGTTCACAAATTGGATGTTACTGATGGTAAAAAGGGAAGCTAGGCCAGGACCCATCAATGTTTTATAAGCAACTGTTCTGTTCACAAATTGGATGTTACTGATGGTAAAAAGGGAAGCTAGGCCAGGACCCATCAATGTTTTATAAGCAACTGTTCTGTTCACAAATTGGATGTTACTGATGGTAAAAAGGGAAGCTAGGCCAGGAACCATCAATGTTTTATAAGCAACTGTTCTGTTCACAAATTGGATGTTACTGATGGTAAAAAGGGAAGCTAGGCCAGGACCCATCAATGTTTTATAAGCAACTGTTCTGTTCACAAATTGGATGTTACTGATGGTAAAAAGGGAAGCTAGGCCAGGACCCATCAATGTTTTATAAGCAACTGTTCTGTTCACAAATTGGATGTTACTGATGGTAAAAAGGGAAGCTAGGCCAGGACCCATCAATGTTTTATAAGCAACTGTTCTGTTCACAAATTGGATGTTACTGATGGTAAAAAGGGAAGCTAGGCCAGGACCCATCAATGTTTTATAAGCAACTGTTCTGTTCACAAATTGGATGTTACTGATGGTAAAAAGGGAAGCTAGGCCAGGACCCATCAATGTTTTATAAGCAACTGTTCTGTTCACAAATTGGATGTTACTGATGGTAAAAAGGGAAGCTAGGCCAGGACCCATCAATGTTTTATAAGCAACTGTTCTGTTCACAAATTGGATGTTACTGATGGTAAAAAGGGAAGCTAGGCCAGGACCCATCAATGTTTTATAAGCAACTGTTCTGTTCACAAATTGGATGTTACTGATGGTAAAAAGGGAAGCTAGGCCAGGACCCATCAATGTTTTATAAGCAACTGTTCTGTTCACAAATTGGATGTTACTGATGGTAAAAAGGGAAGCTAGGCCAGGACCCATCAATGTTTTATAAGCAACTGTTCTGTTCACAAATTGGATGTTACTGATGGTAAAAAGGGAAGCTAGGCCAGGACCCATCAATGTTTTATAAGCAACTGTTCTGTTCACAAATTGGATGTTACTGATGGTAAAAAGGGAAGCTAGGCCAGGACCCATCAATGTTTTATAAGCAACTGTTCTGTTCACAAATTGGATGTTACTGATGGTAAAAAGGGAAGCTAGGCCAGGACCCATCAATGTTTTATAAGCAACTGTTCTGTTCACAAATTGGATGTTACTGATGGTAAAAAGGGAAGCTAGGCCAGGACCCATCAATGTTTTATAAGCAACTGTTCTGTTCACAAATTGGATGTTACTGATGGTAAAAAGGGAAGCTAGGCCAGGACCCATCAATGTTTATAAGCAACTGTTCTGTTCACAATTGGATGTTACTGATGGTGAAAAGGGAAGCTAGGCCAGGACCCATCAATGTTTTATAAGCAACTGTTCTGTTCACAAATTGGATGTTACTGATGGTAAAAAGGGAAGCTAGGCCAGGACCCATCAATGTTTTATAAGCAACTGTTCTGTTCACAAATTGGATGTTACTGATGGTAAAAAGGGAAGCTAGGCCAGGACCCATCAATGTTTTATAAGCAACTGTTCTGTTCACAAATTGGATGTTACTGATGGTAAAAAGGGAAGCTAGGCCAGGACCCATCAATGTTTTATAAGCAACTGTTCTGTTCACAAATTGCATGTTACTGATGGTAAAAAGGGAAGCTAGGCCAGGACCCATCAATGATTTATAAGCAACTGTTCTGTTCACAAATTGGATGTTACTGATGGTAAAAAGGGAAGCTAGGCCAGGACCCATCAATGTTTTATAAGCAACTGTTCTGTTCACAAATTGGATGTTACTGATGGTAAAAAGGGAAGCTAGGCCAGGACCCATCAATGTTTTATAAGCAACTGTTCTGTTCACAAATTGGATGTTACTGATGGTAAAAAGGGAAGCTAGGCCAGGACCCATCAATGTTTTATAAGCAGCCGTTCTGTTCACAAATTGGATGTTACTGATGGTAAAAAGGGAAGCTAGGCCAGGACCCATCAATGTTTTATAAGCAGCCGTTCTGTTCACAAATTGGATGTTACTGATGGTAAAAAGGGAAGCTAGGCCAGGACCCATCAATGTTTTATAAGCAACTGTTCTGTTCACAAATTGGATGTTACTGATGGTAAAAAGGGAAGCTAGGCCAGGACCCATCAATGTTTTATAAGCAGCCGTTCTGTTCACAAATTGGATGTTACTGATGGTAAAAAGGGAAGCTAGGCCAGGACCCATCAAAGTTTTATAAGCAACCGTTCTGTTCACAAATTGGATGTTACTGATGGTAAAAAGGGAAGCTAGGCCAGGACCCATCAAAGTTTTATAAGCAACTGTTCTGTTCACAAATTGGATGTTACTGATGGTAAAAAGGGAAGCTAGGCCAGGACCCATCAATGTTTTATAAGCAACTGTTCTGTTCACAAATTGGATGTTACTGATGGTAAAAAGGGAAGCTAGGCCAGGACCCATCAATGTTTTATAAGCAACTGTTCTGTTCACAAATTGGATGTTACTGATGGTAAAAAGGGAAGCTAGGCCAGGACCCATCAATGTTTTATAAGCAACTGTTCTGTTCACAAATTGGATGTTACTGATGGTAAAAAGGGAAGCTAGGCCAGGACCCATCAATGTTTTATAAGCAACTGTTCTGTTCACAAATTGGATGTTACTGATGGTAAAAAGGGAAGCTAGGCCAGGACCCATCAATGTTTTATAAGCAACTGTTCTGTTCACAAATTGGATGTTACTGATGGTAAAAAGGGAAGCTAGGCCAGGACCCATCAATGTTTTATAAGCAACTGTTCTGTTCACAAATTGGATGTTACTGATGGTAAAAAGGGAAGCTAGGCCAGGACCCATCAATGTTTTATAAGCAACTGTTCTGTTCACAAATTGGATGTTACTGATGGTAAAAAGGGAAGCTAGGCCAGGAACCATCAATGTTTTATAAGCAACTGTTCTGTTCACAAATTGGATGTTACTGATGGTAAAAAGGGAAGCTAGGCCAGGACCCATCAATGTTTTATAAGCAACTGTTCTGTTCACAAATTGGATGTTACCGATGGTAAAAAGGGAAGCTAGGCCAGGACCCATCAATGTTTTATAAGCAACTGTTCTGTTCACAAATTGGATGTTACTGATGGTAAAAAGGGAAGCTAGGCCAGGACCCATCAATGTTTTATAAGCAACTGTTCTGTTCACAAATTGGATGTTACTGATGGTAAAAAGGGATGCTATACCAGGACCCATCAATGTTTTATAAGCAACTGTTCTGTTCACAAATTGGATGTTACTGATGGTAAAAAGGGAAGCTAGGCCAGGACCCATCAATGTTTTATAAGCAACTGTTCTGTTCACAAATTGGATGTTACTGATGGTAAAAAGGGAAGCTAGGCCAGGACCCATCAATGTTTTATAAGCAACTGTTCTGTTCACAAATTGGATGTTACTGATGGTAAAAAGGGAAGCTAGGCCAGGACCCATCAATGTTTTATAAGCAACTGTTCTGTTCACAAATTGGATGTTACTGATGGTAAAAAGGGAAGCTAGGCCAGGACCCATCAATGTTTTATAAGCAACTGTTCTGTTCACAAATTGGATGTTACTGATGGTAAAAAGGGAAGCTAGGCCAGGACCCATCAATGTTTTATAAGCAACTGTTCTGTTCACAAATTGGATGTTACTGATGGTAAAAAGGGAAGCTAGGCCAGGACCCATCAATGTTTTATAAGCAACTGTTCTGTTCACAAATTGGATGTTACTGATGGTAAAAAGGGAAGCTAGGCCAGGACCCATCAATGTTTTATAAGCAACTGTTCTGTTCACAAATTGGATGTTACTGATGATAAAAAGGGATGCTATACCAGGACCCATCAATGTTTTATAAGCAACTGTTCTGTTCACAAATTGGATGTTACTGATGGTAAAAAGGGATGCTATACCAGGACCCATCAATGTTTTATAAGCAACTGTTCTGTTCACAAATTGGATGTTACTGATGGTAAAAAGGGAAGCTAGGCCAGGACCCATCAATGTTTTATAAGCAACTGTTCTGTTCACAAATTGGATGTTACTGATGGTAAAAAGGGAAGCTAGGCCAGGACCCATCAATGTTTTATAAGCAACTGTTCTGTTCACAAATTGGATGTTACTGATGGTAAAAAGGGAAGCTAGGCCAGGACCCATCAATGTTTTATAAGCAACTGTTCTGTTCACAAATTGGATGTTACTGATGGTAAAAAGGGAAGCTAGGCCAGGACCCATCAATGTTTTATAAGCAAATGTTCTGTTCACAAATTGGATGTTACTGATGGTAAAAAGGGAAGCTAGGCCAGGACCCATCAATGTTTTATAAGCAACTGTTCTGTTCACAAATTGGATGTTACTGATGGTAAAAAGGGAAGCTAGGCCAGGACCCATCAATGTTTTATAAGCAACTGTTCTGTTCACAAATTGGATGTTAATGATGGTAAAAAGGGAAGCTAGGCCAGGACCCATCAATGTTTTATAAGCAACTGTTCTGTTCACAAATTGCATGTTACTGATGGTAAAAAGGGAAGCTAGGCCAGGACCCATCAATGTTTTATAAGCAACTGTTCTGTTCACAAATTGGATGTTACTGATGGTAAAAAGGGAAGCTAGGCCAGGACCCATCAATGTTTTATAAGCAACTGTTATGTTCACAAATTGGATGTTACTGATGGTAAAAAGGGAAGCTAGGCCAGGACCCATCAATGTTTTATAAGCAACTGTTCTGTTCACAAATTGGATGTTACTGATGGTAAAAAGGGAAGCTAGGCCAGGACCCATCAAAGTTTTATAAGCAACTGTTCTGTTCACAAATTGGATGTTACTGATGGTAAAAAGGGAAGCTAGGCCAGGACCCATCAAAGTTTTATAAGCAACTGTTCTGTTCACAAATTGGATGTTACTGATGGTAAAAAGGGAAGCTAGGCCAGGACCCATCAAAGTTTTATAAGCAACTGTTCTGTTCACAAATTGGATGTTACTGATGGTAAAAAGGGAAGCTAGGCCAGGACCCATCAATGTTTTATAAGCAACTGTTCTGTTCACAAATTGCATGTTACTGATGGTAAAAAGGGAAGCTAGGCCAGGACCCATCAATGTTTTATAAGCAACTGTTCTGTTCACAAATTGGATGTTACTGATGGTAAAAAGGGAAGCTAGGCCAGGACCCATCAATGTTTTATAAGCAACTGTTCTGTTCACAAATTGGATGTTACTGATGGTAAAAAGGGAAGCTAGACCAGGACCCATCAATGTTTTATAAGCAACTGTTCTGTTCACAAATTGGATGTTACTGATGGTAAAAAGGGAAGCTAGGCCAGGACCCATCAATGTTTTATAAGCAACTGTTCTGTTCACAAATTGGATGTTACTGATGGTAAAAAGGGAAGCTAGGCCAGGACCCATCAAAGTTTTATAAGCAACTGTTCTGTTCACAAATTGGATGTTACTGATGGTAAAAAGGGAAGCTAGGCCAGGACCCATCAAAGTTTTATAAGCAACAGTTCTGTTCACAAATTGGATGTTACTGATGGTAAAAAGGGAAGCTAGGCCAGGACCCATCAATGTTTTATAAGCAGCCGTTCTGTTCACAAATTGGATGTTACTGATGGTAAAAAGGGAAGCTAGGCCAGGACCCATCAATGTTTTATAAGCAGCCGTTCTGTTCACAAATTGGATGTTACTGATGGTAAAAAGGGAAGCTAGGCCAGGACCCATCAAAGTTTTATAAGCAACTGTTCTGTTCACAAATTGGATGTTACTGATGGTAAAAAGGGAAGCTAGGCCAGGACCCATCAAAGTTTTATAAGCAACTGTTCTGTTCACAAATTGGATGTTACTGATGGTAAAAAGGGAAGCTAGGCCAGGACCCATCAAAGTTTTATAAGCAACTGTTCTGTTCACAAATTGGATGTTACTGATGGTAAAAAGGGAAGCTAGGCCAGGACCCATCAATGTTTTATAAGCAACTGTTCTGTTCACAAATTGGATGTTACTGATGGTAAAAAGGGAAGCTAGGCCAGGACCCATCAATGTTTTATAAGCAACTGTTCTGTTCACAAATTGGATGTTACTGATGGTAAAAAGGGAAGCTAGGCCAGGACCCATCAATGTTTTATAAGCAACTGTTCTGTTCACAAATTGGATGTTACTGATGGTAAAAAGGGAAGCTAGGCCAGGACCCATCAATGTTTTATAAGCAACTGTTCTGTTCACAAATTGGATGTTACTGATGGTAAAAAGGGAAGCTAGGCCAGGACCCATCAAAGTTTTATAAGCAACTGTTCTGTTCACAAATTGGATGTTACTGATGGTAAAAAGGGAAGCTAGGCCAGGACCCATCAAAGTTTTATAAGCAACTGTTCTGTTCACAAATTGGATGTTACTGATGGTAAAAAGGGAAGCTAGGCCAGGACCCATCAAAGTTTTATAAGCAACTGTTCTGTTCACAAATTGGATGTTACTGATGGTAAAAAGGGAAGCTAGGCCAGGACCCATCAATGTTTTATAAGCAACTGTTCTGTTCACAAATTGGATGTTACTGATGGTAAAAAGGGAAGCTAGACCAGGACCCATCAATGTTTTATAAGCAACTGTTCTGTTCACAAATTGGATGTTACTGATGGTAAAAAGGGAAGCTAGGCCAGGACCCATCAATGTTTTATAAGCAACTATTCTGTTCACAAATTGGATGTTACTGATGGTAAAAAGGGAAGCTAGGCCAGGACCCATCAAAGTTTTATAAGCAACTGTTCTGTTCACAAATTGGATGTTACTGATGGTAAAAAGGGAAGCTAGGCCAGGACCCATCAAAGTTTTATAAGCAACTGTTCTGTTCACAAATTGGATGTTACTGATGGTAAAAAGGGAAGCTAGGCCAGGACCCATCAAAGTTTTATAAGCAACTGTTCTGTTCACAAATTGGATGTTACTGATGGTAAAAAGGGAAGCTAGGCCAGGACCCATCAATGTTTTATAAGCAACTGTTCTGTTCACAAATTGCATTTAACTGATGGTAAAAAGGGAAGCTAGGCCAGGACCCATCAATGTTTTATAAGCAACTGTTCTGTTCACAAATTGGATGTTACTGATGGTAAAAAGGGAAGCTAGGCCAGGACCCATCAATGTTTTATAAGCAACTGTTCTGTTCACAAATTGGATGTTACTGATGGTAAAAAGGGAAGCTAGGCCAGGACCCATCAATGTTTTATAAGCAACTGTTCTGTTCACAAATTGGATGTTACTGATGGTAAAAAGGGAAGCTAGGCCAGGACCCATCAATGTTTTATAAGCAACTGTTCTGTTCACAAATTGGATGTTACTGATGGTAAAAAGGGAAGCTAGGCCAGGACCCATCAAAGTTTTATAAGCAACTGTTCTGTTCACAAATTGGATGTTACTGATGGTAAAAAGGGAAGCTAGGCCAGGACCCATCAAAGTTTTATAAGCAACTGTTCTGTTCACAAATTGGATGTTACTGATGGTAAAAAGGGAAGCTAGGCCAGGACCCATCAAAGTTTTATAAGCAACTGTTCTGTTCACAAATTGGATGTTACTGATGGTAAAAAGGGAAGCTAGGCCAGGACCCATCAATGTTTTATAAGCAACTGTTCTGTTCACAAATTGGATGTTACTGATGGTAAAAAGGGAAGCTAGGCCAGGACCCATCAAAGTTTTATAAGCAACTGTTCTGTTCACAAATTGGATGTTACTGATGGTAAAAAGGGAAGCTAGGCCAGGACCCATCAAAGTTTTATAAGCAACTGTTCTGTTCACAAATTGGATGTTACTGATGGTAAAAAGGGAAGCTAGGCCAGGACCCATCAAAGTTTTATAAGTGATACGTTTCTATTAAATATTAATGGTAAATAAGAAATTGCACTTTATATATATTTAAAGATAAATGAAAGATACACCATTTTTATGCTACTTTAATTATTTTATTCTTTTTACAACTCTTACACACGTGCTCATTATATGTCGAACATTTTTTTGTCCACAAGATGATGATAAAAACAAGATGATCAAAACAGAGTAGAGTTATAATATATCACTGATATATTATCTTTAAACAAAACAGATCATTCCTCCTTCCTTATATTGTACATAGTTGGAGAAAACCGACAAGGAGGGCATCGAGGTCGGGTAGATCTCCTAGGCGGAGGTGACGTGGAAATTTGAGGGTCTTGTTCCAGTCGGTGAGGTCCTGCTCCAGCGTTGTCAAAGGTCCAATCAGAATCTTCAGCATATTTGGTATCTGAACCTGTCCTCATCTGATTGACATGCACTTTAAATGTGCCTTTTACGTTCTTTACTAGATAAACATTGTAACCTAGTCGTCGTATCACCTGGGCCTTGAACCATTTGCGCCTATTTTGTATTACTCTTGTAAACAGCACTTTATCTCCAACTTGAAAATGTCGCCTTCCACACTCATTCCTCCCAAAAGTCCTCTGGATAAATTCAGAGTTCAAGCAATTTACAAATGTTCTAGGCACATAACTTAGGAGACGTTCTACAGGAGGCTTATCTAAAGAGGTAGGCGTATTTCTATAATTAAACAGAACATTTTGTAAAATACAGTCCATATTTGAGTTTGGAGATTCCTCTAACGACTTTTCCAGAGTTTTTTTTATTATTCTTACCGAAACTTCAGCAATTCCGTTAGACGAGGGATTATATGCTGGCGAGGTTAAGTGGTATACATTATTTTTCCATAAGAACTCCTTAAATTCAAGCGAATTGAAGGGGGGGCCATTGTCAGACACTAAGCATTGCGGTAATCCATACCTGGCGAAACACTCCCGTAGAAGCTTAATATTTTCTTGCAAAGTAGTACCTCTAACTGGGAATACTTCAATCCAATTTGAATTTGCATCTACTACCAATAAATAACAATCACCTCTGAAATAGAAATGGTCAACATGAACTCGCTGCCACGGTTGGTTAGTCCTGGGCCAAGGTGTGTTCTCAGCAGGAGGAGCTGTCTGATGATACATACAGGGAGAACATTCCTTCACAAACTCTTCAATTTGACTATCCATTTTTGGCCACCAAACCGAAGATCTGGCTAGAGATTTCATGCGATTGATTCCTATATGACCTTGATGAAGTAACCTCAACATTTGATCTTGACAGGTTCTTGGAATCACTGCCCTAGAATCAACAAAAATGCATCCCTGCAGTACAGAAAAATTTTCCAATTTTGAAAGGAATGGTTTCATTGTTTCATCCTTTTTTGCTAACTGAGGGTCTTCTAATAGATATTCCTTGAGCTTATTTAAAACCGGATCTTTATTGGTTTCTTCTTCAATAATGAGGTGGTCCAATGGAGTTACATTTAAAAATGATATATCATGTGTCACCAAATCAATGTTGTCTTCCCTTGAATTTATTTCCTCAAGTGGAAGTCTTGAAAATGCATCCGCACAGAGCATGGTATCTTTATTTGTATATCTAATATCGAAATCGAAATTTGACAACTCTAAAGCCCACCTATGCGAGCGATTTGCAATTAATGGCGGAAGAAGTCTTTTGTTTCCAAAAACAGTCGTTAAAGCTTTATGATCACTCTTTAACACAAATTTTCTCCCAAACAAGTATTGTCTCAGTTTGGAAGTTGCAAACACAATAGCAAGTGCTTCTTTCTCAGTCTGAGAGTATTTGGCTTCTGCACTTGACAATGTTCTGGAAACAAAGGTGATTGGCTTCTCTTCCCCTTCCACAATATGACACAAGACCCCACTTATGCCATAGGCAGATGCATCGCAGGTTAAAGTTAATGGAAGCTTCATTGAATAGTGAATAAGCGCCTGGGAATTTAATAGAGTTAACTTCAAATTCAGAAAAGCCTTTTCGCATTGGCTAGACCATTTCCAACGATTGTCCTTCTTTAGGAGTTGATAAAGAGGACCAGCCAAGGTTGACATATTAGGTATGTATTTTGAATAGAAGCTCAACATCCCTAGAAAACTCTTCAATGATGTTTTGTCGAAAGGCTTTTTACACCTTTCTAATGCTTCCAATTTCTTTGAATCTGGTCTAACACCATCTTCATTTATAATATGACCTAGAAAACAAATGTCTTTTTTTAAAAATAGGCATTTTTCTTTATTAAGGGTGAAATTTAGCTCTTTCAATTTATCGAAGATCATTTTTAAAATTCTGTAATGTTCTTGTTCATCTTTAGAACCAATGAAAATATCATCTAAGTATATCACCGTGTTGGGAACATCATGAAAAAGGCTGTCCATACACCTCTGGAAAATGGCTAAAGCTGGACTGATGCCAAAAGGCAATCTATTATATCGGTAAAGTCCTCTATAGGTAGATACCACTAGCAGATTTTTTGATGCTTCATCCATTTCAATTTGATGATATGCGGAGGAGAGATCCAATTTGGTAAAAATCTTGTTTCCTCCTAGATTTCCTAACATAGTTTCTATAGTAGGTAACGGATATTTCTCATCTTCAATGCAATTATTCAAAGTATTTTTAAAATCACCACACAAACGTAGTTCTCCATTTGACTTTATTACCGTTACTAAAGGCGTATACCAATCACTAGCATTAACCTTTTCAATTATTTGACTTTGTTCAAGTCTGTCTAGTTCTTTGTCTATCTTCTCTTTAATGGAAAAGGGTACTGGTCTAAATTTAAAAAATTTGGGCTTTGCATTTGGCCTCAATGATATTGAACCTTTAATGCCCTGAATTGGTAAATCTTTATTTTCAAATACTCTTTTATATGCTTCTAAAAACAGTTCTAAATTTGAAATTACATTTATATTATTACAGATATCAAAAACGCAATTGGGCCAATCAGCTTTTAAAATTCTTATCCAATTTCTGCCCAGTAACGGCGTTTGGTTATTAAACTGGCCTGTCACAATTAGAGGTAGTTTTTCCTGATAGTTTTTGTAACTAACATTTACCAAGCATTTTCCCAAAACTGGAATCAAATTTCCCGAAAAACTTTTCAAATGTCCACTGTATTTCTCTAGAGTGACATTTTTGAGATTTGTAAGAAAAATTTTCTTTGAAACTACAGCCACGTCTGCACCAGTGTCAACCTCCATTATAGTGTCTGCATCTTCAATTTTAACGTTTACCAATATTTTTGGTGCGTTTTCTAATGTGTTGCACTGAATAGTATTCAATTTATTCAGATTGGGTTCATTCATTCCAGAATTTTGGGCTGATTTTTTATTCCAACATACTGGAGCAATGTGCCCTTTCTTATTGCAAATATAACATTGAGCATTTTTAAATTTGCATAACTTTGTATCGTGGTTAGACTTTCCACAAATTTTGCAAGGATTATTGTATTTACATGGGAATTTAAAATTATTAGATCTGGCTTTCAACTTATCAATATCATGACCAGGATTCTTCATCAAATTTACTTGTGACTTCGCTGCCTCTACAGAATTTGCAATATTTATTGCACTATCAAACGTTAAAAAAGGTTCACTTAGCAGCCTTTTAAGCTTAGCTTCATCGTAGCAACCACTTACAAATTGGTCACATAAATTTTCATTTATGTCAGTAAATTTGCACTTGTCTGCCTGAGATTTAAGCCTCAAAACAAATTTTCCCACAGGCTCATTTTCTTTTTGTACAATCTTGTGAAATAAATATCTTTCATAGTGCTTATTTTTTATTGGATATAAATGGTTGGTTAAAACCTCTACTAAATCTTTATATTTAAGGTCACTTGGCCTACTGGGTACCAACAAATCGCGCAAAGTCTTATAAACATTAACATCAATAGACGTTAATAACACAGATACTTTGTCTGCTTCTAATGTTTTGTTCAATTTAAAACATTCTTCTAATTGTTCCAAATAACAATTTAGATCTTCACCTTCACGAAACCTTGGATAATTTGAATTAGTGGTGGCCATACTTACATTAATTCTTCGTCGCCATTTGATACGTTTCTATTAAATGTTGAATATTAATGGTGAAAATTATTTTATAAGAAATTGCACTTTATATATATTTAAAGATAAATTAAAGATACACCATTTTTATGCTACTTTAATTATTTTATTCTTTTTACAATTCTTGCACACGTGCTCATTATATTACAAACATTTTATTGTCCACAAGATGATGATAAAAACAAGATGATCAAAACAGAGTAGAGTAATAATATATCACTGATATATTATCTTTAAACAAAACAGATCAATAAGCAACTGTTCTGTTCACAAATTGGATGTTACTGATGGTAAAAAGGGATGCTAGGCCAGGACCCATCAATAAGAGCACATCTCTAGATCCGCCCTGCTGCATGTAAATGTGCAATTTTGTAGTTATTCAAGCCTAACAAGAACTGCTCTGTGCCCAGCAACATTTCTATGTCAAGATCTTCAACCCGACCCCTTTGCCTCCTCCTCCTCCCTCCTACAGCTCCAGTGATGTGGCCATTCAGCTCACTTTCTCCCGCCAGAACAGGTAACAATTGCTGTGTCTTCACTTGCACACTGTTCCCCACTGTTCTTTGTTCCCAGCAATGACCTGGATTCCATCCACAAAGACCCAGCGTTACTTGCTCCCAAACCCCGGTAAGTTTTCTCTCTCTCTGCCGACATATCACCTTGAGTGAGAGCTGATTTGAGCGAGCACATTGTTAGAGCTCTCTCTGAAAACAGTTAGATCTCATGTTAAAATAATGTTTAATTAGGTAATTTTTGTATTATAATTATTTCAAATGATCATATATTTCTCTCTGGAAAATATTCTTTCAATTATTCATAGCTCCATATTACCGATTTATGTTTATGGAATGCCAGTCGCTCATTATGTCACAAACAGCTATTCCTATTTTCTTCTTCTAATATAGAAGCAAATTATCATAGAAATCAAGAAGTCTGATATTTTTACACCTGCATTGTTAGCTTTATTTAGTTAGTGTACACAATTCTAGACTTGTATGTGGTCTGGAAGTTTTTTAAAAAATGTATCACAAAAATTAAAAGGAAATAATGAACCAGCCCCTTTTGGGGTCACAGCTGCTCATTACACAAAATAAATGGCTGCTCCTATTTTCCTTCACTTGAAAAGAAATCTATATATATTCGTTTCTCTAATCTATATTCCTGATCACACGCCACAACCACCTGGAAGTAAAAAATTTTGTCAACTTACAAAATCATCTGGTTTAAACAAGTGTATCAAATTTCTAGGTGTACTCTGTATGTATATTAAAAATTGACCATAAAATTTAAAAGGAAAAATAGAAATGAGCCAATTACCAACCACCCAGTAGCCTGAAATTATTTCGACTTGCATTGTCATCAGGCTTAAACAAGTGTACCAAATTTCAGATTTCTAGGTGCTCTATAAGTATATTAAAAAATGATTCCTCAATATTTGTAGACAGACAAGGAACCATGTTAAAGAGAAGCTTTTTAAAAGCAAACAATCAATTCAATCTTGAAGAATCAATATCTCATTATATTGGAATAATGAACAAGTTTGATTTTAGAAACTCTAGTTTCAGTATCCAACTACAGGATTAACAAACCTGCTCAATATGTAATTATAAAAAAGCAGCTGTTAATAAATAACACAAAATCTTTTATCTCTTGGAGAAACATTGGTTTGTCTTGGGAATTATAGGCTTAAGGTCTTCTTTCTTCTTCTTCTTTCTTATTTTCACTCAATCATATTAGGGTATCAAGCTTGTAAAGCTTGAGATCATGACTGGGTGAAGTAGAATGCGTCTGCCTTTGTCATTAAGACTGGGAGTACTACTCAGTGGCAGGCCGACTTAGCTCCAAAATAAATGGCCGCCTCTGACATGAGGAACAGATGCCATGTGCAGCCGCTCCTAACATGGAGTACAAACGCTGCTCATCCTGTATCCCTGGATTAGGAGCCCTTACAGGGTACTATCAGCCAGGCCAGCTGAGCTAGGCTTAAGGTGATTTTAGAAATTCATAATTATTTAAAAACTTCCGGCATATTCTGTCAACTATACAATGATAATATTCTTTTGAGCAAATTTGACTGCTTTTAGGAATTCAATATCTTTGCTTTGTTAGTGTTCAAATTCATTTGCTTCTCACATTGCACCCATATATTTAGATTATTTATTCCCAATTGAAGATCTTCTATTAAGAAAGCAACT
>CP092875.1:34132020-34183957 GCA_030710605.1 Cordylochernes scorpioides
TTTATTTGTGAAAGAAACATTCATGTCAATGTTTTCATTTGTTATATATATATAGATGGTGCAGCATTGTTTGTATTAATTTGTGCCTAACTGGCCTTGTCCTTATTGTTTGCGGAAGAGCATTCCTCAATACAAAATTTTAAATCAAAACTATGGATATAAGCTTTATGACCAATTCAAAATGTAGACCTTTCAAAAAGTCAGTCTGACGTTTCAGTGAACTACTGTTGCCCTTTTCAAGTTGTAAAGCTTTTGAGCAAAGTTTGTTTTTTGTTGATCTATTTTCTGGCACATATACATATTGAAATGCATATACATAGGTAAAATTAATAAAAGTATGTAAATATATACAAATGCATTATAAAATGGGTTTTTTATATATCGCCAAAAAATAAAAATATATAAAATAAAACTCTTTGTCGTCCTTACTCCTTTGAATTTGGATCATTACCATATTTTCTCAATTAAATGTTTGTATCAATTTTCTTATTTAGAGAATTACGGTTGTGATTCCCATCCCTCCAAAAACAGCTTTAAAGTTTGTCTTTGATTTTCAGTATGTGTCCACACTATGATTCTGATCCAGTATATTGTCACTCTGGGTTGCATAGGGTCATTGACTTTCATTTCCTCTCTGTGCTATATGTTTCCTGTTTCCATAATCAAAGTAAACACAGTAGAATCTCCATGAGAGGACACTCCCGCTAGAGAACACTTCTCTACAAAGGACAGTTTTCATTTGTAAAATGACCATTTTTACTATTTAAGTTGTGTGTCATCATAGTGTGGTAGGAGAAATCTAAATAATAATAAACATATATATAATACATATATAAAACATATCAATAGAATTAAATATATGATAACATTTTATATAATTTTAAACAATATTTCAATTTTATTGAAAAATAAATATATAAATCATGACCTAATCAACTCTTTCAAAATAAGTTTTGACAACTCTTTCAAAATAAGTTTTGACAACTCTTTCAAAATAAGTTTTGACAACTCTTTCAAAATAAGTTTTGACAACTCTTTCAAAATAAGTTTTGACAACTCTTTCAAAATAAGTTTTGACAACTCTTTCAAAATAAGTTTTGACAACTCTTTCAAAATAAGTTTTGACAACTCTTTCAAAATAAGTTTTGAGTCTTGGAACACACACACACACACATGAACTATCAGCAAATCTTGCCCAGGATTATCTTTCGGCTCTATTAAGTAATTGATGTTGGACATCTTTCCTAAATTAGCTTCTTTCCTTGTGTTTTTTGTCATTGTTCTTTTCCATTCTTTCCTGGAGCTTCTCTGTTTTGTTAATGACTACTTTTCTCATCCTGCTATTTTATCCAAGACATTTTTTATGTATTCGTCCTAACAATCAGTGCTAGGGTCCATTAGGCCATGGCCAAGAGGGACATGAGTTCTCTCCAAATAACAATAAAAATGGAGAGTAGCCTTGTGTTTTCTAGGAGCGCAGTGTTGTATGCATGGGTAATAAATGGAGGCAGTTTGTTCTAATTTTTTTTTTCTTATCTCGGTTTACATATATTCTCTAATCATGTTAATTAATGTTAAACATTTCCTTTCTGTTAGTCCATTAGTCTGGGGTTGGTAGCTCACTGTGAAGCAATTGTACAATCTTGCACATTTTTATCACTACATTCTCATTAAATTTCTGGTAAACTGTCGCTAATAAGAAACTGTGGAGCCCCATATCGTAGGAAAATATATTCAATTAGAAATCTGGAAACTACTTTTAATATTGCTTCCAAGACTGCTTTTGTTTCTGCATACCTGGTGTAATAGTCTGTCAGCACAATTATCCTTTTTTTTTCTATTTCTCCTAGATGGCAAGGGACCAACAAAGTCAATCCTGATTCTATCAATGGGGTACTTAGCAGGGGGTATAAGCTGTAGAAGTCCAGAAGGCAACTAATTCTAACCTTATCTACTTTAGCAAATATGGCATATGTCTTTACAAATTCTGAAACATCTTTCAACCTGGTAGGCCAATAGCGTTTATTTTTCATTTGATGTGTGGTTCTGGCAACATATAGAAGGCAGCATATGATTGTAGTATTCTTTCATGGTTTCTCCCCTTCTATACTTTGGAACTACCAGCAACCACACCCTACTTTAAGGGTTTGAATTTTTCTTGTAGAGGCACCCATTTTCTTCAAAGTTCTGTATAATTTACAGCTTGTTTCCTTTAGGGATTTTCTTAACATTTTCAATAAAGTCATTCTCTTCATCTATAATTATATCTCAATCTTTTTCCAGTAAGGGTTTTCTAAACAAACCATCAGCATTCAGATACTTTTTCCTGATTTGTGTATTATTTCAAAATCATATTCCTAAATCTTCGGTACCCATTGTGCTAGTGTTGAATCTTTCAGATTCTTGAGCCATCATAATATATGTGATCGGTTACTATTTTGAAGTGCCTTCCTTATAGGTAGGATTGTAATTTGGGCATCAACCACACAATTGCTAGACATTATTTTTCAATAGTCAAATAATTTTATACGGGTTTGCTCAGAGTTCAGTTCAAATATGAGATCACTTTTTCTTTTCTGTTGATCTTTTGCACTAGTGTCGGGCATTTCAGTATGTATGTATGTATGTAACAGTGTGTATGTATGAACAGTAAGTATGTATGTAGCGGTGTGTATGTAACAGTATGTATGTAACAGTATGTATGTAACAGTGTGTATGTATATATGTATGTATGTATGAACAGTAAGTATGTATGTAGCGGTGTGTATGTAACAGTATGTATGTAACAGTATGTATGTAACAGTGTGTATGGTTGTTCCGAGTTCGCTCGGAAGCAGCGTCAAGGAAGCCCGCGAGGGTACTCCCCTGCTCAGGCGAGAGACCCGTGAGTAGATCCAATCTCTCTTCGCGGCATAAGACTGCAAGCATCACGGCATCCAGGTGTATGTAACAGTGTGTATGTAACAGTGTGTATGTAACAGTATGTATGTAACAGTATGTATGTAACAGTATGTATGTAACAGTGTGTATGTAACAGTGTGCATGTAACAGTGTGTATGTAACAGTGTGTATGTATATATGTATGTATGTATGAACAGTAAGTACAGTAGAACTTACCTGTAAAGAACACCAAGTTTCAGAGCCAAAGTGTTCTTTAAGGAGAGGTATCCTCTTACTGGAGAGTTGCTAAATAGTAAAAATGGTAATTTTGCCATTGAAAACTGTCCTTTGTAGAGACGTGTCTTCTACCCTGAATGTCTTCTCATGGATGTTCTACTATACAATTTTATTGCTAAATTTGCATTACCGGATCATTTGGCAGAACTGTGGCTGCAGTTTGTGGATGTACACCATAGCTAAAAGTCTCGCATCTTGGCAGCACCAATGCTTGTTGTATGTCACATGCCATTTTCATTTTGTGGAAGCTGATAAAGCACAATTTGGATTATAAGCACAAGGTAATAAGATCAAATCCAAAATAAATAGTGTGTGATGTTTTGGTAACAACACTGTTACCGAAATGTCACACTCTATTTATTTAGATTTGGTCTTAATTACCTTGTATTTTGTGGATGATTGAGGCATCATTGGTTCGGTAACCTTACCAAGCAACTGCAAGTTACAAATGTAAACAATTAGTTGCTTTGGAGAGTAATTTTGGGTTATTTGAAGGAATGTCGAGTGGAGGAACAAGCCTTTTGAAGATTGATTAGCTAGAAGGCACATTGAATAGGGTTCTAGACCAAAAGCAAACAACCATAAAGAAGTTCTTTAAAACTACAAGAAAATGCATTTCTTTAAAAGATCTTTTTTTTTTTAGTTCTTTCTCTATTTACAAATTTATTCACCTTCATTGCAATTATTATTTTTTTTTTTTCACCTAGATTAAAATAGTACTTATAATATTTATTCCATGTTCAAAATATATTAATGTATTTTGTTCAACACTAAATCTTCTTCTTCTTTCTTATCTCCACACTGGGTGAAGTAGAATGCATCTGCCTTTGTCATTAAGACTGGGAGCACTACTCAGTGGCAGGCCGATCAACACTAAATGGTAACCATGAAACATTCTAAAAATTAAATTTCAAAGGCGCAATGGTATCAAGGCATATTAATCAAAACCTATAAAAAGATATTTTCTAAAAATATATTTCAATTATATTTAGTTGTCCTCTAGAAAGATGTCCACTAGCATTAAATAGTGTTGAATTGATTTTCATCTAACTGACTAATTCAACACGGATCTAATTCATTCATGATCTCTTGGGGTGTTGAATTAATGAAGTTGGACTATTATTTTAGATTTGTATTAATTAATGAACTCTATTGTAAATTACTTCTTGGGAGCAAAACAATTAAAAAATTATCCAAATGATACATGTGCCAATCCCTTAAAAAGAGTTAATTATCCAATAAATGATTAAAGTGTCTGTCTTGATGTAATTGTAGTAAACGTAGACTGAATCAGAGAGTATATATTGGGTTACCAATGAGGTCATCATTACATGTGGTCAGAGTATTGTGCTCTAGCAAGTGCTCCAACAGCACTATATCTATGTTCCTCTCCATCCAGTTGTTTTATCACTCTGCTGGTGGTACTAGACTGGAAGCTGAGTGGTTGGGAAATATGAGCAGGGAGGGCATAATGGAGATAATTGTTAACCCGTAATTACTGGCGTTCGGCTTGAAAGGCCGTGTGAAAATTAAAAATGTTTGCGAAATTTTCAAAATGCAATATTTTTCATCCAAATTTTAGGTAGCTTAATAAAATGCATTTATTTGAAGAACTTTTCATTTTAAGAGAAATCTATTAGCGCCCCTATTATTGGCCGTTTCACTTTTGGTTTTATAGACGTTCAAACGCAACAAATAAGTTGAGCATTCGTTTTTTTATTACTCTTGCTTCAATTATATGCATTCTAAATTGTGTTTTGTGATTGTAATTTTGTATAATATAATAGAAGTTCGGTTCCACTTTTGGTTTTTCAAAAAACAAAAATTTGGTATCCTATGTCCCTAAAATTGGAAAATCTGTTATATTACTCTCCACAATGCATTCGACCACAACAATTGATCAGAAACTGCTGAACAATAAAAGCCCGAGATAATCACATTTTATAATATGACCAAAGGTGGTGTAGATGTAGTTGATCAGACATGTATTCAGTTGGAAGAAGAACCAAAAGATGGCCCCTGTGTTTATTTTTCAACTTTTTGGATGTGGTTGCAATAAATTCAGCAGTAATTTATAAGGCTGTCAAGCAAGACGGTGGAATGGCTCGAAAAGATTTTATAAAGCAGCTTGCTCTACAACTAATGAGAGATGCCTTGAATATGAGAAATCAAGCCAAAATTTTGTCAAGAGATCTGCAAGTATTAATTCAGAAGCATGCTGGAACTTCATCACTTGAGGTAGGCAAATATTTATTTGATATTCAAACGAAATATCAATAATATGTGTTATCTAGGAATCCACAAGCGGCAGTCCTTGGTCCAAAAAACGCAAAAGATGCTACCTATGTAAAAAAGATCGTCGAACTCAAATGCAATTCAAAAAATGCAAAGAACCAATCTGCAAAGATCATTCTATTGAAATATGCTTGAATTGTGCATCTAATCTTGAATAAAATAGTTTAGATAGAATTTTTTAGAATATATATAGAATATTTTAGATAGAAAGAGTTTCTTGTACATTTTCATTTAATTTTGTTTAGAGCTCTGTTTATTCGAAAAAACAAAATATTTATTCTTTGGAAATTATGTGTATACGTTTAATTTTTTATTTTATAAAATTTATGCTTTATTATTGATTTTAAAAGACGGCCTGAGAGGCCGAACGCCAGTAATTATGTAAGGAAAATAGGCGCCAGTAACTAAGGGTTAAAACAAAGCTTCCTTATTGTCAATTACTTAACAGAGAAAAGATAACTTCTCAAAATGTGGTTTCCATTATGTACCCATGTGTCCCTCTCATAGGTTGCTAGTGACTCTTCTATCCACTCCAGGCCCTAGCCAGATGTGCAATGTGCCCAGAGAATATGTACTACTCAGCACCATAGATGGCCGACTCACGGCCATGGATGCCCGGGACCAAGGCAAGATGTTGTGGAGTGAGAAAATTGGGGAGAGTCCTCTGCTGGAGTCCACCTTGCCTCAGTTCTTTGAGGTAGGTCCTGGAAGCTACATGTTTTCTTTGGTTTAAATCCAAATTTCCCAAATTGACTAATTGGAGAAATAGGGCAGAACCAGACATTTCATGTTTCAGTCTTGTATCTTAACTGTAACAGCTTTAAGATTATAAACTTGATTGTTGAGAGTTAATTTATTGTTAATTAAATTGGGCTGCTCTATGGGAGTAAATCAATTTCTAAAGGGTTGGTGAATGACTCTGCCACTAAGTGTTCCTCCCACAGCTACCATTGTTCTATGGCAATTGGATACAAAGAGTAAAACATCTTTATTTAGTCAAATATTTCCAAGGTAAACCACACATAAATCAAACTAAAATTAGATGCTTTAGAGAGATTGGATGCTTATGGGCGGGGAGTTGGTAAATTATTAATTTAATTATCAAAATTTAAGAAGCTTCTCATAGTTTCAAAATGAAAAGCAACCTTGTAAAGATTAATTTATATATATAAAAAATTGAAAATATTAGAAAATAGACAAAAGTACACGAAGTTAGAATGATGAAAAAAATTAACAGTCAATAATAGAACACTAGAGATTTAAAAAAGGAATTATTTTAATACGTGTGTTGCTTTAGGAGGTTAATATTTTTGAAATTTTAAGATTCAAAAAAGTGGGCTTTGTTGAATTGATAGGGGCTGCCTTTGGGATGTAATTTTCAAAGAAAATCAGTTGTTTTTAAAAAGTTGTTGCCTTAGAGGAAATCTCATTCATGTTAACTGCATTCTGGAAGTTTGGCTGTATTATAAATATAGTTTCCCATAAAACATCTTAGTTTTCCATTATCTGCATTAAATGGTAGAAGTATCTGGTATATTCAGAAAAAATTGAAAATAAAAAGATATTTCCAGGATAGTGGAAGGAGATGCTTTTTTCTTAATATATATATATATATATATATATATATATAAAATTAAATATATATATTTAATAATATATATTATTTGATAATATTTGATGATATTTAAAAAAAGAAACGCATTGCCAGTAAATTTATTTGTGTAAAATTTTAACGATAGAGATGGCAATAAAATTTAAATTACTAATATATATATATATATATAGATTGAAAATTTACCTGGAGGAAATTAATCCATAGAAGCAATGGGCGCTTCTCCCGTCAAAATAAACGTCAGAATCTGACACCATCTATTGACCATCGCCGCAACTAGCGGCATCGGGTCGGTGACAAAGCCACAAACACCAACTTTGGCAAACTGATAAGCGTCCACCTAGAGACCATGGTTTCGGGCTAATGGCCCTCGTCAGTCTAGAGCAGACTTGGTGGGGCCAAAGTTGGTGTTTGTGGTTTTGTCATCGACCCGATGCCGCTAGTTGCGGCGACGGTCAATAGATGGCGTCAGATTATGATGTTTATTTTGACGGGAGAAGCGCCCATTGCTTCTATGGATTAATTTCCTCCCGGCAAATTTTCCATCTATGTTTTGCCAATAGATTTGGCCCAGCCACATCTCCAGCAAAACACCTCTTTGGTAGATTGTGAGGATTCCATTAGATCCTGTGTGGATCTCAAGGAATAAAGTCTGCCCTAGACTGACGAGGGCCATTAGCCCGAAATCATGGTCTCTAGGTGGATGCTTATCAGTTTGCCAAAGTTGGTGTTTGTGGCTTTGTCACCGACCCGATGCTGCTAGTTGCGGCGACGGTCAATAGATGGCGACAGATTCTGACGTTTATTTTGACGGGAGAAGCGGCCATTGCTTCTATATATATATACAGTTAAACCTGTCTATAGCGCCCCCTCTAAATAGCGCCTCCCTCTCTATAGCGCCCGATTTTAAATACGTAGTACAATGCAATTTACATTAAAAGTGACCTGTCTATAGCACCCCCTCTCTATGGCACCCAATTTTGGTGAGTCCAAAGAGGGGGCGCTATAGACAGGTTTAACTGTATAATATTAAGCTAGAATTAAAAAATAATCGTTCCCCTGAGGAGGGTGGCAGTGAGTCCTTGAAACATCAGGAAGAAAATGAGAGTGGTTGATGTATCTTTTCAAGCAAACTTCCAACCAGCAAATGGTGTTCATAAAGATGTGTTCAGGGAATGAAATCAAAATACATACAGGTCATTGTAGGGAATTTTTATTTTAAAATCATGTGTGTGTAAAAGGGGCAACTTTATGTATGTTGAATCAACTTAATGTAAAATGGAATTGAAATAAAAGTTTAGCGTAGAGTGGCAACAAGGAAGTGTGGGTGGCAGCTGGAGATTGGAGGGGAGATGTACAAGCTGCTGCCGACATTCGATGGCAAGCTCTTCATCAACCGGGATGGCAACCTGCAGCATGTCGGCCATTTGACTGAGAACATCATGAAGTCCATCCAAACTCAGCCAACCGGGGGCTGGGAGCGCTCCAAGTATGGCCTGGATCTTCTCACTGGCCAGGTCAGCTTCTCTCCATTCTATTGTACATCTTTCTTCCAGCAAGACTTCCTTGGTATCCCATGGTGCTCAAATTGTTACAACAGCATCCTCCTTGTGTGGATTTAACTCATTACTATTAGTTTAACTGGGACCATGGCTTTAAATAATTCTATATTTAAAGATTATAAACAGAACTCAGTGTCTAGCAAAGAGTTCCATGACAGATAGAGGTAAATCCTTCCTGTACTCCCAATATTTTGATATTGAGTTTCAAAGTAGCTGCCTCACTTTGACTTCTTGCTACATCTTGTGTACATTTCTTGTTAAAATTTACATTGTAGTACAGACAAACTTAGATAATTCGAAGCCCAAGGGACCAAAATAAAAATTTGAATTATCCAAAAATTCAAATTAAAAATGAAAATTCTATTTATAGGAAAGAAATATATTCGAATTATCCAAGTTATACTGTATATGGTTAGTTATGTGTGTGTATTAGCATAACATTTTTATTAACCTTTTTGGCTAGAGAGGTGGTCAACTCCTAAAATATACTAAAATTGTGATACAATACGAGCAACCTATATATTCAGATGGGTATATAGTTGGACAAAGTGTGGATTTAAAAATATAATAATAATGAAAAAAATATTTGATTTAGTTGAAAAATACACATTATTGTAAAAAAAAAAAGTGTAAAATTTATTAAATAATAGAAATATAGAATTAAGGAGTTTTCAAAATGTAATAAGACCAAATAAATAAATAGTGTGTGACATTTCAGCAACAGTGTTTTTACCATCATCAGACAAAGAGTCTTCAAAATATATTCAAATTCTTATTTGTTACTTCAAAAATACAAATAGACCTTTAAAGATTTGCGGCATGTTTTATCAATGTTTGTTTAAATCAAATGTTTGTTCAGATTTTTTTTCATTGCAACAAATAAGGCTTCCAGTTAAGGAGAGGATATTCCTAGATGGGCAAAGAAATACATTTTGAAGGTTAATCTAGGAATTGAAGGAGGAGGAATGCAAGGTGTTGTTGATTGACTGATGCCAACATGTCCCACAAACATGTAAACAAGGTCTCTAGCAAAATAGAATGTTTGTATCATGGATGGATATTCATGGATGAGTCACTCAGAAACCAATGTGGTTATGGCCATTTTTTGATATTTTCTAATATATTACACAAGGTAATAAGACCAAATCCAAATAGTGTGTGATGTTTCAGTAAGTGTTGTTACCGAAACATCACACACTATTTATTTGGATTTGTTCTTATTACCTTGTGTTTATAATCTATAATCCAAATTGTGCCTTACCTTGTGTTTATAATCTATAATCCAAATTGTGCCTTACCTTGTGTTTATAATCTATAATCCAAATTGTGCCTTATCATTACCTTGTGTTTATAATCTATAATCCAAATTGTGCCTTATCATTACCTTGTGTTTATAATCTATAATCCAAATTGTGCCTTTCCATTACCTTGTGTTTATAATCTATAATCCAAATTGTGCTTTATCATTTCTAATTTTTTGTAAGAGCCATTTTGATGGAACCATGTCAGTAAACCAGTTTCTAGGGATGTAGTCTTCTTGTCACCACTAACCTCTGGAGTGTTTATTTCCATTTACATTACTATACATATGAAAAATTATTTTTAAAAAATAGAACAAGTTCAGATGTAGATATTAAAAATAAAAAGGCATATCCTGACCATGCTCACATGAACATTTTATATAGGAGACTGCCATCTAGTGGAACAGAAATCAACTAAACGTTTATTCAACTTGTTCCATGATATTTGGCCAACCATTTTATTGATAAATCAAGAAAATCCAACCATGTACGCGTTACAGCTGTTGACCCTCGTCAGCGTGGTGCATGCTGTACTTCTAGGACCAAAATTTGGTCCCAGAGAGTTCCTGAGAAATCAAGAAATGGGTATTTAACCCTTAACTGGACGGGTGGATTTTTCTTACGTAACTGGACGGGTTGGGTAGATTCAACCCACTTATGTAACTTTATGAAATAAGTGCTAAATATTGATTGAAATCAATATTTAAAAAAATATTTAATTAATAAATAGTTAATATACAGTATTTGACTTTTAAAAATTCTGAATATAATCTATTTACAGTTTTCACAAATTTTTAAGAAATGTTATTGCAAACGCTTAGTTGACATACAGAGCAAAAGGTTTTTATTTTTACTGCGTTTTTTGATGGACATTTGTAGCACTTTTTTGGAGTATCAGATTCTTGTGGCATCGTAGATTCACTTGGTTTACTTGAACCATCATTCTTGAATTGTTGTCTGTAATTTCAGTAGGAGAGAATTGAGATTACGTGTGGCCAGGTGTTCATTAGTCAATGCTCTCCCAAGATCAACAATAAAAGGACTCCTTTTTTGTTACCCTTTTTATCAATCTGATTACCGATTTTCTTTACTTTTTTTTTTTGGAACATAGGAGACTAAAGTGGTTGTTCCAGAGAAACCAAAAATAGAGGTTCCTGATTCTCTATTAGGGTGCGGTTGAAATTGTGGTGAATCTAAGGTTTGTTCTTTCTCATCGTTCCTATATATGTAAGGCCATGTTCTTTCAACTTATCAACTAACTCTACTGAAGTGAACCAATTGTCTGCTGGAATATTTCTTCCAACGTGTGGTCGACTAATCTCTAAATCATATATATTTTGGGTTGGCAGGGATAGTTCTCTCTGTTGACTTGATTGATAATTCTACTTATCTAAAGAAATAAGTGTTATTTTATAAAAAAGGAAGCTAAAAATAGCGGAAGATAGAGACTCAAGTATGAGCGACGAGTTAACACTGACACGAAAAATTCTCACGCTTCTGGACGGGCTGGGCGGAATCCGCCCATACATGCAAATTTAACCCCCCTCCCAAAACTGAAATTTATAAACGTTGGATGGAAAATGTTTGTATCACTGTAAAATTAGAATACATGAAAGCTGGTAGCTCTAGGTAAACGAAAAATATATTTTTTTCCTATATTAAATTTATGCATGGGCAGAATCTACCCAACCCGTCTAGTTAAGGGTTAAAGATAAGTTTTGTTCCACTAGATGGTGCTCTGCTATCTAAAATACTCATGTGGTCAGGATATGTCTTTTTTTGTTTTTAATTCCTACATCTATTTAATCTGGAATATCCATTGTGTTGATCCTAATAAAGGACTTTTTTTTAAAGGGGGTATTTAAGGCCAAGTTTGTGTAAATACGCTGTTCATGTAAAAAAAAGAAAATATAATTGATTTTTTAAAAAATATCAACACTTTTTTCATATTTTTTCACACATATACAGTAGAACCTCCCTGTAAAGGACACATAATTGCAGAACCAAAGTGTCCTTTAGGGAGAAGTGTACTCCTTTGGAGAGTTGCTAAATAATAAAAATAGTTATTTTGCAAATGAAAACTGTCTTTTGTAGAAGTGTACTCTAGTGTGGGTGTCCTCTCATGGAGGTTCTACTGTATGTATATTGTTGTGTGTCAACAAGCAACCGACCGGAAATACACGTGACGTTGCAAAATTATCTTAAATTTTGTTTATTTTATTTATTTATCAGAGAAACGGCACCACAGAGATAACAGGCACGAGTTGTATTTGACCACGGACCACCGTTTTCGCGGAATGCTTACAAATACTGTGCGAGTTATCGTTGGACCTTCGTGCATTTTATTTATTTATTTTTTTTTTATCCTTGCCCGGCGAACGAAAGATGTCTTGTACCAGATCTAACCCTCCCAACGGCTATACCGCAGAGAATCGGACCTCAACAAACCCTCCAGAACCGGACCACAAGCCCAGCCCTGGAACGGGTCATGGTGACCATAGCCCACCAGGACAATGTACTGCAACCTACCAATAAATTGAGTTTTATATCCCCACTTCAGCCTCATCACATGGTGGAGAGCAGTGTCGGCCCAGCACCTCAAGCAGCGAACATAAATATTGGCTACGGAGAGACGCCGCCGTGTTTCAACCCGGAGGAGGAAGACATCGAGGACCACGTGGAGGAATTCAAGACGTGGCTGACGGCGAGCAAGGTACCGAAGGGAGACTGGACGAAGGCCCTAGTACGGCGGCTTCCACTTGACGGCCCGCGAATTTATCAAGTGCAGGTTTGACCCTTCAGCCGCACTTGAAGACGTCTTGGAAGCACTGAAACTTTGCTACCCAAGGAAACGACGGCCGGGCACGTAGTAGGGGTAACGAATTAAAGAAAACGAGACGGCCCCAGTCCACGAAAGATACGGGGAGATATTTGATGAACCTGATTACGGCCCACGCGACGGCAGGCGAGTTTTCGCCGTTTGATTCAAGCAAGGAGGCATTGTGGGCATTGGCTCCAAAAGACTGCCTACTACTGGCAGCCTCGTGGAGCACCACGCGGAACCCAGAAGAGGCCGACTTCCTACAGGCGGCGAAATTCCTCGACGAGGCGGATAAATTGAACAAGGAACGGACGGAGGCAGGTACAACGACGAGTTGGGAAACAACTACGAGGACGGCGGAAGAGTGGGAACAAAAACAAGGACGAAATCCAAGGACCGAAACGCCCATGGAAAAAGCAAGAAGATTTATGCTACCGGACGGGACGCCAAGATGCTTCACTTGTTACCAGACGGGGCACAAACACTGGGATTGCCCGAAAAGGAGGCCACGTGGTAAGTACAATTTTGCCTCTAATCCTGTGGTGGAAGTTTCAAACAGTGTAGAGAGCGTACCACGTGTATTTTCCGAGGTTACTGGTAACACCAATCGCATAATCTTCAGGGTAAAAGGACAACCGGGGGTTAACGAGAAACAGACATTAAATAAGGTACCAATAGAAAAATCCACTTTAGAAATAGGGGGTACAGCAATGGAAAAATTCCGTTGGACAGGTATGACAAATTTCTGTTTAATCACGCATATCAATGAGACACATGTAGGCAAACTGATTTTCGATTCAGGGGCAAATGTTAGCTGCATAGACGAAGGAATAGCCAACGCACTAGGATGTGCTAGAATGCCTTCAAATTACTTATACGGGGAATAAGTGGGTCAGTAGTCTCGAACACGTGCACATACTTGGAGGTCAACATTGATGGTTTCGACATATGTGGCAGGTTCACCATAATTCCAGGAAACGGGGAACAGATTATTTTCGGCGTCGATATTCTAACAAACTATCATTGCAAAATTATGTTTAGAGACGAATCGGTAGAATTGTATAGGCCAAAATAGGCAGGGACCGACCACGTGGTAGAACTAAACGAAGAACGGGAACTCGAGAGGTTAGGAACAATTACGAGCGATCGGAAAAACCCCAAACAAAAGTACTGCATACTAGACGACCTTGAAATTGCACCACGTTGTAAAACGAGGGTTAAGTTAAAAGGGCCAACAGTAATGGCGGGCATTTTAGAACCCAACCCCGACTGCGTAAGAAGAACGGGGCTACTAATACCATCAGTACACGTTTCCGAAACGGTATCCGAGATATTCATTGATGTCATAAATACTAGGAACGAGCCGGTGCGGTTGGTAGCAAACTCGTGCTTGTTACGATCCGGCGGGGGAAATAGCGAATGTTTCTTTCCTAAGTGAACAGGTGGGATACAGTACGACGGGCCACGTGCAAATACGAACCACAGAAGTTCGATATAAACCCGGAGCTATCGGACAGCGAAAAAATCGACGTACTGGACGTATTGTACAGGTATCGGGAACTTTCTCAGAAGAGTGGAATAAGGCGGCAGATATCGAACCGTACCACATTAAACTTAAAGCGAACACGGAACCAATTCGACAAAAAGCCTATCGCCGCAGTCCTAAGGAACGTGATATTATAGAGGAACAGGTTAAAGAAATGTGTGAAAAAGGAGTTATTAGGAAATCAACATCTCCATGGGCGAGCCCGGTCGTTTTGGTTAAAAAACCAGACGGATCCTATAGGTTTTGTGTGGACTATAGAAAAGTTAACAACGTAACCGAAAAATTCTCATATCCATTACCGGATATCACCGACTGCCTGGACCGTTTTAGCGGGAATGAAGTATTTCTCTCACACGGATTTTGTTAGCGGTTATTGGCAGTGTCCACTGGACGAAACAAGCAAGCCAATTACAGCGTTCACGACAGGTAACGGGTTGTACGAGTTTCAAGTGTTTACCCTTTGGTTTAACCGGGGCACCGGGGTCATTTCGAAAGAATCATGGATACACTGTTAGCTGAATTGAAATGGTCCGAGTGTATGGTTTATCTAGATGACGTCATCGTGTACGGAAGAGACATACGTGAACACAACGTGCGGTTAACAAATGTTCTAGAATGTTTCCGCGGGGCAGGCTTATCCCTAAAACCATCAAAATGTAGATTCGCCTACCAAAAGTTACCAATTTTGGGACACGTGGTATCGGGAAAACGGCGTAGAACCGGCTACTGATAAGATCGAGGCGGTTAAGGAATTTCCGATTCCGAAAAATGTCAAGCAAGTTCGTTCGTTTCTGGGACTTTGTGGCTATTATCGCCGTTTCATAAAAAACTTTTCAAAGATAAGCAAACCGCTGACGTGTTTAACGGAAAAAAGATAAGAAATTCGTGATAGGTCCGGCCCGAAATAGAAGCTTTCGAAACCTTAAAAAAAAAATTGACTGAGGAGCCAATTCTAGCACACTTCAACCCAGACGCTAGAATAGAAATACATACAGACACATCAATCGTGGGATTAGGCGCGGTGCTAATGCAACCGGACAATGACGGGTTTTTGCACCCGATCCACTACTTGTCGAGAACGACATCGAAACACGAGAGTAAATATGGTATCTCAGAACTAGAATGTTTAGCAATAGTCTGGGCTCTACAAAAGTTACGGCCGTACATCTTCGGGAGAGAATTCAAAGTCGTACCGACCATAGCGCGTTAACGTGGCTAGCTAACGTACGTGACCCGTGCTCAAGACTTACTAGATGGGGGTTAAAACTCATGGAGCACGACTTTGAAATAGTCCACCGCGCAGGGAGGAAGAACGTTGCACCGGACGCACTCTCACGCAAACCCGTTCCACAAAAAAGATACGAACGTCGAAGACAACTTCAACGATTTAACGGCATGCACAGTACGGATCGACGAAAACGGACAAAAGGAAGACACGTTTTGCCGCGATATTACCGGGAAACTACCAGACGCTAAAACACGGGACGAATATAAAAAAATAAACGGGATCCTTTATAAAAAGAACCATGCAACACAAGGTAACCAATGGTTGGTCGTAGCACCAAAGCAAAGCGTATCCGAAATAATGAAAACAGCGCACGATATACCCGAGGCAGGACACATGGGGGTAGCGAAGACGGTCCACCGTATTAAGCAACGGTTCTACTGGAAAGGTCTGGAAGAAGACGTGCGGAAATACGTTCGGTCGTGCAAAGTGTGCCAGGCCTTCAAACCACAGAGGTTCAAACCCGCAGCCCCGCTAGAACCGTTACCACCAGCAACAGACATCTGGGAACGAGTGGGAATAGACCACCAAGGTCCTTTCAAAAAATCGGTAGAAGGCTACGAACACATTCTAACGATCGTAGACCATTTTAGTAAATACGCACTCGCAATCCCGGTAAAAGATACAAAGGCGGAAACCACGTGCAACGCACTCTCAGACAATCTGCTCTACGTTTTTGGTACTCCGAAATGCATAATATCCGATCAAGGCAAATCTTTCGATTCGAGTACTTTTAGAGACTTTACACGGTTGTACGGGATTAAACATATTATGGCTTCCGCGGCACACCCGCAAACAAACGGCTTATGCGAAAAACTCAACGGCATCATAAAAAACGGCATCAGAGTTTATCTCGAGGACGATCACGCCGAATGGCCGAGATTCGTAAAAACGGCGACTTTTGCGTATAACTCGTCCATTCAGTCGTCGACACAGGTGACACCGCATAAGTTGATATTTGGCATAGAACCGAGGACGTCCCTAGACGTAGGACTACCAACCGTCGACGAGCCAGTAAAAACTTACGACGAATACGTGACCAACCGCATTTTAGAAAACGAGAGATTAAAGAAAATTGCCGACGAAAACTACCGAGACCGGACAATGATGACGAAGTGTCAGTATGACCTTGCGAACCGTGACCGCTTCCGGAAGTTTGAAGTGGGCGACCTGGTACTACTGGAGTCGTCCCGCAGGAAACCAGGGAAAACGGAGAAATTTCTGCCGAAATACGTAGGACAGTACGTAATAAACGGATAGAATCAAGGAAACGACATATAGGTTACGACCACAGGACGGACGCAACGAAAATAGTAGGCGCCAGAGCACGTTAGCGCACGTGTCGAGACTTAAGGAATTTCTAGAAAGATAACGGCGACTCGAGGGACCGAGTCTAAGATAAGAGGGGGGGTGGTGTTGTGTGTCAACAAGCAACCGACCGGAAATACACGTGACGTTGCAAAATTATCTTAAATTTTGTTTATTTTATTTATTTATCAGAGAAACGGCACCACAGAGATAACAGGCACAAGTTGTATTTGACCACGGACCACCGTTTTCGCGGAATGCTTACAAATACAACGTGCGAGTGCGAGTTATCGTTGGACCTTCGTGCATTTTATTTATTTATTTTTTTTTTTATCCTTGCCCGGCGAACGAAAGATGTCTTGTACCAGATCTAACCCTCCCAACGGCTATACCGCAGAGAATCGGACCTCAACAACCCTCCAGAACCGGACCACAAGCCCAGCCCTGGAACGGGTCATGGTGACCATAGCCCACCAGGACAATGTACTGCAACCTACCAATAAATTGAGTTTTATATCCCCACTTCAGCCTCATCAATATATATTACTATTGAATGTTATTAATATTCGAAAGATAAAAATAGGCGCCTAGAAAAGTTAAAAATTTATTACAGAGACTGGTTAACACTATATGCTAACTTTGGCTGCATGCCAATTGTGCTGGAGACATGGTGACCCTGATACCAAGTCAATTTGTGTGATTGGGGTCACAGGTTAGGATTCAAGGACAAAGGAACACGGGATGCCATAAAAGTTAGGTGAATAAGCAAAAGCATGGTGATCTGAATACCAGCACAGTTAGAAAACCCTAATGTGGCCATTTTGTTAGACAAATGTTAACTGTTGTAGAATTGTGTTTTTACATCATTAAATTTGTTCATCTATTTTTTATAAGAATATTTTAATTTACAAACAATTTTTCTCCACTAAATATTACTAAACTGAATTATGATTAAGCTTGCAACATTGATTTAGTATTATTAGTGTGATCTTTTTGCACCAAAATGACCAGCTTGAATTTGTTTGAACTGCAGAGTAGGCTACCCTTGTATAAAATTAAAACTTAGATATACAGCAGAAACTTGTTATAACAGGCTTTTTAAATCACCAACATGGTTATAACATCACAATTCTAAGTCTTACTTAGTTATAACAACATAAAATCTTGGTCCCAAGTGATACTTTCAGTTTACATCTTTACTGTGGTTTTTAACTGTACTATTTAAGCCTGAGATTTACAAGTCAATAAGACCAAATCTAAATAAATTAATAGTGTGGGGCGTATCGGTAGCCAAGTTGTTACTAAAACGTCACACACTATTAATTTATTTGGATTTGGTCTTATTACCCTGTAGTTCTTATCTATAATCCAAATTGTGCCAGAGATTGTTATAAACAGAGTGCTGTTGGTAAACTGGCAAAACCACTGAAGAGCCAGGTCCTTCCATTAATTTTTCATTGCAGTAAGGGCAGTAGATTATTATTTAATTTTTAAAAAATGATAGGCATCAAAAATAGTTTCAAATTGTCAGAACAACCAATTCTGCAGACTTCCAATGTGTTTGTACAGAAGTACTACAGCTGCAACCTGTCCAGCTGCCAGCACCACAACACTGTGAGCACCTCTGGCCCCACCCTGGTGGTGGTGAGGAACACCCACGTCATGAGGGGAGATGATCCCCACACTGGGAAGGAGAAGTGAGTCTTGACCCAACTCTCTCAGTATTATTGAATCTCTGACCTTCACAGATTCATTCACCTTGTGGTCATTTTTAAACTTCTTTGTGGCTACAGAATTATAACTTACACATGTGTTCTCTTCCATATTAACTTTTACTCCGCTTGTACATGGAGGCCTTTTTTTTTTTTTTTTTCATCTTCCAAATCTGTCACTTTATAATTTTTCTTTTTCTATCCAATCCTCATTATACAACACTGGTAGCAAGTTTAGTCATAGGACGACATTAAACAATTTTTCATATTTTGATCATTATATTTTGAAGCATTGACATTCTTGAAAGCTGAACTATTTTTTTTTAGCAGAATATCAAAAAGAAGGATTCTATCTGTGTTGATTTTCAACTCTCTGATGGCTTTCAATGGTCATCTGCAATTATATCCATTAATGACACACAAGTGTTTGAGCTTTCAAAATGATCTTGTGGGGGTCGGTGGAAGGGTGGTCTAAACTATTGGTTTTCGACTGCTACTGACCGGGATCGAATCCCGCATTGGGCACTATTTTCAAATTCTTGCAAAAGTTCCAACCCCTACAAGCGAATGCAAGTAACCAAACGGGGCCTTGCCATAATTGTAAGTGCAAAAGTTGAAATACTTTTCACATGTGTAGACATGTAGGTGCACTTATAATAAAAGCAGTCACTGACTACTCACCATGATTATCATGGCCTGTACCACGTGTACTAGGATAATAATAATTTTAAAATAATAATAATCTTGTAAGCCTAGTCTGTACAAAGGCCAGCAGGAGATGTGCTGCAGGTGGAAGTTCACAGTGGGAGACCTGGACATCTCCTTGCTGACCAGAGAAGGCAGCTGTGAGAGCCTCAATGACAAGGACCAAGTCGTAGACTCAGCCAAGTCCCTCAGCTTTGATTACAAGATCAACCTCCATGGTGGCCACATAGGGGCCTTCAGCAAGGAGGGCCGTTTCCTCTGGTCACACCAGGTGAGCTCTTGTCATTCACTTTTCTTTTTTAAAACATAATTAACAGGTTTCTCTCTCCCACACTATTTACCTACCAGTTTAATCAAAACTTATTATTTTTATTTTTCAATTGGAATGTAAAGAAATTTTTTCAAGTTGAAAACTTGGCAGTTATATTTTGCCATAAATTTTAGTTAAATATAATGTACACATATTTTAAATCATATTTTTTAGCTCAACATATGCATATATATATATAAAACTAGCTAAGTGACCAGGGCAATGCCCCATGTTTACCTGAAGGGCTTATGAAGACATATAAGAGTATAAATAGTGTCTTAAAAAATTGTAAGGATATATTCTGAGCTCTTAGAAGCAGCATTTCAAGTAAGGTTGAATAAAAATATTTTCTAAGCAAAGTATATACATTCGGGCAGATAGGAACACGGATAAATCCTGGGCATCCAGAGTAGATCCTCAAGGAAACAACCATCATGAGTAGGTGAAGTAGAATGTGTCTGCCTTTGTCATTAAGACTGAGCGCACTACTCAGTGGCAGGCTGACTTAACTCCTAAAGAAATGGCCGCCTCTGATATGAGGAACAGACGTCATTCTAAATCCCTGGATCTGGAGCCCTTACAGGGTACTATCAGCTGAGTCCAGATTTTTTAGCAAGCTTGTTACTGCTCTCCTTCCTCTTTTTTCATCCGGACTTGGGACTGGCAAAGTTCTACAGAGAAATATTTCTGATTATAAGCAGAATAGTAATTATTTTAAAAACAAAGCAATTTGGTGATGTAAATATATAAAGAATATTTTGAAAAAAAAATCTATGATTTGAAAATTGAATAAATAAAATAAATATACCTACTAATATTTGGAGAATAAAAATAAATGTGACACATGAAGTAAAAATATAACGGACATTCTATATACAGTTACGAGCGTCATGCGTTCTTAATTCTTCAGTTTTCATCTCTGTCACCGTTTGCTTTTTTTTTTGGAATGGCGCTCTCCTATTGGTTGGCTACGATCACGCCACCTTTGCCCCCCCCCCCACTCGCTTTTTGGTTTTTGTAACTATTGTGTTGGAGCGGGTCGCACCTTAAATAAATGCATATATTAGTTAATAACTAAATGGAATCCTCTCTTTCTTTTTCCCCAGTAAGAGACGCCTACGGAAGCCAACAGTACATAGACAGATAAAGCACATAGGCTATAGTTATTAACTAATATATGCATTTATATAAGGCGCCAATTTATAATTGTAACAAATAGTATTTGATTAAAAACATTCAATCGGGTAAAACACGGGCGTTGCCCGGGTCATTCGGTTAGTTTTAGTATATAGATCACTATGTATAGTTCAGCTTATTTGGAGGAGATTGCTTAAAACTTCACAACTAAAAACTCTGTTAGTGTATTATCTATATAAGAGGTATTTGATGGGATATAGTATCGATATGAGGGATTCAGTCAGGACTTCACCCAGCTGTTGAGTGAGTCAGCTCAGATATGTGGCACCTGCTATGTAGCCATGTGTAAAGCAAGGTTCCTCAGGCTGAGGTTTTTGTTCCAATAAGTGGTCTTCCCTATCTCAATAACGGAGTATATATACAGTGGAACCTCGAGGTTTTGTTCCAATGAGTGGTCTTCCCTATCTCAATAACAGAGTATATATACAGTGGAACCTAGTTATAGCAGTAGCCTCTCTTTATAACAGCTACCAGGGGGGTCGGTGGAAGGCTGGTTAAACCGTTTGGTTTTCGACCACTACGATCCGGGTTCGATTCCCGCATTGGACACTTTTTTTTCTGTAAAAAAAAAAAAAATGCTCCAATGGCCCCCGATTCTTGCAAAAGTCCAACCCCACCAGCGAGTGCAAGTAACCAAACGGGGCTCTGGCACATTTGTAAGTGCAAAGTCGAACTGCTTTTCACATGTGTAGACATGTGGTGCGCTTACAGTAAAAGCAGTCGCTAACTACCCACCATGATTATCATGGCCTGTACCACGTGTACCTGGGATAAGCAAAAAAAAAAAATTAACAGCTACCTGGTTAGAAGATCATAAAGTCCCAAGTTTTAAGTCTCAATTGTTTTAACTTTGGTTATAACAATTAAAAATCTTGGTCTCAGGTGATATTTTATATATAAGTATAGAGAGACAGTTAAACCATATTCTTAAAATGTTGTTTCCCAATTTTAAAAATATACACATACCTAAAAATGTTGCATATTTGCCAAAAAAAAAAAATCAGATGATGGATTTTAATATATTTATTGTGTATGTAAAAATGTTGTCAATTGTCTTTAAAAAAATACCAATAAAAATATCTAAAAATAATAATACAGTCAAACCTGTCTATAGCACCCCCTCTAAATAGCGCCCGATTTTAAACATTAAAATGTATACATTTTACATTAAAAGTGACCTCTATAGAGCATCCTATTTTGGTGAGTCCCAAGAGGGGGGTGCTATTGACAGGTTTAACTGTAATTTAATTAGGTCAAAAATAGCCCGAAACATTTTTAGAAGTAAAAGTCAATAATTAGTTGGACGACAATAGCCAACCACCACATTGCTTGTCAGGAGAAGGCCTTGTCCTGAATAAAATTGTGTCACACACTGGTGAGAATTATCACCTCTCAGCTTCCCTCTGTCTGGCCTCCTGTTTCTTTCCAACACCATTCCTCAAATCTTCTTTTTGACATTTGTAGAGAGAGCTGTCTAAACCCCATTTTATGAATGCCCCCCCCCCCCCCTTTTTTATCAGATTGTATAATTAATTATACAAAAGATCACGGAGACTAAATTCATAGATTTTTTATTATTTCTTTTTCTTCTGTATATATCGTTATTTCCTTTGTCTCACTGCTTTGTTCTTATGCATACCTCTGGTGAATCCTGTATAGGGTCAGTGACCCTTAAATAAAGGCTTTTTGTTGTTGTTGTTGTACTAAATTCATAGATCAAATTCACAATCTTAATAGGGTTGGAATACAGGTCTTGTCTTAAGGCTTCCATACATTCAAAGAGGTGGTCTGGTGAGGCTTCTTTGGTACTGTTGATGTTGCAAAAAAAAAAATAATACCCCTGAAGACCCTACCTCCATTCCATTTTTCTGTGATGGAAATAGGAGAGAAAACTTAATAAACAGTATAGAAATAAGAAAACCTTTAATTTACCAATCTGAGTCTTCTGATACAAGAATACACTAGTTGGTGGAATAAACCAGTCACTCCAGTCATCTCAGGTGCATTAAACAAATATTTTCATAAATGAAAAGGTACAATTTGGATTATAAATTAGAAACATTAGTGCTGTAAAGACCAGGATATCCTAAAGGATATTTGGTCATCAGTTGGTGATATCTGTCGATCAAAAGATCTAGCCCGAGGGCGCATGCCGGCCATCACCTTCCTCGGAAGAAGCCGCTCCTAACATGGAGGACAGACGCTTCATCAGCCGTTCCTAACATGGATGCAGACGCTGGAGTAGTTGTTGTTGGCTACAGCCTTTGGTTGATTACATGGCGGGCTGGACTCGCCATTTGACTCAGAGTCGTCATTGGGCTTTTGTGGCTTTTTGTAGAGGTACCAGTGCCACTGATACCCCACCACGCCCTGGTAACACTGACGCTGCTTGTTCGCGACTGCTTATTTGACCAGTTGTCTGATCTTATTCGCAGCTAACCATCATATCTGATGGCCGTTCCCCTATCCACAGCCCGGGGACGCGCCTGGCAGCATGCAGCTCTGCTTTCCTTGGGAATTTGCCCAAGCTCCAGGAAACAGCGCCCCTGTGTGGGAAAGAAGCTCCCATACAGACAGCATAGATGCTCAACTTAACCAAACTATGAGATTAATAACGGGAAACATGAGACCTACCCCTATAGACTGGCTCCCATATCTCTCTAACATAGCACCTCCTGACCTCAGAAGAAAGAAATCTACCTCCAACCTTCTCAGTAAAATTAAAGCTAACACTAAGCTTCCAATCAACACTGTTCTCGAAATTCCTCCCCCCAACTCGACTAATATCAAGGAATCCTGCATGGGTGGCCGATGAAAATGTAGATCTTAAAGAAGAGTGGAGAAACCGATGGAGCAATCTTGCCATCGCCAACAAAGACCTGGTGGAGGACCCCAACACCAAACCTCCCGGCTACAACCTACCTAGGAGGACCTGGTCAACCCTCAATAGAATCAGGACCTCTACTGGTAGATGCAACTACCTACTAAATAAGTGGAACATGAGTCCAGACCAGAACTGCGACTGTGGACAAATACAAACAATGCACCATATCCTAAGGGACTGTCCTCGAAGATTCTTCCAGGGAACACTTGGGGATATCCACCGGTGCACAGAGGAGGCCCTGGAGTGGATTCGTCACCTCGACATTCCACTCTAGAGAAACTTGCCAACATTGTTGTATTGTGCTGTAAAAAACAATATCATACGCAATAATAATAATAATAATAATTAGAAACACAAAGTAATAAGACCAAATCTAAATTAATTAATTTATTTAGATTTGGTCTATTACCTTGTGTTTCAAATATTTTCATAACATTAAGTGGATCTGTATTGTGTGTGTAGCCATTAGTTTTCAAAAATATTTTATCATTTATTGAAGGAATTTCTTGTAGTTAAAGGTTTATTATCATTTCTACCTTCAAACTCTGTCTTTGTACATTATCTGCCAACTTCTATTCATTTTTCCCACATAAAAATCTCTTTTTTATCTCTGAATATTAAAAATTATTTTAATATGCTTTCACACTTGCCTTTTCTCATGCTGCAGCCTCCTTGTGCCCAGTAGAACTAAAAAAAAAAATATTATTCGACCAACATTCTGAGTGTTTAGCTAAATAAGTATATCTTTCCACACACAAACTACCCACAATACAACTACAAAATCCGACGGGGGGAGTACAACTAATAAAATAGTATCTATTAATTTATATTGCAGTAAGGACAGTAGAATATTATAAAAAAGAAAGAATCATATACATTAAAAATAGTCCTGAATTTCTTATAACAGATGATGCACAATGTTAATGTTTAAAAGCTTGGTTTTAAGTTCCATAAAGATCCCCAATATCATTCTAACAATCTCAAGGTAATAAGACCAAATCCAAATAAATAAATAGTGTCACACACCGAAACGTCACACACTATTTATTTATTTGGATTTGGTCTTATTACCTTGTGTTTATAATCTATAATCCCAAATTGTGCCTTATCAATTCTAACAATCTATTTCAACCTCAAACCCATTATTTTCTTAGTTTATTTTTAAATATAAAACAGTTAAGGCAATGTGTAGAATGACAAGAGTTGTATATATACAATGTTGGTTATATATCTAGAACTACCCCCAGTATCAAGTGTGGTGACCAATGTGTGCAGCTCAACATCCCCATAGTGAAAGCCTGGGTCCTGAAGAACGGGATCCTCCACCACATTGACCTGCTGGACAAGAAGCTCCTAGACATGAAGGCCAACTACTATGTCGGTCAGTTGCCTACTACTTGTTATTGTTGCTTTGCTCCTGCTAGGTGAGGATCTATAAAATAGATTGATGCCCTTATATGAAAATAAAGATTTTTAAAAGTATAAGTTTACTTGCGCAGATTGAATCCTACAGTTTTGACCATCTTGGATATATTATATGTTGTTGTTGTTTCTTATCCCCTTGTGTAAAAATGACACAAATTCCATGAGTTCATGCTCCTCGAGCTGTTTGATCTCATGGAATAAGGTATAGGGGTGCAGCTTTCGTTGATCATGGCACCATGATCCAGGTATGCTTTGGTGAAAGTCTGACTGTAATTGAGGCCATTCCTAACATGGAAGCAGACGCCTTTGCTGCCGACTCTAACATGAGTACAGACTCTGTATCCCTGGAGAGGGCCCTTGCTGAGGTCTATCAACCGGGTCAGTTTTGAACTCAGAATTTTTAAAGAGTTCTTTCTCCTCTTTTTAACAATGCTGCTGTTGGTCCGTGAATGCTTATTTGTCAGAATTATTTTGCTTGTTTCACTGCTGGCCTTCTCTCTCATAATATAGAGTATTTTAAATCAGAGCTTTGTCACTATCCTCAGACCAAAGTACTGAATGAGGAATTGAAATTGGCTAAAATAGCACAGAAATTCATTTGACACTCTTTGATGAAATATATAAAGTACTGGCAAGAAGAAATAAACAAGATATAAGGTTCTCTCAGAACTCTTAAACTTTTTAACAAGTGAAGGAAGATCTCTTCCTAGAGAAGAAAATATTAAAAATAAATAATAGATAATTAAAGGTATCTCTGTAAATGTCATTAATATCGCCAAAATATAGATGGAAATTTACCAAGAAGAAATTGCTTCTAAAAAAATAAATGTTACCTCACCTCTCAAAATATATGCTAAAACTAAAATGCTATCTATTGTCTGTCTCCTGTAAACTAATGTACTCAGGTTAGTGACAAAGCCACAACCTGTCATTACAAGATGTTCACTTGTATGTCCCTAACTTTAGTCAACTGTCTCCAGGGTCGTACAACCACCAGGAATATCTACAGCTCCCCTACTACCAGTCCCACCTCCAGGTTTGCCATTGAAGGAACCTCTCTGAAGGAGGATAAAGCCTCAACCTACCTTCAAATTGAAGGCAAGTCCTTTCTTCCAACAACTAGCATGGGAGAAACCCTCCTTCTACATAAATCCACCTGCTCCAGGACAACAGCAAGCTCCATTGTCTGTTCAGGTCCTCCATCAGAAGATCCTGAGGATCCTGAGACCGCTATTCCTTCCCCCAGTCCTGACACCAGTCTGAGCACTCTGGACAAGTCTCTGCCGAGTGAGTATCATTGTAAAGATCTGTGGTGTTTACAACATGGGGGTGGAGTGCAGATAGAGGCTACTACATCTTCATCAACGCTCAGATTTATCTAAAACCCCCAACAAACTCTGTCATGTGCCTCAAGGAAGAGACAATCAACAATGCTAAATCTGAAGAACAAAAGAGATGGCTCAACTGGTAAGTGTACTTCGGTAATAAAGTATACCATTGAAATGAACAGTATAATCTGTATATATTTTACATATTGATATATAGTAAAACTATATCATTTAGATGAGGACTGTTCGATAAGTAAGGTAGAAAGATTATAGATGGCGACACCTATTTCCCCCGTGGGCTAGAAGGAGTTTCTTTTATATGTCGTCAAACCTCGCGACCACCTTCTCCCACCTTCTAGAAATTTCACACTGTAGTGATTGATTCCAAAATGGATAAAATTAGTATTTTTTTTTTTTTTTTTTTTTTTTTTTTTTTTTTTTTTTTTTTTTTTTTTTTTTCAAGCTGTTTTCAAACATTGGTTGGCCTCCCAAATAAAAGCCGAGCTGAATGAAGTTGATGGTGACTCAGCCCCATCATTTATTACTGGATGAAGGAATTTAAATGTGGCTGAAAATCAGCACAAGATGAACCACATCTTGGACGGTCTACGGATGTAACCACGCCAGAAATGGTATAAAAATCCATTGCATCGTTATGGAAGATCGACGAGTGAAGATACGTAAGATAGCTGAGACCACAGGCATCTCATTAGACAGGGGGTACACCAGTGTGCCAGATGGGTGCCGCGATTTCTTACAATCGACCAAAAATGCATGTGGACAGACATGCAAGTGTTTATTGTTGATCATTCTTAATTGTTAGGAAACCAATTCTTTCCTAGTCTACCAATCGAGCAGAGTAAAACACTACACCTCTCAGAAATTTAACACCTTTAATTTCCTTCATAACTAACTAATTTACATCATTTAAAACCAATTATATACATGTAAAGTCGTCCGGTCATCTGGTCAAAATATAAATATATCAATCTATGAACAAAACAACTTATAAAAAAACCTAACAAGCCCCCCCATTTTAAAGTTGTTTTCATACCCTCATCGGAGGCCTAGAGTGGCCAAGATCCTGGTCAGTTTAATTCTTCCAATTCCCCCAGTTAGAATATCTGCAATACTCCCTCCGCCAAGCCGCAATTCTTGAAGATCTTCTTGGGATTATAGTTTCATTCTGGCCTTCCTCTTCGTTCACTCTCCTCAGTTCTTCGTCTTCACAGGCCTGCTCTTCATCCTCTTTTCGTTCTAAGTTATTCAGATCTTTCTCTACCGATATTGTTTCCTCATCAGTCCCTGAATATCCTCTTGGGATCGCAGCTTCATTTTGGTATTCCCCTTCATCTTCCTTCTTTAGTTCTTCGTCTTTCTGGTTTCTTTCTACAAATTTCGTCTCTTCCTCATTTACAGATTCATAGTCTTCTTCAAAATTATTATTTAAAACCTGGAAAAAATCAGTTTCATGTGGAATTTGTTTATCAATTTTCTTGGTTGGGAAAACATCTTCTCTAAATCTGACATTTCTGGTTACAAAGACCTTATTGTTTCTGAAGTCCCAAACCTTGTATCCCTTGACTCCTCCGGATAACCAATTAGAACACATTCTCGGCTTCTTGAATCAAATTTGGATCGACGCTGGTCGTTGTATGTCCAGGTCTGACAACCGAAAACTCTGATATGCTCAATCTTCACTGGCCGTTCGGTCCACATTTCTTCGGGTATTTTGTTACTTATTGCCTTGCTAGAACATTTGTTTCTCAAGTAAACATGCTGTATTTACGCATCTGCCCAGAACGATTTGGGAATCCCTGATTCAAGTAAAATGCATCTGGCTGTGTTTAGCAATGTCTGATTCATTCTTTCTGCAGTTCCATTTTGCTGAGGTGTTCTTGGAACTGTAAGTTGTCGCTTGATGCCATTTTCAATAAGAAATTTATTAATTTCTTTGTTAACATATTCCGTCCCATTATCACTTCTTAAGACTTTGATTTTTCTGCTGTGGTAATTCTCAACACTGTTCTTATATTCCTTAAATTTTGTCAAGTACCTCCGATTTTGACCTCATGAAATATACTGTAGTGTAATGGGGTGAAATCATCTATGAACGTTACAAAATAATTGTTCCCTCCCTTCGACATTGGGCTAATGGGAACCCACCACATCCGAATGGATGAGCTCCAAAGGTGATGAAGTTTTCCTACTTTCGACAGGTTTGGAAGGAAATGGTAGTCTTCTCATTTTTCCCTCAAGGCACACCTCGCACTCTGCTGTGTCCCTCACATTTTGGAGATCCCTTTTGTAAACGTGTCCCAGCCTTCTGTGCCAGATATCTGCACTAGGTGACTTCACTTTCGCTATCTTAAGTTCTTCCACTGTATAGATTCTTCCTCTTCTATTAGATTTCAAAATTAACCCGCCATCACTTCCAAAAACAGAGGCCTTGCCATTCTGGAATAAAACTTTGTTTCCTCTTTCCTCAATCCTTCCAACAGACAAAATATTTCCGTCTAACTCAGGAACGTATAAAACGTTTTCCAAGAACAAGGTTTCACCTCCATATTCGTGACCAGAGTTTGATTGTTACATCACCCATCTCTGATACCTTTATTTTCTCATTGTTTGCCATTTCTACTGAAGTTGAAATACTTTTTGTGTTCGTCAATTTCAGTCTGTTCTACATCATATGTTCAGTAGCTCCACTGTCCAGAAACCAGATATTCTGCGAATTATTGTTTTTAAAGTTGTTTGCAAATAGAACTCTATGAGTAAGGTCTACCGTACTTTGTTTCAGCATACCTTCGCTAATTCTCCTTGAGGAGTTGGCAAATCTGCAATTCCTTGCTATGTGTCCTAACCTGCCACAACTGAAACACCTTATCTGCCTCGGGTAGTTATAATTTTCCCTTTTCCCTTCCGTCCACGTATTATGATAATTCCTTGGTTGATCATATTCAAAATTTTTTCGCTCTTGACATGGTGATTTGCATGTATCCTCTTTTCTTCTTACCGCAAAGGCGCTATTAGGATCTTGAGGAATTTGACGCTGTTTCTGTCTTTTTTCTCCTAAAAGTAATTTGGATTTAACCACACTAGTAGATAGCTTCTCTTCTTGCTGTTCCAAACTGAGAATAGCGGCTCGTAGCTCTTTGGTAATCCCAATAACATAATTAACGCCAATTCGCCATCCCCAAATCCATGGTGGCACTTTGCTAATTTTCTATGGCATTCCATTATTCTCGCGAAATATTCCTTCATGTCTTCGTCATTTCTTTTGACAATATTGAAAAATTCTCTCAGTAGCTGTAATATATGTAGTAATCCATACTTTGTGTGGATATCCTCCAGCATCTGCCATGCATCGATCGCTCGTTTACAATCACCGATGTCATCTAGGAATGAATCTTCAACTGCTAACAATATGACAGATAATGCCAAGCTATCTTTCCGCTTCTGTTTTTCTGTAGTTTCCCTAGGAAATCCAGGCTCAATCGCATCCCATATATCCTTCTGGATTAAAATAGATTTAGTTCTTATAGCCCAGGAATAATAATTATTACCATCAAGTTTAGGTATTCTGAACTCGTCAGCCATTGATATTTCCAGTTATGCAAATCTGACAAAAAAAAATTATAACTCAAATATTTTCTTCTTCTTCTTCTTTAAACTTTCTACTTATTCTTATTCAAACTTCACCTTCACTTCTTCAGACTTCAGCTTCAGCTACACTTCTTTACTTTCTTAGCTTTAACTTCAGCCTTTTTTTTCTTTAGATTTAACTTTTAATTTCTTTCTACGGCGCAGTGGAAGCGTTCTGCTGGGCCCATAACCTGTTAGGAAACCAATTCTTTCCTAGTCTACCAATCGAGCAGAGTAAAACACTACACCTCTCAGAAAATTAACACCTTTAATTTCTTTTCATAACTAACTAATTTACATCATTTAAAACCAATTATATACATGTAAAGTCGTCCGGTCATCTGGTCAAAATATAAATATATCAATCTATGAACAAAACAACTTATAAAAAACCTAACATTAATCCTTGGGACTTTTGGCATCACTTTATGCTAAATCAACGTTTAATTGATTTTTGTTCCGCTAGATGGCGCTCTGCCATCAGGATTAAGAACCATTCGGCCGACGCACAGAACGGTAATGATCCTGCCGCAGGTTCACCTACGGCAACCTTGTTACGACTTTTACTTCCTCTAAATGGCCAAGTTTGATCATCTTCCCGGCTCAAATAACAGCCGAAACTGATCAATGAACCAGTCTGAAGACCTCACTAAACCATTCAATTAGTAGTAGCGACGGGCGGTGTGCACAAAGGGCAGGGACATAATCAACGCGAGCTGATGACTCGCGCTTACTGGGAATTCCTCGTTCGAGGGGAATAATTACAATCTCCTATCTCCATCACGAAGGAGGTTCAGAGGGTTACCCGGTCCTTTCGGACAAGGGTAGACACATGCTGATTCCTTCAGTGTAGCGCGCGTGCGGCCCCCGGACATCTAAGGGCATCACAGACCTGGCTCTGTTTCGTGTGGCTAAAAGCCGCCTGTCCCTCTAAGAAGACCCGCTCATGGTACAAAGGACCGTGGGTCTATTTAATAGGCTAGAGTCTCGTTCGTTTTCGGAATTAACCAGACAAATCGCTCCACCAACTAAGAATGGCCATGCACCACCACCCACCGAATCAAGAAAGAGCTATCAATCTGTCAATCCTTCCGGTGTCCGGGCCGGGATTCATGAAAATGCTCATTTTGTTTTTAATATATGTGGTGTTTTACTTAAAAAGCCCGATTTTTAGAAGACAAGAGAATGTTTAAGGCAAAATAAAACTCTAACTTTATTACTTTCTTCACCTATATCTCTATATCGCGCTTCTCGCGGACATGCAAATCCACCATCCTTTTAAAAGAAACAAAATGTAAAAATATACAAAATAAAATAATATTATGCAAACATCTCAAGGTATGCGACAGACTCCACCTCCATGACCTCTCATCACTCCTGTGATGGGACTCCTGGTGGTCTATGATGAAATTTAATTATGTTGGTGATGTGGGCACTCTGGGTTCCTCGTTCCGATTCATAAAGGACATATTTAACATAGCCGTCCACCATCTTTACATCAGTAACAACATGGGGTCCAGTCTGCAGTCGTTGTTTACCTGTGTATTGGTGTTTCACCAGAATCGAATCTCCAGGTTTGATATCAGTAGGTCTTCTTCGATTTCTATTATAATAATATTTAGTGCGCAGACGGTATTTATGGCGCTGTTTGTCATTATTCTCCGTTTCAATTCTAAGGAGTTGTAAGCCCAATTCCTCGTCAGCAGGCACTATTGGTACTGTTCCCTTCCATTTATACCATGGAGAGCATCCCAGATAAGTATTATGATGCCTATTGTGATAATTGACGGCTGCCTCCAAGCAACACTTCCATCCTTTAGGAAACTGTGGATAGCACTCCATGAAGGTCTTAATTTCCTGAATCACTCTCTCAGCCAGACCATTTCCCGCAGGGTGATAAGGACTGGTATGAAGAAACCTGATTCCCTTCTCCTGCGTCCAGTTGTAAAATTCCCCTCGAGTAAAGGAGGTACCTCTATCGGAAATAATTTTCTTTACATTTTTAAGAATGGGATGGTCCGTAAAGTATTCTTTTAGAGCTTTACCTGACTGTTTCATACATTTAGCGTATACAATCCGAGTAGCTTCATCAATCACTACTAAAAATGACTGGGTAGAGGCATTGGATTCCGATTTCTTTTTGAGTTCTGCGAAGTCAACATGAACCGTATGAAATGGAACATGAGATTGAATAGGCAAAATCATCTGATCAGAGGTAGATCTATATTTGGCCTTCACCTTCTGACAGGTAGAACACGATTGAACATAACGTCGAATGTCCCCCTTCATATTTCGCCACCAAAATCGATTCTTAATTGTATAATAGGTTCTCCAGAATCCCGAGTGGCCACCAGATTTAGGATCACCATGATATAAGTTGAGAATGCTAGGAACCTATTCAGGAGTCTCCAAATAAGATTTTCTTTGTTCGTCGTATTTTAGCTCTAAAGCTTTATGCTTCAACCAGAACGTCTGTTCATCAAACTTCTCTGGGACGCTTACACACAATCGTGACAACGCGTCGGCGTCCCTCAGTTCCTTTCCCGACCGATGATTTATTATGATATTAAAGGAGCGCAGGAATAACTGCCACCTGGCCAAACGGTCTCTAAGTTCTCCACAACTTAAAAGTTGAGTTAAGGCTCGGTGATCAGTATGCACCACAAAAGGGCGACTCTCCAAGTAGGAACGAAAATGTTTCACAGCTTTTAATACCGCCAAGCACTCTTTCTCGGTAACAGAATAATTTTGTTCGGCTTTTGTAAAGGTGTAGGAGTGATAGCCAATCACCCGAAGTTGTTTACATCTTTTTTCCTGGAGGTCCCTTTGATATAAAATGGCTCCAGTTCCATAGTAGCTGGCATCCGTTGATAGCTCGAATGGCAATCTCCCATCAGGAACCCTAAGAATTGGTTCCTCAGTAATAAGTGCGATAAGTTTTTGATAAGCCGTCTCGCATTCAGAATCCCACTCGAAGGTTACATCTTTTCCTTTTAATTTGTCTAATGGTCTTACTATATGAGCATAATCTTTTATAAAGGCGCGGAAGTGGTTAGTCAATCTGGTGAAACACTGTAAGGACCTCAAATTGTATGGACGTTTCATATTTCGAACCTTTTCTGTAACCTCAGACCTTATTTTCTTTGTGTCTCCATCAATAACTCTCCCTAATAAGTCTATGCGAGGGACGCAAAATTGATATTTATCAAGATTTAGCACTAGGCCCGCAGTGTTCAGCCGTTCAAGAATTTTATGCGTCAAAATGGAGCAATCCTCCTGAGTGTAGCCACCACAACAGATGTCATCGATATATGCTACTACCTTTTCATTTAGTAGGTCTTCTAGAATTGTAGTCATTATTCTCTGGAACTTAGCTGGAGAATTTTTCCATCCAAACGGAAGCTTTAAAAACTCGTAATGACCAGATGGAGTTACGAAGGCAGTGTATTTTCGAGTATTTTCTGATATACCAAGTTGCCAGAATCCGTCCTTCAAATCGAGCTTTGAGAAAAAACGACATCCTCCGAACACATTAATAATGTCGTCTATTCGAGGAAAGGGAAAAGGATCCAAGAGTGTTTCATCGTTAATTTTTCGATAGTCGATACATAATCGATAGTCTCCATTCTTTTTTGGAATTACTATGCAAGGAGATGCAAATGCCGAGTTTGATGGTTTAATTATTCCTTCGCTTAGCATCGATCTAATTTTCATATTTAACCAGTTTCTTTTTATATTTTCTAATTGATATGGCTTTGTACTGATAATTCGAAAATTTTCTTGCAGTCCAAAGTCAACTTCAAATTTTGAAATTATTGGAAAAGTCCTTTTGCAAAGGCTGGGGTATTTGGCTTCGACATCCCTCCTGGTAACGAGGTCCGGGCCAGTTTCAGAAAAAAAACTGATTTGATCTGTAAAGAAGTCCCACTTCAATTTCAGGGATTTTAACGTAGGCTTACCAATCAACAGATCAAAGGGCATATCTTGGAGGACAATGGCCTGGATTTCGATTGATTGTTCCCCAGCCTCCAAAACCAGATTAATGGCTTCGGTAGCAGTGAATTTATTATGGTTGATTGTGTTTATTAAAATCTTCGTAGGGTATGTTTTCTACCTGTTTTTTTGTATTAAATTTTTATGTATCAGATTGAGAGAAGAACCGCTGTCCAGATAGGCCTTTACCAAGTGAGAGTTTATTGTCACATCAATGAAGGAATGGGGAGAATCACAAATTAAAAAATGGTCGAATTTGACCATGGGACCGGCGAACCCATACTCATCAGTTTTTTGACAAGAACGAAACATTTCTATCATTCGCCGCCTGGTGTAACCCCGTGTCACTAGATTCAGTAAAATGAACTGGTTTCTTGACTGTGCCAAGAGTTCTTGCAGATGGCCTGGATTCAGAATAATTCTTTTCCGATATAGGCCTGATGTTCTCCAGGAGTTTGAGTAGATTTTGCTTGCATTTAATATTTGCCATGGCCAGTTGCTCCTGCATATACTGGGGAAGTCCATGGATTATCCCAATAATAAATAATTCCTCGCTAAGGCCAGGCATACCAAGTTGCATCTTTCTTTGCTTTTGGTAAAAATATTCCACCAAGGATCCTCCTCGATATCTCCAATTGAAAGCACGGTCGTAACTCACAATTGGATTTTCGTTAAAAGAACAAATGAATTCTTGCTTCCAATCTTTCCAACAATATTCCTCTTCATCCTGAATTTGTTGTCGAACCATAATAGAGCCGATCCTGTCAGATAGGATCGCATTCCATTGATTCTAGCCTCGTCTCCAACCCATCCATTGTTTCCACAAATATTTTCATATACTTTGATCCAAATTTTAGGATCCGCATTTCTTCCATCAAAGGTAGCCACATCCATTTTAACTGGCCTACCTACCCTAATTTCATTCTTATTTTTAAGAAGAAAGTCCGTCATCAAGCGCTGCTGATCCGCCATCGTCCTGATGAGGCTTTCAATGGTGGAATCTGATAGTTCTTTATCCTCATCTGCCAAGTCTGTTTCTTCATCTTGCATGTCTGGCTTAATAAGTTTAAGCTTATCAAATTCTCTATCGGCATACCATTGTATAAGGCTAGTTGGAACACCAACAAATCGGTTTGAATTCTTTTTAAGATAAAATGCCATTGGTTTCTTACCATACTTAAAAGTCCTTTCATGATGATCTGGTGACTGGTATTCTTCTGGAATGTCAATAATCTCCTCACCAGAGTGGAAACCAAATCCAATCACCTTTTCATCCCTGAAGTACAAGACTATTGATCCTGTCGGCTGCGCCATTTGTGGTATTTTACTTAAAAAGCCAGATTTTTAGAAGACAAGAGAATGTTTAAGGCAAAATAAAAACTCTAACTTTATTACTTTCTTCACCTATATCTCTATATCGTGCTTCTCGCTGACATGCAAATCCACCATTCTTTTAAAAGAAACAAAATGTAAAAATATACAAAATAAAATAATATTATGCAAACATCTCAAGGTATGCGACAATATATATATATATATTTAAGAACTTTTTTTTAATCTATGTCCAGGTCTTGGAGTGCAATTGCAGTGTCCTTTGTCATGATTGGTTCCTCACTGCTGGCCTTCAAGATTGCCATCAGGCTTGACTTCTCCCGATACTACATTGTAAGTCATCCAACTTGCTCTACATCACAATTTCACAATCTTCTGGATATTTTCTTAAAACTAGCTACCATATTAATATATATTTCAAAAAAAATGCTCAGATCGCTCAGTTTTTAAACACACGCACATATACAAGGTGTGTCCAATAAATAATGAGACTGGTCAAAAAATAAAGAAAAAATAGCATGATTAAAAAAAAATTATTAGTATTTTTCAAAATAGTCCCCTCCTGCATCTATACATAATTTCCATTTCTTCTCCCATGATTTAAAACATTTAGAAAAGGCATCTTTCGGGATGTTCTTCAAGACCTTTTTCGAATCCGCTGTGATGGACTCTCTAGTGTCAAATCTCCTTCCTTTTAGAGCCATTTTGAGTTTTGGAAAGAGAAAAAAATCATTTGGAGCTAGGTCTGGGGAATAGGGAGGTTGTGTGTGTTGAAGTATTTGGATGCCGTGTTTAGCCAAATAAGTCAGTACAGATGTAGCGGTGTGTGGTGGTGCATTATCATGATGGATAATCCAATTTTTGGAACTCCACATTTCACTTCTTTTCAGACGAATTGATTCATGTACCCGTCTCGTAATGTTTAAATAAAACTCCTTATTGATTGTTTGACCTTCCTCTAGATATTCATAATGTACAATTCCCTTTATGTCAAAGAACGTGACCAATAAGACTTTGTTTTTTGACTTGCAAAGTCAGGATTTCTTTGTTCTTGGTTCATCTTTTCCTTTCTACTCCATGGATTGGCGTTTTGTTTCCGGGTCATACCCGTAAACCCATGTCTCGTCTCCAGTTATTACTTTTTCCTTCCAATTAGGGTTTTCTTCCATCATTTCAAGCATTTTTTTGGCAACTTCAACGCGATTCTCCTTTTGTTGGATTGTGAGCATTTTAAGGACAAATTTTGAAGGTGTCTTCTTTGACTGCAAGTCTTCTTTAATTATCGATCCAACTAATGATTTTGATATCCCTGTTTCTTCCTCAATGTCCCGTAACCCTATTTGTGGATTTTCTTTTATCAAATTTGAAATTTGGCTCACCTTTTCAGGGTTCCTGTGCAGAATTGACGTCCAACACGCTTCTCATCTTTCACCGATTTCATTCCATTTTTAAATCGTGAAAACCATCTAAATGTGGTGGGTTTATTTACATTTTCATTTCCAAATGCCAATTTCAACAAATCTAAAGTTTCTGAAGCCGATTTCCCAATTTTGTAGCAAAATTTAATACAAATTCGTTGTTTGAATTTTCTATCCATTACAAATTAGAAGTTGTTATGCAAGGCGTTCTTTTTACAAGCTTACAATTTATCGACTGCGCGCGCAATCACGTGATGTGATATATCGCAGTGTAGCTGAAGCTTTCTATTTTTTTAATAGATCTTTTAAAAAAAATTATCATTTTATTTTTTCTTTGTTTTTGACCGGTCTCATTATTTATTGGACACACCTTGTATAAATATTGTTTCACCAGGTTGCAATTCTGCAAGGTCATCAACCTTGATTTCATCCTTCTAGGTGTTATACGTTTCCCAAGTGGGTTTCCATAATTAAAGCAAATAAAAAATTAAATAAAAAGAAAATTACCTTCTAGAGTTCTTGTGTTTGTTTATTTGTTGTGTCGTAGTTGGTGATCTTGAGTATTCTCGTCCGTGGCTTTCTTTCAAAAATAAATAACCAAAATATAAACAAAAACACAATGTTTCAAAAGGAATGATACTATATATCTCTATATATATAAAAGTCAATGTCTGTCTGTCTGTTTCGCGATAAACTCAAAAACTACTGAACCAATTGGTACCAAATTTTGCATGTCGCTTTTTATAAACCTGAGGAAAATTTTCGGCTGCATTTTGATTAGTATTTTTGGCTATTTCTTTTTTCATTTGAAGAACTTTTTTTTACGCGGACTAATCCGGAATGGAATGAATACCTGAATATGGCCATTTTTTTAAAGCATCGGTGGTTCAGTGGTAGAATGCTCGCCTGCCACGCGGGCGGCCCGGGTTCGATTCCCGGCCGATGCATTTTTTTTTTACAATTCTTAAAACTCATTTATATTATATATAATATAAATATATATTATTATATCAACTATATTAATTAAATCAAATACCTAAACACTAATATAATACAATTTTTGCCATCACACACACTTTTTACCTGTAGTTTATGTTACTTCTGTATTGCTATTCTATGGCACTTCTAATATTTATTATTGATATACTTTTAGTATGAAGGAAATTGCACCCAAGGGATTTCTCGGGCGAAGCCGGGTCATTCGCCTAGTAGTATATATCTGTTGATATTAATTCTAAATTAATTTTAAAAATATCAGAGATTATTTAGAATTAATGAAGGGGGGGTGCATCAAACATGATGCAACAATATACATGTATATCTATATAATTGGAAATTTTGACAGGAATAAATTGATCTATAAAAATATAGGTTGCCTCTGCTCTGTCAATATAAACAACAAAACTTAGACGCCATCTATTGACCACCGGCGCAAACTAGCAATTGTTGAGTCAATGCTTTTCATGGCTGTGACTATTGCCTCAATATTTCTGGTATCATCATGGTGCTGACCCCAAACTTTATCTCATATTTGTAAACACAAACTCTACAATCAGATACATATTCACCTTGAAGGTGTTTTTAAAATATTGGAAGAAAATTATAGATGACACTTGAATGCACTTATTGCATATAAAAATTGTCTTCAATTTCTGCCCGCTGAGCAGCATATGAAAAAAAAAAAAAAAAAAAAAAAAAAATTTAAAGTTATTCAATTTAATATGTATTTTAATTCCTCCATAAAATATATATATATTCCAAACAAAATATTTCATAAATAAATTTACATAATCATATTTGATATTAATGATCTCTATGCTGTATTCTCCAATGGGGTATGATCTCATTCATATGAAGTATATATCTTCAGAAATGTTTTATAAGCAGCCGTTCTGTTCACAAATTGGATGTTACTGATGGTAAAAAGGGATGCTATACCAGGACCCAACAATGTTTTATAAGCAACTGTTCTGTTCACAAATTGGATGTTACTGATGGTAAAAAGGAAAGCTATGCCAGGACCCATCAATGTTTTATAAGCAACTGTTCTGTTCACAAATTGGATGTTACTGATGGTAAAAAGGGAAGCTAGGCCAGGACCCATCAATGTTTTATAAGCAACTGTTCTGTTCACAAATTGGATGTTACTGATGGTAAAAAGGGAAGCTAGGCCAGGACCCATCAATGTTTTATAAGCAACTGTTCTGTTCACAAATTGGATGTTACTGATGGTAAAAAGGGAAGCTAGGCCAGGACCCATCAATGTTTTATAAGCAACTGTTCTGTTCACAAATTGCATGTTACTGATGGTAAAAAGGGAAGCTAGGCCAGGACCCATCAATGTTTTATAAGCAACTGTTCTGTTCACAAATTGGATGTTACTGATGGTAAAAAGGGAAGCTAGGCCAGGACCCATCAATGTTTTATAAGCAACTGTTCTGTTCACAAATTGGATGTTACTGATGGTAAAAAGGGAAGCTAGGCCAGGACCCATCAATGTTTTATAAGCAACTGTTCTGTTCACAAATTGGATGTTACTGATGGTAAAAAGGGAAGCTAGGCCAGGACCCATCAATGTTTTATAAGCAACTGTTCTGTTCACAAATTGGATGTTACTGATGGTAAAAAGGGAAGCTAGGCCAGGACCCATCAATGTTTTATAAGCAACTGTTCTGTTCACAAATTGGATGTTACTGATGGTAAAAAGGGAAGCTAGGCCAGGACCCATCAATGTTTTATAAGCAACTGTTCTGTTCACAAATTGGATGTTACTGATGGTAAAAAGGGAAGCTAGGCCAGGACCCATCAATGTTTTATAAGCAACTGTTCTTTTCACAAATTGCATGTTACTGATGGTAAAAAGGGAAGCTAGGCCAGGACCCCATCAATGTTTTATAAGCAACTGTTCTGTTCACAAATTGGATGTTACTGATGGTAAAAAGGGAAGCTAGGCCAGGACCCATCAATGTTTTATAAGCAACTGTTCTGTTCACAAATTGCATGTTACTGATGGTAAAAAGGGAAGCTAGGCCAGGACCCATCAATGTTTTATAAGCAACTGTTCTGTTCACAAATTGGATGTTACTGATGGTAAAAAGGGAAGCTAGGCCAGGACCCATCAATAAGAGCACTTCTCTAGATCCGCCCTGCTGCATGTAAATGTGCAATTCTGTAGTTATTCAAGCCTAACAAGAACTGCTCTGTGCCCAGCAACATTTCTATGTCAAGATCTTCAACCCGACCCCTTTGCCTCCTCCTCCTCCCTCCTACAGCTCCAGTGATGTGGCCATTCAGCTCACTTTCTCCCGCCAGAACAGGTAACAATTGCTGTGACTTCACTTGCACAGTGTTCCCCACTGCTCCTTGTTCCCAGCAATGACCTGGATTCCATCCACAAAGACCCAGCAATACTTGCTCCCAAACCCCGGTAAGTTTTCTCTCTCTCTGCCGACATATCACCCTGAGTGAGAGCTGATTTGAGCGAGCACATTGTTAGAGCTCTCTCTGAAAACAGATCTCATGTTAAAAAATGTTTAATTAGGTAATTTTTGTATTATAATTATTTCAAATGATCATATATTTCTCTCTGGAAAATATTCTTTCAATTATTCATAGCTCCATATTACTGATTTATGTTTATGGAATGCCAGTCGCTCATTATGTCACAAACAGCTATTCCTATTTTCTTCTTCTAATATATAAGCAAATTATCACGGAAATCAAGAAGTCTCATATTTTTACACTTGCATTGTTAGCTTTATTTAGTGAGTGTACACAATTCTAGACTTGAATGTGGTCTGTAAGTTTTTTAAAAAATGTATCACAAAAATTAAAAGGAAATAATGAACCAACCCCTTTTGGGGTCACAGCTGCTCATTACACAAAAGAAATGGCTGCTCCTATTTTCCTTCACTTGAAAAGAAATCTATATATATTCGTTTCTCTAATCTATATTCCTGATCACACGCCACAGCCACCTGGAAGTAAAAAATTTTGTCAACTTACAAAATCATCTGGTTTAAACAAGTGTATCAAATTTCTAGGTGTACTCTGTATGTATATTAAAAATTGATCATAAAATTTAAAAGGAAAAATAGAAATGAGCCAATTACCAACCACCCAGTAGCCTGAAATTATGTCGACTTGCATTGTCATCAGGCTTAAACAAGTGTACCAAATTTCAGATTTCTAGGTGCTCTATAAGTATATTAAAAAATGATTCCTCAATAATTGTAGACAGACAAGGAACCATGTTAAGGAGAAGCTTTTTAAAAGCAAACAATCAGTTCAATCTTGAAGAATCAACATCTCATTATATTGGAATAGTGAACAAGTTTGATTTTAGAAACTCTAGTTTCAGTATCCAACTACAGGATTAACAAACCTGCTCAATATGTAATTATAAAAAAACAGCTGTAAATAATTAACACAAAATCTTTTATCTCTTGGAGAAACATTGGTTTGTCTTGGGAATTATAGGCTTAAGGTCTTCTCTCTTCTTCTTCTTTCTTATTTTCACTCAATCATATTAGGGTATCAAGCTTGTAAAGCTTGAGATCATGACTGGGTGAAAGTAGAATGCGTCTGCCTTTGTCATTAAGACTGGGAGTACTACTCAGTGGCAGGCCGACTTAGCTCCAAAATAAATGGCCGCCTCTGACATGAGGAACAGATGCCATGTGCAGCCGCTCCTAACAATGGAGTACAAACGCTGCTCATCCTGTATCCCTGGATTAGGAGCCCTTACAGGGTACTATCAGCCGGGCCAGCTGAGCTAGGCTTAAGGTGATTTTAGAAATTCATAATTATTTAAAAACTTCCAGCATATTGTGTCAATTATACAAGATAATATTCTTTTGAGCAAATTTGACTGCTTTTAGGAATTCAATATCTTTGCTTTGTTAGTGTTTAAATTCATTTGCTTCTCATTGCAGCCATATATTTAGATTATATATTCCCAATTGAAGATCTTCTATTAAGAAAGCAACTTTAAGCAATCATGTCTGCATATATGAATTTATCATGTACAAGAATTTGCTTTAACATCACATGGCCTAAATGTAAATGTGTTTTAGGTCAATCTCAGAATCCTCTACACAGGCACCAATCAGATCAAGGTAATTATGAGAGACCAATTTAAATAGACATCATATCCTAGGTGAGAGAATATTCTTATTACCAAGCTACACACGGTGTTCTCCAGGTTCTGGGATGAGTATGATGACTTCCGCACCCTGGGAGCCGGAGGGTACGGGATTGTGTTCTCTGCCAGGAACACTGTGGATTCCACCTACTACGCCATCAAGAGGATTGCTATTCCTAAAAAGTAATTTCATCTCTTGTGAACCTTGTGACAGCTATTTCCATTAATTATTGTTGTTGTTTCTTATCCCCTTGTGTAAAGATTACACAAATTCCATGAGTCCATGCTTCTCGAACTCTAATCTCATAGAATGGGGTGTATTGGTGCAGCTTTCGTTGATCATGGAACCACAATCCAGGCACACTTTGGTGAAAGTCTGACTGCCTGATATCAATGAATTAGAAATAGTGGCTACAACATCTTTCAATTAATGAGCTGGTCAATATATTTTATAGTAAGAAAATATGTCCCGACCTATCAAATAGCCAACTTTAATTTGACCAACATTAATCATATTAATTCATCCATTTCATAAATATAATTTTGACAACAATCATAGTTTATGTTATTTATATACAACTTTATTGCTAAAAATGCAATACTTTGTCACTGGTGCTATAGTCAACACATGTGCACCATAGCTAACATTGCGGCGGCGCTGCTGCTACCTATATGACATGTAATTTTTGTTTTCTTTTGCCGCCATACAGCCACTCTGGTTTGGTAAATTAAACTACTAGTTAAACAATGGGGTGTCAAGACATGCAGTACTTTTGTTTGATAATGGTAGAGTATGGTACATACATGGTAAATATATGTTAATTTGGTTGACCAGCCCTACCTGGTGGGTGTTTAACAATCCTCCCATGAATGCAGCCACAACAAATACGAACGTATTCTCCGGGAGGCAAACACTCTACCCAAGCTCCACCACCAGGGTGTGGTCCGCTACTACTGCAGCTGGTTTGAAGACTTGCCCCGGGACTTCAACAAGACCAAGGAAGAGCTGCTGGTCCCAAGGTGACACTTCTTGTTTTTATCTTGGATTGTGATAAGGCACAATTTGGATTATTGATTATAAACACAAGGTAATAAGACCAAATAAATAAATAGTGCGTGACGTTTCGGTGCTACCACTCGGTTTCAGTACTTTTGTCTGAAGATGGTAACAACGCTGTTACCGAAATGTCACACACTATTTATTTATTTGGATTTGGTAATATTACCTTATCTTGGTTTGTGTTTTCACCCATAGCGGGAACAACAAAATGTGATATTTAATCCCTCCATAAGTCTCAATTTTATAAATTAGGTTCTAGACCCAAGAACTATATTCAAAACTAGGGCATTTTTAGACTGGCATCCTCTCCAATGGGTGTTCACTTGTGAACTTTTATAATTTTTAATGGTCGTTTTCTCTTTTTCTAGCCTATATACCTGCAGCCAATCTGATGGCCAGCTCTATCAATGTTTGATATCATTCAGGAGCCAATTTAATGGCCCAACTTTTCCTGTTAAAGGATCTTAATCATTCCTATCTTTAAATATTTGTGTAAAGGAATGAATGGATAAATCTTATATATTGAAGTAGAATGGGTATTACAGTATAGAACCTCTCTGTAAAGGTCACCTAGTTGCAGTGGAGAGGTGTCTTCTTATCAGAGAGTTGCTAAATAACAGTGGCAAATTTGATGAGGAAAACTGTCCTTTGTAGAGAGGTGTCTTCTAGCGAGAGTGTCCTTATATAGATTCTACTGTATATGGTTTAATTTGAATAAATACTAAATTATGTTGCAGTCATTAGGCTGAAAAATGAGGTGAAAAAATTTCTTTTGAATTAATTACTTTTTATTAAAAATAAACTATAAAAAAAAATTCATAGAAAAAAAAAATTAAGTAAAAACTCATTTTTATAATTAAAAATTTATTCAGAATTTTTTCAAATAGTTGAAATTTTATGTAAAAAATATAAAAAGGTAACTATTTACATCAACATTTTTAACAACTTATATAATGATTAATAAAAATATTTTGAAGAAACTAAGGTCAAATTTAATAATTATTGTATGAAAGAGAGAAATTTTAATCTATATTAATAAAATGGAAATTTCATAAGTGGACATCACTAAAAACTTTTGTTACAATGCATCAATTTCAACCAAATTTTCAACATTTATGTAAAACGAGATGGAGCAGGTTTTGCTTAACATCAAAATATTTTTCCTAACATTAACATGCGTAACTTCGCTGTTATCGATTAAATACAAAAAAAAATCAACAGAGTTAATTTTATTTATATATAAATACAAAATTAAATTTCAACAGAGTTAATTTTTTTACATACTAGCTAATAATCTCAATCTAAAAAATATTCAAAACAAGCAATTTTAAGATAACACCATATGTAAAACAGTCGGCCAAGAAAACAACAATGATATTACATCTTTCTCACATATTCACACACAATCTTGATTAATAATTAAAACTAATCTTTAACATTGTTTATTATACTTCAACTTTTATTTCTACATTTGTTTTTAAATACCCAATTGTTTTATCATGTTTCTAATTTCGCCTAACAAATATATACAAATTTATAGTGGCCAACATATGCAAATTTTATCTTTGTTTTTATTTAACTTGATATCGTAAACATAACATCCATTGTAAGCATTTTTCTGTTCACCTTCCGTGGTTTCTCTTTTCTCTGATAGTTTTTAGGTGTAGTATATTTTCTTATTACTAGACTACAAACATTCCCTCGAGAAAAACCTGGGTGAAGCCGGGTACATCCGCTAGTATATCTATAAAATGCCAATGTAACCATGTGCTCCAGGTCTCCAGAGAGCTTGCCCTTCACAGATAGCAGCCATGTGTTCCCTACATCACAGGAGACCACTAGTCAACTTCCCTCCCGTTACCAGCACAACAACACCACCTCCTCAGCTGGGGGGATAGTGTTCCAGCACAACACCACCTCCTCTGCCGGGGGCATAGTGTTCCAGCACTCAACTGACAGGGCCCTGGAGCCCACTGAGGATTCCCTTTCCTCCTCTGACTCTTCTATTCAAGAACACTCCAACCTGCAGACCTATCTCTTTATTCAGGTACACATGGCACCTTAATTCTCTTCTTTCAATGCCTTCCTCTACTGAGGGTGGCTGGCCACATGGTCTCTCCATACTTCCTCCGCCATCCTCTTCATCTCCTCCTATGTGTGTCGTCCAGTCCATTGTTTTAGATAATCTGTGTATCCCTGTTGTCTCCTTCCCCTGGAGCTTTCCTTCCAACACTGTCAGCAATGTCTCTTCTGCTGAGATCTGCGCATCACATGTCAAGCAAATGGCAGTTTTCTTTGTTTTATGAAGGCACCTTAAGCTTCACCCTAATAGCAGGACTTTCTTGAAGAAACAATAATTATACAAAGCAATAACACGCCATCTATATATAACGAATGAAGACATTAAGATACGAATGTTTCTTTTCACAAATAAATCAAACTTCTACTGTCCTTACTGCGATGAAAAAAATCTAATACTGTATTTGATCATTCTGCTTTTATATGCTGCACTGAAGGATGGAATTTTAGAAATGGTATTTGAGCAAACTATGGGAATAAGATTTTAGGGGACAGTAGGATTACATTTAATTACATTCATCGCAGTAAGGACAGTAGAAGTTTGATTTATTTGTGAAAAGAAACATTTGCGTCTTAATGTCTTCATTCACAATAATTATACAGTCAACTTCTATGTTAGGAGCGGCTGCACATGGCGTCTGTTCCTCATGTCAGAGGAGGCCATTTCTTTTGGAGCTAAGTCGGCCTGCCACTGAGTAGTGCTCCCAGTCTTAATGACAAAGGCAGACGCATTTTACTTTACCCAATCATGATGGTTGTCAAATCTCCCCACTATGCTGCATCGGCGGTCGCGCAGAATAATCAGGGCCGCGTCTGGAGTTTAGGCAGAGGGCTTCATTCAAAAATTCCCTACAGTCTCCCAATGTCATTTTGAATGTTCTTCAATTCAACATCAATGGCATATCTACTAATAATAGCAAGGTTAAACTGGACGAGATATCATTACTGGCGCATTCCAAAAGTGCTAATATCATTTGTCTGCAAGAAACCAAGCTTAAGCCCAACCACCTTTTTAAGGTAAAGGGCTTCAAAATACTAAGAAAAGACAGACCTTCAGTAGATGGAAGAAGAGGGCTTCTGACCCTCATCAAAGACCTTTTTTTTTTGAAGAAATTGACACTCCTTCAAAACCCCACACTGAACTACAGGCCTTCAAAATACACCTACCCAATCAGAGACCTCTAACAATTGTGAACACCTATCACCCACCCCCAAAAACCAGGCCCAGAACTAGACTTAGTTGCACACCTACTTGACCCCAATATACTCATCCTTGGAGACTTTAACAGCAAGCATAAATCTTGGGGCTGTTTCCTCAACAACACTGAAGGCTCTATCCTCAGCACCTTCATTGGTGACAACAACCTCACAATTGTGTCCCATGGTCCTACCTACATCTCTTACTCCTATGGAACTCCACAAACACTAGACCTCACCATCACATCTCCATTTATGCAACAGTTCATAAAAAACAGCATTCTGAAAAGCATCGGAAGCGACCATCTTCCTTTGCTAACAGAAATCTCCACCTCCCTCCCAAAATCTTCACAAAGACTTTTCTGGAACTATAAGAAAGCCTCCTGGAATTCATTTAAAACATTGTTAGATAGTCTTCTCAGCAAAATCCCACCAAATTCCTCTTTGGAAGACAGGTGGAAGAACTTGATGTCTGCAGTCCTAATTTCTGCCAAACAAAATATCCCCAGAGAAAACAGAAAATTATACATTCCTGGATACAGAGAGGTACTAGATTTTTTGAAAGATGAAATAGAAGATAGGAACCAAGTTTACCAAGACCTCATTGAGAACAACAACACCCTCCTCATCAGAGATTGCAAACACCTTGCTGCAAAAATTAAGCTTAAGACCGACCAAATCAAGCAGAATAAATGGATTGAACTCTGCTCTTCAATTGACCCAAAGCGACACAAAACTATGGAGTCTGCTACATGCCCTCAATCAGGACACTCCATCTCACAGCAGCTCAAATACTTTCATGGATAATTCTGGAAATCCCCTCACAGACAAATACACCATAGCAAATCATTTTGCCCATCATTACAGCTTCACCGCAAAACTTAATTTTAATTTACAGGATAAAATAATAGGTAGAAAATCTAGGCTCACCAGAAACCTTGCAAAATCCAAACCCAGCCACAACATTTTCAGTAAGCCTTTTCAAGAGCATGAACTGGACGAAGCTTTAAGTCATCTTGACCCTACAAAAGCTCCTGGTCCAGACAACATCAATGAACCCATGTTGAAAAACCTCAGTTCCCATGCCAAACTAGAACTCTTAAGCATTTTCAATTACAGTTGGAGCTTGTCTACCCTCCTTAAAGAGTGGAAACATGCCACAATTATCCCCATTCACAAACCAGGCAAGCTTGAGAACCACCCAACCAACTACAGACCTATCTCTCTGACCTCTATTCCCTGCAAAATCATGGAACACATGATTCTCAATAGGTTAACTTTTTATCTTAACCTCAGCAACCTACTAGACCCTCATCAAAGAGCTTTTAAAAAATATCAAAGCACAGAAGATTCAATCTTTTACTTCGTTCAACAAATCCAGGACAGCTTCCATCATAAACATACAAAATCTACTATAGCAGCCTTCATCGACCTTTCCCAAGCCTTCGACAGAGTCTGGAAGGAAAAGCTAATTCTCAAACTCGATGAACTTGGAATAGAGGGAAGTATGCTGAGTTGGATCAGCAATTTTCTATCCAAACCCACCATACAGGTTAACTTCAACAACATCAAATCAAAAACCACTCGTATTTACCAAGGTCTACCCCAAGGATCAATCTTAGCCCTATTCTCTTCAATATTTACCTAAATGATGTACACACTTTTATCAAACCACCAGCTAAAATTGCCCTTTACGCAGATGACATAATCATCTGGGTCCCCAAAAACAACCTCTCCGATGCAGAACACTCTCTGAATAAAGCGATGAAAAATCTACAAAAGGTAACTCAGACACTAAAATTATCCATTAACATTAGCAAATCTGAAATCGGCCTCTTCACCATCAACAACCACCTTCGCCACTGTACCCCCAAATATTTCCTTAAATAACTCAAAACTCCAATATTCAGATTCCCCAAGATATCTTGTTGTCACACTTGACCCTGTGCTCACTTTTAAAAAACATATTGACACCATGATAAGCAAAGCCAAAAAAAGGCTCAAAATCCTGAAAAAATATCAGGCTTAAACTGGGGTGCGAATGCCAATATCTTACGCACAACGTACCTTGCATTCGTAAGACCTATTTTGAAATATGCTACACTAGACTGGATCAATGCAAGTAAAACTATCCTATCCAAAATAGACAGAATCCAAGCAAGAACAGCTAAAATCAACAGCGGGCTTCGAGGATCCTGCCCAAATCGCATTGCTGAACTCGAATCCAGCATTTTTCTCCTGCACCTAAGGAGAAAAATCTGCTTTTCAAAATTTATAACAAAAAAGGTTAACTCTCCAAAAGAACATCTTACAGGAAAATTTATTAGAAATTGGGTCCCAAACCAAAGATTAAAACGCCCCACTCCTCTCAACCTGGCTCACAACTCAAATCTTTTAGACATCCCAATTAATCCCAAACACAGAACTTCCTATCCCCCACACAGAACTCACAACAAACTCATCTGTTTCCCTCATCTACCAGACAATCCCCACAAACATGAGACTCAGCCCGAATTACTTAAAGCTCTTGGCCTCCAAATCATTGAGGAAAATAGCTCCCTCTTCAACATCACAATTTACACTGAAGGTAGCCAACGTGAAAATGGACAAAGAAAAGATCTTGGAAAAATCTCCCTTTCCCACCCTAGACACCTTTCAGTTTATAAATCGGAACTCTCTGCAATATATATGGCTCTAAAAGACATCAAAATCAACTCGCCAAGCAAAATAATAATCTACTCCGACTCAAGAGCAGCCATTTATACCCTTCAAAGCTGCTTCTCCAGTCAAGAACCTCTCTTCAAGAGCATTGCTAAGTCTGTAAACCGACTCCCAGCCAACAGCTCAGTCACAGTGCAATGGCTTCCAGCTCACGTTGGAATTCCTGTAAATAAGCTAGCAGACTCTCTGGCAGAGGCTGGAGCTCTTGGCCTACCTGAAGCCAGAGAATCTACCATCCAACTAGACGAAAGAGACCTCCTCCGTGCCATCAAAACCCAATGTCTGCAGGAATGGAGTTCTAATGCTGCACATGACTGGTACAGAGCAGGAGGGACAAGCACTGGTTCTGTCCTCCCAAGAGAACAACAGTCTTTGATTTCCAGATTTAAGTCTGGTCATCTACGGACAATGACTTTCCAGAATGGTTGCAGGGTTTTCCCACTATGTACTAAGTACAATTCTCAGCCTGCAACCCCAAGACATATTATTGACTGTATTGACTCATTCATTGATTAGCTCTACTCTTCCCCTGCAGACACCATCAAAAGTCTCAAGCTTTACACACCTGATACCTTAGTGTGATTTGGGTGGAGATAAGAAAGAAGAAGATACAGTCAACTTTCCCTGAAGCCCTCCCACTCACCTGTGGGAGATTGATATTTAGGGTACATGTAGTCAGTCATCTATCAGCCGCAATGGCTGCCGAATGTTGTCATCTCTGTTAATTTTGGTCTTTAGTAGTGTTTCTAATCATTTCAAGAAAGAAGCACAGGCCATGTAAAGATTATAGAGTAGGTATTTTATTCAGAATAATATCTGTGTAAAATGCAGTGCGGTTATAAAAATTTCACACACCCTGGCAGATTTGTAAGGTGGCACTTTTATTATCTCCATATATAGAAACTCTCTTGTGTTACAAGCAGTTGTACATTTCTTACAAACTAAATTGATCTTCCACCATTGATTTCTCAATACACTGTTGGAGGAGGGATTACAAATACAGTATTTAAACCTTACTACAATGGAACCAATCTTTTGGGTTACTATAGCCACAGTTCACTCCACCCAAGGTTCGGCTATTTATTAAACTTTTCAAAAATTTTAGATTATATAGTTGAAGGACAGATGCACACAAAAATAAAGGCCACCTCTTAATAATGGTTGCTTTGTTTTAATTCCCTAAATTGACCTATTTACATACATTAATGCTGCATATCAAAATTAAAGACGCAAAAAAAAAATCTAGTTAATTTTTTTTTTTATTCAAGAACAAAGCACTATAGTAAAACATGAGTGAAAGTCTTTTTTTACATTGTCTTCATCATTTTGATGCCATCCTATTTTCCCAACAAAAAAAAAATATATGAAAGTAATAAACATAAATATTTACAAGACAATAAAGTAGATTTTAGATAAACGCTTATAAATATAACCCCAAGCCACATCATTGACTGTATTGACTCATCCATTGATGAGCTCTACTCACACACTATTAATTTATTTGGAATAGGTCTAATTACCTTGTGTTTATATGGTGTGGTGTTAAATGGGGAGGAATTTATACCACAAACTCTTGGTGGTGGGAGAGATTATTATTTTGTAGATTTTATTGAGAAGTTTATTTCTTATTTTACACCTGGATATCTCTTGGTTCTATCTGGTTGTGCATGGTGTACAGATGCAGCTGTGCTTGCAAGAAACTCTCAAAGACTGGCTCTCCAAGAATTTGGTCCGAGACCCGAATGAGACTGTTCACATCTTCCTTCAAATTGTGGATGCAGTCCAGTACATCCACAACAACCAGCTCATGCACAGGGATCTCAAGGTAGGTCCAGTTTTACAGACTTGATTCAAGTCTTGGTGCTTTTATTATTATCCCTAGCACACATGGCCATGATAATCATGGTGGGTAGTTAGCGATTGCTTTTACTGTATGTGCACCACATGTCTACACATGTGAAAAGCAGTTTGACTTTTGCACTTACAAATGTGCCAGAGTCCCGTTTGGTTACTTGCACTCGCTGGTGGAGTTGGACTTTTGCAAGAATTATAGGCCATTGGAGCATTTTTTTAATTAGAAGAAGTGCCCTATGCGGGATTCAATCCTGGGTCGTAGCGGTTGAAAACCAATGGTTTAGACCACCCTTCCACCGACTCCCTGCTTCTATTATCTAGATTTGCTATGTAAACCTTGCTACTGTCAGCTCATTCTTGCACAGTTTAACTCCATTAAAAAGCAAATATTCAAAGTGGAGTACTCGCACCTTGCATCCAAATAGGTAATCTGCCTTCTATAAGTAAGGTTGTCTCGTGAATTTTTTATTATACTGGCTGTTGCAGCCCTCTTCTCACTTCAACCTTCTTTGGTAACACAATATACTTCCTCTTTAATTCCTATGTCAGAAGAGAGACAACCACAAAAATCTACCCATGACTTGGGGGAAATAAAGATAAAACTAAGAATGTTAGAATTTTGAATAACAATTCAATGAATCACTCACAATGAATCAAATGAAAAAATATACTCTATTTCTATTATACAGTAAAACGTCGCTAAAACAAATTGGGGATATAGCGAACCTTCTGTTATAACGAACTTATTTAAAATCCCAAAATAATACATTTTTATTATTTATAAAATACTAGGCTTATAAGAAACTTGGACAATCCAGTGCTGCTAAAGGACATGTGACAGTAGCTTGATTTTGCTCCCAAATATTTTTTAATTCAATTCCTTCTAAAGGCATTTTCATAGTCAAGGCAAATTATCCCTATATAAATGTAGTCTGTTGGTGAGGCACGATTTCAACTCTGAAATTTCTCAGAGCTGAGACCTTTTTTTCCAGTGATTTTTTATGACCTAAAAGGAAAAAGAAATACA
>CP092875.1:34197842-34213867 GCA_030710605.1 Cordylochernes scorpioides
CGATTTTTAAAAGAAACATTCGCGGTATAATTTTAATTTTCGTTTTACAATCATCAGCCGCGTTATATTGTATTTTAAATGTTACTTTAAATATAAGTTATGAACGGAAAAATACGTCCAGGGTAGCCGAGTGGACAAGGCACCTGCCCGGTAAGCAGAAGGGTGTGGGTTCGATTCCCGCCCCTGGACACTTCTTATTTTTCCGTTCTCCATTACTCTTCATGTTTCACCTTTCCATACCTCATCCTCAAAGTTAGTAATGTCGCTATTTCTCTTTGAAAGTAAATTTCGATTTTTAAAAGAAACATTCGCGGTATAATTTTAATTTTCGTTTTACAATCATCAGCCGCGTTATATTGTATTTCAAATGTTACTTTAAATATAAGTTATGAACGGAAAATACGTCCAGGGTAGCCGAGTGGACAAGGCACCTGCCCGGTAAGCAAAAGGGTGTGGGTTCGATTCCCGCCCCTGGACACTTTTTATTTTTCCGTTCTCCATTACTCTTCATGTTTCACCTTTCCATACCTCATCCTCAAAGTTAGAAATGTCGCTATTTCTCTTTGAAAGTAAATTTCGATTTTTAAAAGAAACATTCGCGGTATAATTTTAATTTTCGTTTTACAATCATCAGCCGCGTTATATTGTATTTTAAATATTACTTTAAATATAAGTTATGAACGGAAAAATACGTCCAGGGTAGCCGAGTGGACAAGGCACCTGCCCGGTAAGCAGAAGGGTGTGGGTTCGATTCCCGCCCCTGGACACTTTTTATTTTTCCGTTCTCCATTACTCTTCATGTTTCACCTTTCCATACCTCATCCTCAAAGTTAGAAATGTCGCTATTTCTCTTTGAAAGTAAATTTCGATTTTTAAAAGAAACATTCGCGGTATAATTTTAATTTTCGTTTTATAACAAAAACACTACCTTGTGTTAAAAGTATAATGAATGGAGAGTTATTTCACTTATATGGCCCCTCTCACAACTGCAGGCTCTTAGGCTAACACTATTCATTAAAAATTCTATTTAACTTGCTCCCATGTCTGCCTATCCACAAATCTTCAAATCAATGTTTAATATACGCCTAGAGCACATAGAAATCTGAAATATTTTATACCCTTTGAAACCCGATGAACATGCAAGTTGAAATATTGTTGCGGAGATAAAAAAAAAGCAATGGAAAATTTGGGGATAAATAATTAATCATAAAGGGTATTTACCCTTTAGTTCTCCAATAAATTATATACAAGAGGTATTTATAGGGAGAGTCAGATCATATAACAACTTATCCCCAGATAAGAACAATAATAATAATGAACGTCGACAGCCAACGAGGCGTCCCGTTTTCCTTATTTTCCGATAAGATTCCGAGAACCCCTCACACCTGTGGTTTCCCTACCCCCCTCCCGGAGTCCTGGGATAATTGACAGGTGTCCCATTGAGCTTTTTGTGACCGGAGTTGCAGAGCTACTTGACAATACTCCCTATTTTGAGAAAACAGCGACCCGCTGATTAGCTTGTCTCAGCCCTTGTTCTGGAAGGAAATCTATCACGGCTGGTGTTCCCTAGCAGAATGGAATGTTGTTTTCCAGGGTCCAGGTAGGGCTTCATCCGAATGACATGGACAATATCCTTGGCTTTCCGTGATCGGGGAGAGGGGTTCACAGGCTCTACTTCATACCTAACTTATGAAAGCTTTTTGGTCACCTTGTAGGGACCGAAGTATATCATCAGTAGCTTTTCTGAGAGTCATACTTTTCGGATGGGTGTACAAACCCACACAAGATCATCCTTCTGGTAATAGACGGAAGTATGTTTCTGGTCGTAAAGTCTACTATCTTTCGACTGTGATTGTAAAAGGCGTGATCGGAGAGTTGACGCGCTTCCTCAGCTCTGGTCACAAGCCCTCCAACGTAGTCGTCAGAGATATAATCTGGTAGGTAAGGAAGCACGGCATCGATGTAGGTCTCGGCCTCGCGGGCGTGTACAAGAAAGAACGGAGTGTAGCCGGTCGCCTCCTCTTTAGCAGTGTTGTAAGAAAAGGTTACGTAGGGTAAAACTCGGTCCCAGTTGTAAATCTGTGCACAATTCCACACAGAGCACTGGTCTCTTTTATTACTTGAAAAATGAAATTTCCTCCGCGATCTGTTATCATTTCTCTAGGAGCTCCATGCTTCAAGATAACATCTTCAACCAGGAACTTAGATGTTTCAATTGCTCCTCCGTCTGGGATCGCTTTCGTTATGGCATACCTTGTCATATAATCGGTGCACACAATGATCCAACGGTTCACATCTATAGATACTGGAAATCTTCCAAGGAGATCAACCCCGACCTTATAGAATGGCCTTTCTACAGGTGGTATGGATACAAGTTGTCCAGCCGGACGTCGAGGTAATTTATTCCTTCGTTGACACTCCCGACAATGGCTTACATATTGGCGAACAGTTCTATAAAGGCCAGGCCAATAAAATCGTTTCTTCACTTTGTCATACGTTCGGGCGAAACCCAAATGCCCAACTGAATGAGCATCATGTAAATCTGCCATAACTTCCGATCTTAAGTGCTAAGGAATCATCATAAGCCAGGGTCTTCCAGTTGTGCTCTAGTTTTTCTTGTATAAGATGCCGTCGATAATGCTGAATTCCTTTCTATGTAGCCCGAGTTTAAATTATCGATTATTTTAGCTAAATCCGGGTCTTTAGTGTGCTCTATATCGACGTTGGTTAGTGACATCACAGCACTTGGTTGATCGTTCTCAAGCGGGCTCCTTGAAATCGGCATCCTTATGTTTGCGTCCGCTCTTGTAGATAACGGTCACGTCAAATTCTTGCAACTTCAGCGCCCATCTTGCCAAACGGCAAGAAGGATCTTTCTGCCCTACCAACCAACATAGAGAATGATGGTCAGTGACAACCGTGAATGGTCGACCAAACAAATATGGACGGAATTTGCTAATAGACCAGACTACAGCAAGGCATTCTTTTTCTGTTGTAGAATAGTTATGTTCAGCCTTTGTCAAGCTTCTAGATGCATAAGCTATAGGCCGCTCCTTTCCACCTTGCATTTTTAGAAGAACAGCTCCAATACCATGTCCATTTGCATCCGTGTGTAGATGGGTATCAGCGGATTCATCAAAGTGTCCCAAGACAAGCTCTGAAATTAGAGGTGTTTTAAGGAATTCAAACGCTTTCTCTTGAGCTGCATCCCAATAGAATTGTTTTTCAGCCTTCAGTAGGTCATGCAAAGATCTAGCTTTGTTGGCAAAGTTTTCAATAAATCTTCGGTAATAGGAACATAATCCAAGAAAGCTCCTCAGTTCAGAGATATCCCTTGGCCTCGGAAATTTAGAGACGGCTTCAACTTTATCTAGATCTGGATGAATTCCATTGGCGTCAACAAGGTGTCCTAAAATCTTTATCCTCCTTGATTCAAAAAGACACTTTTTGTGGTTCAAGCTTAGTCCAGCTTTATGGATGCACCTTAATACAAGTTGTAGACGACGTACAGTTCCTCAAACGATATCCTCCAGGTAGCAAAGGCACATGTTTCATTTAAGACTGCCCAGAACACTATCTATCATCCTTTCAAACGTTTCTGGAGCGTTGCATAGATCGAAAGGTATTACTCGGAATTTATACAGCCCATCTGAAGTGATGAAGGCAGTTTCCCCCGTCTTTTTCGTCCACTTCAATCTGCCAATAACCGGACCGAAGATCCATCGTGGAGAAGTAACTAGAGCTGGCTAAACTATCCAAGGCATTGTCAATGCGTGGCAGCGGGGTAAACATCTTTTTTTTTTGTTATGTAATCGAAGATCTTCTACTCAGAATCTCCAGTCTATTCTTTCTTCAGGACTAGAATAACTGGAGATGACCAAGGACTTTCAGAGGGCTTCACGATGTGATTTTCTATCATCTTGTTCACTTCATCTTGAATTAGTCGTCGTTCACTTGGTGCTACTTTATAGGGCCGCTGTTTTATAGGAGAGTGGTCTCCTGTGTTTATCTTGTGCTTCACAGTACTGGTGGGCTTAATAGGAGTACTCCCAAAGTCAAATATGGCAATAAACTCGTCAAGGCATGAAACAAGCTGTAACCTTTGAATTTCAGCACCCTGGATCTAGAGTAAGGTTTATTATCTTCTGTGACCATTCACGTGACTTTAGCTGCGTTTCTTGTTACGTATCGCTGGATTCGATAAGACTGCAGATATTCCCATTCTTATAACTTTCCATTGTGCACATATTCATTTCCTGATGGAATCAGTTGCGGCCAAGACGCTCCCTTCGCCACCCAAATGCTACCTCTGCCGTGTCGAAATGTAATCAATGAGTTTGGTATAAGAACTTCCTTTCTTAATAATAAGCCCTTAGAAGTTGAGACTAAAACATCTCTAACACCACATATTTCTTCGTTTATCACACTGATCTTCTTTATTGATTTAGGCGGGATGACAAAGTCGTCGGAAGAAAACAATCTCTAGTTTTTCTCCTCTAGAGATTCCAGGACAGATGTTTCCCCGAGATGGAGTTCATTTCTGCCACAATCAATGACGGCTTCGGTGGCGTTGAAGAAGTCCCATCCGAATATGATGTCATGGCTACATTACACCATAACAACGAATTCAAAGGATATATTCAGACCATTAACTACTATGTTCAGGGCACATTTTCCTAAGGTCTCTATTAAAATTTTGTTTGCAGCTTTAAAATTGGACCTGGTCCTTTGAAGAGAGGTGTCTTTAGTTCGCGTCGAAATTTGTCCGAAATAACAGAAAAGTCTGCTCCCGAATCCACCAATGCTTTCATTTTGCGTCCATTTATTTCGACCATGACAACATTGTCTTTTAATTTAGCGGCGATATACCCTGGAGAATTTTCCTCAATGGCGACCTCACCCCCGTTAGGAGCCGCTCCACTTAGTTTTTCACATTCTGAGGCTTGGGAGAACGGCTGAAACGACGGGCTTGCGACTGGGATTGTCTTCGGGCTGGCGACCTTGCGCGGCTTGGATGTGTGGAAGAGCTCCGGTAGAAGTACGTCGAAGTTTGGGGCGTTACATAGTCGTCGTCGGCGTCATATCTCGGGGGTCGACTCGAAAATCCAACATTTCTTCCTTCTCCGCCATTCCTTGACCTGGCTTCAGCAAAGACCTGCCGTCGTTCCCTACAATAACGGACGACATGTCCGGGTCGTCCACAGTGGAAGCAGATGGGTTGGTCGTCGTAGGTTCTCCAATGTTCCGTCTTCCTGGGATGGGTTGGTCGGTCGATATTATAGGGCGTTCGTGGTTTATGTTGCACAACGTTAACTTCTGGTCTCATAGGTTAGAGAGCACGGCTAACTTCTTCCCTGACAGTCTGTTCAAGGGCGTTAACTTATCGGAGAGGATTGACCACTTCAGGTGCTGAGAAGACCTTTTGAATCTCTTCTCTAACGATGCGGCTAATTAAGTCGGCCAAGTCGTCTGAGTCGTCAACACACGAAATGGGTATTACGTTTGAAACCTGGCGAATTTCGTACTGCCGATCCTGCGCTGTTTAACGGTTGCCAGATGACGGCAAAACTTCAGGATCTCATCTACCATCTGTATGTCTTTCGCCACCAATACCTGGTATGTGTCCTCCGAAATTCCCTTTATAATGTGAGCAACTATCTCACCTTCTTCCATGCGAGGGTTCACCTGGTGGCAGAGACTAAGAATCTCCTAGATGTATGCCTCGCTGGATTCCTCGGCCTTCTGTGCTCTTGACTTCAGAACTTCCTCGGCGCGTCGAGTAGAATCCTCCTGCAGTCCGAACACACCGAGGAATGCGTCTTCAAAGCTTCTTCACGATTTGAGTGATTCTTCGTTATTATCAAACCCCTTCCAGCAGTTCCGTTCAAGTAAAAGACGACGTTGGCAAACTTCATGGTCTCGTCCCATCTGTTGTACTTCGACACTCTCTCGTAAATCCTTCAACCACTGTCCAGGGTTTATATTTCCATATCCAGAAAAAAATGTAGAAGGATCTCGTTGGCGCTGACAAGCGAGCTAATAGTAGGTCTGTGGTCGTCTTCTATTTTTATTCGTTGTGGCAAAGGTTCAATAATTGGTTCACGTCTCTGTAGACATCGACTTCTTCGAAGTTCCGTCACGTTACCCAGCGTTACCTAATTCCCAAAACCGCATCTAATATATATATATATGTAATATGATGCAATTGTTGTTATTACACTATAATATTTGATGTATTACACTGTTGTAGAATCCTGTCGACTTAACCGTTCTGTGGCAATATCGTTGCGGGGTTTCTTGTTGTTGGATGCGAATGGTGAGATTTGGTTGAAACGCAGTCGTTGAGTGGTAAGTGAAGCACACAGTTAGGAATAATCAGGACACGTGATTGTTTTGAAAATAAAAAGGCAACTGGGTTGGAGGGAAGAAAGCTTGAGAAGGGCTGAGCGATTTGACTTATTAATTAGTTGATCACATGGCGATGATTGGATTTAGATGAAATGAGCGGAGAGAGAGAGATCTCTAGAGTAGATGTTACCTTGTTGGAAGCGAAGGAGCCATTGTCCGAACTCGGCGAGAGCCACTGAACAACTGTAGGTGTTGTTCCTATGAGAGCGAAAACGTAACTACCCATTCTTGCTTTCCGATTTAACACCAAGCCTCAGTTTCTCTCTGATTGGTCGAGAGATGTCACATGATCCTTTCCTATTGGTTGACCTACTTGAGGTGTTGTCTTTTGATTGGTCGAGAGATGTCACATGCTCTTTTCCTATTGGTTGACCTACTTAAGGTGCTGTCTTCTGATGGGCCGGCGGCTTCCTTTGGTATTAGTTACGCCCGGCTTGGGTCAGGAAGTCTCGTGTTTGTTTGACTTTATTTACTTCCGCGGCTATCAAAATACATCCTGCTTTGTCAGGAAGTATTGAATGCTAGCTTTAACATTTATAACTTCTGGTCATTAGATACGTCCTGTTTTTCCAGGAAGTGTCGGTTTAAACTTAGCTCGCAGGGACCTGGGGTCAGAAGGTTAACTGCGACGTCTTCCTATGTCTTTTGTTACTTTCTTTCCTCCAGTTACCTTATTCTTTTATTAAATCTTTGAAAATCATACATGGTACATACATAGTGGGTCGGGGTTGCATTTAATTATATACAAATTATGACAGATGCGCCCCCTACATGTGAAGAATTCAAGAAGGGGTTAGCCTGAGAGAATTCTGTAAAGTGAAAAATAATTTTGTGGGAAAATTAGTTGTGGGTATTGAGGGGCTATATACAAGCATTGTTGGTGACATAATAAGTAAAATAGCATGGTGTTGATGATATAGGTTGAGTATATTTAATAGAAATCAAAAAATTTTTTAATTGTAAGAAATCAATGAATGTTATGGTACATAGTGGGCAAAAAAAAAAAGAAAATGCGCCTAAACGAATTCTACTCGAGTTAAGAAATGAATTCGAGGGAGTTCTATTAAGGCTTTTGAAATCAAAATAAAATAATATAAAATAGTTGAATGAAATCAAAATTGAATGTGTTTGGTTGAAAAAGAAAAATTGTTTTGTTGCATGGTAATAAGGGAAAATGCCTAGTTACCTTTTTGCTCGAATTTCGGAAAGGAATTCGAGGGAATTTCATAAGGTCTTTTGAAATCAAAATAAAATAAAATAAAAGGTTTTTGAGCGAAATCAAAGTTGAGTGCTTGGTTGAGTGGTGAGAAAAAAAAAAAAAAAGGAAAAATGCCTAATTACTTTTTTGCTTTAATTTTGGAAAGGAATTCGAGGAAATTTCATAAGGTCTTTTGAGAAATCAAAGTAAAATAAAATAAAAGGTTTTTGAGCGAAATCAAAGTTGAGTGCTTGGTTGAATGGTGAGAGAAAAAAAAAGGAAAAATGCCTAATTACTTTTTTGCTTGAATTTTGGAAAGGAATTCGAGGAAATTTCATAAGGTCTTTTGAGAAATCAAAATAAAAATAAAAATAAGAGTTGAACGAAATCAAAGTTGAGTGTTTAAAAAAAAAATGAAAAATAAAAAGGTTTCAACAACAAAGGGTGATTTAATGTTTTTAGCTTAATCGAAAACCAGTGGGTTTTCGTTGATAATTGAGTTGTGGCAATATATGTCAAGTGGTAAATAGAATGATAATTGATAAATGAAAATGATAATATAAACTAATTGGTAAATAAAATGATAGTTAATGATTAAAATTGATAATAAGTTGAATAAATTGCTAAATTGATTAAACATTTATATTTTTAATTGAGAGAAAATAATGAAAATGATTGATATGAAAGATAAGGTGTATTGGTTTGAACCCTATGGTATCTTCATGCCCTGATCTACATGTATTGGTTGCTCCATTTTGCCCTATAAATGTTTCACTTGCTCAATTATGCCCTATAAATTTTTTGTCTCATCTGTAGCGACACTTTGGTGAAAAACGTGATTCTAGCCCTCAAGTGCGTTTATGCTGTGTGTACAGGAGACATGGAAATCTATATAACCTTTATGTGTAATTTTTTGTCTTTGTGTGTGTGTTGTGAAAAATGTTAGAAGTCGGTTGTGTAAGAGATGTGTGAGCTAGTTCTAGGTGTTGTTTCGTGGATGTGTAATTGGGTGGTAAAAATCGATATGTAGACTCGAACTGGAATCAAAACCGGTGGCATAGTGAGGTTCCCAGTCGACCTCAATAGGGGATCTTCTCATTGTAATTAGAGATACGGAAGTGGGGTGTGTCGGGTACGCGAGGTCCGGTCTAAACTTATCCACCCACTATTTGCACGTAATTGGAGTCATGGCGACGTCTTTACTCTTCGCGGGAAGACATCTGCCTTGCTTCTACGTTTCCTGTCGGCCTAATTGTTTTTTATAATTGAATCTTTTACTTTCGGCATTGGTTGCGTCGCGTGTGTGATATGTTTGGTGTACGACATTTTGTTTTGTTTGTGGGTTTTACTTGTTTGACGATGTCTTGTGTCATGTGTTATGGTCTGCCAATACATTGTGAAGAGATAAGTTGGTGTAAGTTCAACGTTATTTGTATTTTGAAAAGCCGGATGTTGTATCCATTTATTAAATCGAATGGTCGTTGTGACTTTAGTAAAAAATGGTATTCAGCGATATTAGGGTGGAATTGAGTGAAAAATGAGGCTTACGACGTGAACACGTGTTGGGTGGAGACGTGTCACAGGTGTGTTGAAAGGCGTCTGTGGCCTGAAATGAAAAATTTTGTGGGTGACCTGTGACACGAATCGAAAAAAAAAAAAAAATTGTGAATGAAAAGGTGTCACGCGAAATCCTTATTTGTACAAAATTTACCTGTTCTCACTATGAACAACAAATTTATTAAAGTCATATATCGAAATTTCTATTGTTATTGTATATGGCACCTTTTAAGGTGAACATTTTTTTGTGTTTTGGGTAGACGAGATGATTGTTACTAACGACGGTGCATGCGTTTGTTGGTGATTGTCGTCTTTTGGCGCGAGTGTCGCACTTGTTGTGCGGATTGTGCGTGTTTGTTGTGTGGTGACGTATGGGTGCGTGTATGGATTTTGTGTGGTAAGTGTGTGAGCTGTACTGACACGTTTTTTTTGGGCATGGTGATGGTTGAAGTCGTGGTGGCTTTATATGTGGTGGGCATAAAGTATTGGCAATTGGGTTGAGTGAAAAGTTGCGTGGTGTGAGATTAGAATGGTGGCATGTAAATATTGGAGGTTTGGGCAATGAATGCAGGCAAGGGTTTCCATGTGTGAAAGCTTTGTGTGCTGTACGAGTCCTTTGGGACAGGTTTTGGTCTAGCCCGTGCTTGCATTCATTGAGTACAAAGGTTAGATATGGTTAAAAGGGGTAGGTAGGATTAGCTATGAGTCCAAAGTCAATTTCTTGACGCCATAGGATGGGTGCCTACCTCAGTTCAACAGGTCTCCTCTGGAACGTCTTGGTTTGGGATGGTTGGCTTGGCTCGGGACTGCTCGCACCGTCCGCGAAATTGAAGTGAAGTCCGGTACTGGAAGATCATTTTGGGATTGTTTGGGTTGTCCCGGATCGCGTGGATTGGTTTCGGGGACTGTGTACGGCATGGCGGTGGATGACTCCTCGGTGGTCGGTGTCCGGTCTTGGTGACACTCGCCTGGGGTTGGCGGGGGTTGTGTCCGTCGTCCTCCCCGGGGAATGGCGCTCCGGAATTCCGTCTCACTTTGTGGGGCGTTGACACGTCGGATGGCCACGGTCATTTGCCATATGATGGCCGCTAGAAGGCGCCTGGTCGCCTCTCTTCTTGTCCGCTTCTTTTCCGCTGGTTTTGTCATTGCCTTTTGATTTGCTGGTGTCTGGGCTAATTTCCATCTTGATCCTGATTAAGCTCCATAATCTTTATCCTGTCGACTCTGTGTAATATGATGCAATTGTTGTTATTACACTATAATATTTGATGTATTACACTGTTGTAGAATCCTGTCGACTTAACCGTTCTGTGGCAATATCGTTGCGGGGTTTCTTGTTGTTGGATGCGAATGGTGAGATTTGGTTGAAACGCAGTCGTTGAGTGGTAAGTGAAGCACACAGTTAGGAATAATCAGGACACGTGATTGTTTTGAAAATAAAAAGGCAACTGGGTTGGAGGGAAGAAAGCTTGAGAAGGGCTGAGCGATTTGACTTATTAATTAGTTGATCACATGGCGATGATTGGATTTAGATGAAATGAGCGGAGAGAGAGAGATCTCTAGAGTAGATGTTACCTTGTTGGAAGCGAAGGAGCCATTGTCCGAACTCGGCGAGAGCCACTGAACAACTGTAGGTGTTGTTCCTATGAGAGCGAAAACGTAACTACCCATTCTTGCTTTCCGATTTAACACCAAGCCTCAGTTTCTCTCTGATTGGTCGAGAGATGTCACATGATCCTTTCCTATTGGTTGACCTACTTGAGGTGTTGTCTTTTGATTGGTCGAGAGATGTCACATGCTCTTTTCCTATTGGTTGACCTACTTAAGGTGCTGTCTTCTGATGGGCCGGCGGCTTCCTTTGGTATTAGTTACGCCCGGCTTGGGTCAGGAAGTCTCGTGTTTGTTTGACTTTATTTACTTCCGCGGCTATCAAAATACATCCTGCTTTGTCAGGAAGTATTGAATGCTAGCTTTAACATTTATAACTTCTGGTCATTAGATACGTCCTGTTTTTCCAGGAAGTGTCGGTTTAAACTTAGCTCGCAGGGACCTGGGGTCAGAAGGTTAACTGCGACGTCTTCCTATGTCTTTTGTTACTTTCTTTCCTCCAGTTACCTTATTCTTTTATTAAATCTTTGAAAATCATACATGGTACATACATAGTGGGTCGGGGTTGCATTTAATTATATACAAATTATGACATATATATATTGCTACATGTTTCAATTTGCATTTACCTATTTTACATATATCGGATTGCATTTAAAAATCGTCATCCAATTCTTCTACTTTTGGCGTAATGGTGTTTTATTAATTTATCATTGGATATTATAAAGGTCCTTTACAGGTATTCAAAAAGGAAAAATATGCGTCGATCATCTATATTTTTCAATTTATCAAACAATTTGGCCGCTGAATCTCTGATTCTGGCAGAGCGCCATCTAGCAAATAAAATTGTAACTAAAATCAATTTCGAATTTTTCATCATTTGCCCTAAAATTTTCCATTGCATCCTGAACACAATGGTTATTAAAATTCACAACTATTTTAAAGGCGTAAGATTCTTTTTGATATTAAACAATTTCTACTGCCCTTATTTCAAAAAGATATCAAAAAGAATTAATATCAAAAAGAATCTTACGCCTTTAAAATAGTTTTGAATTTTGATAACAGATGGAAGCTAGTGCATCATATTACAATGGTTATTACCGCATTGCTCTAGCGCAAATATTCGCGGAGTTATTAATTTTTAAAGTTGTGCAAGACTTTTGGATCACCCTGTATAATAAAACTCCTGTATAAAGAAGTCCTTGGGGATTCCCCCTGTACATATTTCTTTAATTAAAAAGGCATATATTGATTCAAAATATCATTTATTTTACCAATATTTCTTTATATAAAATTTAATGTATATATATATTAAAAACAAAAAAGGCATATCCTGACCACTAGCACATGTGCTTTTTAGATGGAAGAGCGCCATCTAGTGGAACAGAAATCAACTAAACGTTGATTTAGCCTGTTCCCTGATTTTTGAACAATCTCTCAAAACATTTTTGGTCGCAGTGGTACAGCCTGCTCCACACTAACGCGATCCAACAGCCCGAAACGCGTTCGTTGATGGCTTTTCTTTATTTATCAAGAAAATGAGTTGGCCAGATATCAGGGAACAGGCTAAATCAATGTTTAGTTGATTTCTGTTACACTAGATGGAGCTCTGTCATCTAAAAAGCACATGTGCTAGTGGTCAGGTTATGCCTTTTTTGTTTTTAATATCTACACCTGGCCTTTTTATTATTTTATATTTTTTCTATTGTTTTTTTCATATATATGTTATATAAAGGTATTATTTAAAATGTTATATTAAAATATTTTATTTGAAATTATATATTTCATGGATATACAAATACTCTGTTTAAATCGACCGCCAGAGGTCGCGCTTTCTCTATAAATATATTTCATACCACAAGTATTGACAGTCATGGGGCCAAGTGCATTCAGGCGTCCTTGGATGACACAAAGTTCGAGGCAGGTTGGATGGCACCTCAGAGAGGCCAGCAGCCGAAGACACGGCAAGGTCCAGTAGGGTGTCTGATCTGCACGAGTGGGAGATATGATCTGTTGTTGTCCGGCGATGGTCGTAAAATTTTCTAACGACTTATGGAAGTTCCCTGGGAGGAAATCATCTTTACGAATCAGACTGGACCTCGCCCTGACTAGGGTGTGGCGGACTCCCAATAAAACTCTATTGTCATGTTTGTGATTACATGATATCGCCAAGATGGCATTCTCAAACACCCAAATGTTCAAAGAGGTGGCCACAATATTTAGCACAGTATTGAAAATTAAAAGCAGGAGTTTAAACCTCGCGTAGGTAGAAAAACAGATCATATCCATACTCCCAATAACATTTGGATCTGCTTTCACTGTAATAGACCAGGACATGTTTTACGATATTGTATAGAACGTCGCCGCCAGTTCCAGTAAAACAAGTTGAATGGCATAGCCCAATATTACACTCGGGGTCGAACTTACTACAATAAAACAATCGTTATCCACCTAAGTACTCGCAAATCCCTGAAGTTGAAGTGGAACAGACTGGTGATACCTATAGATGAAATTAGAAGTCTATCGCCATACCCAGGTCGCGGAAATTTTCAAATGAAAGATGCCAATCAGTCGTTCCAGCTGCTCTCCTAGACCTATAGGCAAGGAAAACTAATTCGCGCGATCCTCAAAGGAGGCGATGAGATCGCCAGAGACGAAAACCCATCAAGAAAAGCCAATTATTTTAAAACGATCTTTTCGTAATCATAAATGGTCTTAATGCGAGAGCTTTGGTCGACACGGGAGCATCATACTCAGTAATATCATACACATTTCGTCGGAAACTAAACACTGTAATGTTGTTCTAATGTGAAATCCCAAGTATGGCATTAAAAGTTGCAAACAACCTATTTGTGTCCTCCATTGGAATGTGTACCATTAAGCTAGGAATTAATGACTTACTACAACTATTTGAATTTCTAGTTCTTTCCAGTTGTAGTCACGAGATTATTTTAGGATGGAATTTCTTGGAAACATCAAAAGCAATCATTGACTGTGGCCGATTTAAAATTTATTTTTCAGAGGCAGCTAAAGAGGAGGCATTAAATTTTCAAGGACGACTTTTTGTTATGGATGACCAAGTAATTGCGCCTAAGTCAAGCAGAATGATTACAGTGTCTACGTCTGAGATCGCAGGAATTAAGAACATTATAGCTGAGGGTTCTAAGAAACCCTTGCTAAACAAAGAGATTTTAACTCTAGGATCTTTCTTTGCAATGCTACATGGCAAAGCAGAACTTTGGTTCACAAATTGCAGCACACAATACATTATGATTCCCTCTGGAATGTGTGTTGTCATCTTTCTGAAATTGATGAACATAGAATTTGCACAATCGAAGATTCCCAACACCCCTAGATAACTCATGACCAAGTCAGTGCAGAAATTGAAATCAAGCCTTGTAATGCACCAGAACGTTGACCAGAGGGAAAACAGAAATTAATGATACTTGTAAATAAATGACTATGCAGCAATGTTTAGTCCAGTTATCACGAAAAACAAATCTCAAAGTGCCACCAAACATAGAATTATTACAGGCGATAGTGATCAGGTGTATACCCTACAGAGTGTCACCTGCTGAACGTAAGATCATTCAAAATAAATCGACAAGATGTAAGATGCAGATATCATTCCACCATCAAAAAGCCCTTGGGCCTCACCAGTCATCTTAATGAAGAAGAAATATGGCTCTTAGAGATTTTGCATCGATAACAGAGGCTTTAACAAAATGACCAAGAAAGATATGTACCCCGTAACTCAAATTGACGATGCTTTAGAGTGAGAGGAGCAAAACTATACGTAGCAATGAACTTAAAATGAGCTACTGGAAAATCAAGATTGACGAGGAAGACAGGGGAAAGACCGCATTTATCACGCTGAATGGCTTATTTGTGTTCAAGGTAATGGCATTCGAGCTTTGTAACACACATAGAACATTTGAAAGAATGATGGACAGTTTGTTGAAGGGACTCAAGAAACGTTTAAGAAAAAGGCATCTCCTGATTGTACAACTAAAAGTTGCTTTCTTCTTTGACATTTCTAACAATGGGTCACGTATTTCTTAACACTCCAATAGAGCTCTAACCGAAAATACTTCTTTCTGACTCTATCAGAAGTTTTAGCAAAGCCCAAATGACCTGCCATGGAGGAATCAAATATTTCATTCATTTGTCAGATCTCAGATGTTCAGGATGATGGCCAATAGAGGTGGGCCGATTGGGTCAAAATACTTTTCATAAAAAATACCATCAACGATCTTAAATTGATTGTCCTTAGATGATGGTGATCCATCAACTTATCAAGATTTTCAATATATAAGAATCCTTTTTCTGTTTACCAATGAGATATCAAGAGTTGTCAGAAACAGAAATTGAATATCTACATTTTTGTCAAATTTATTTTTTAAAGAACTTCTCAAAAGACAAGCTGTATTTTGCTGTGCTTTCACGTTTTGTTGGTGATCGAAAAGTCGCATCCTTGTAGCATAAGAGCCTCATCAAACCAATCTGCCCGAGTCCTCCAGGTTTGTTAGCCAACACAAGAAATGGTGATCAGTCATTACCTTGAACAAGCATCCAAATAGATAGAATCGGAACTTACATATTGCTCATATGACCGTCAAACATTCTCTTTCAATGGTTGAGTAATTCTGTTCATCTTTTAGAAGTGTTCAAGATGCATTGGCAATTGCCTTTTCTTTTCCTTTTTGTGTTTGAACTAAGATGTCATTTATCTCCCGTATCCACTAGCATCGCTGTGTACTCATGGACAAAACTGAAACTCCGCCTTTGCCGGTCCCAAGCCCGGATGAAAAAGGAGATGGGGGAGCAGTAACAAGCTCGCTAAAAAACCTGGGTTCAGCTAGCCTGGCTGATAGTACCCTGTAAGGGCTCCTGATCCAGGGATACAGGATGAGCAGCGTTTGTACTCCATGTTAGGAGCGGCTGCACATGGCGTCTGTTCCTCATGTCAGAGGCGGCCATTTCTTTTGGACCTAAGTCGGCCTGCCACTGAGTAGTGCTCCCAGTCTTAATGACAAAGGCAAACGTATTCTACTTCACCCAGTCATGATGGTTGTCAAGAGATAAGAAAGAAGAAGAAGAAGACTGTGTACACTCATGAACAAAACTGGACAGATAATTATTATTCATCAATTCTTTAAAATTTCTACTTCATTCTTCTATTGCAATATTTCTATTCAAGTAGTGTTTCTATTCTCTGGTAAAGGATTTCACTACGTATAAGGCCAAAAGAGCT
>CP092875.1:34222208-34409012 GCA_030710605.1 Cordylochernes scorpioides
ATATCTAGTAAAAATTCTATCATAGAGTAGTCTCTCTTTAAGTACGAGGTTCAAGTCATTGGTGTTTTATCTTATTGCAACCTCTCAGTGGATCACTAACAGCTGAATGTGTTTTAGAAAATCATCAATGCCAAAGACAAGAAACAAGTTTTTCCTGAGAACATGGCAGGATTAAAGGTATGCACATTTTTTTCTATGAAAGCTCTTAGAGATGCAAGGATTGCAACATTGGCCAAATGTTGTGGAACAAAGAATATTTCGCAGACCTAACAAAGACAATTTGAGAACTCTATAAATAACTTTATTGAGTAAATTAATTGAATGTGTCACATCTAGAACATATATTTTATCTTTAAAGTTATATACTCTTATTATTATTACGATTATAAGTAGTAAATTTACTAATATATATTTGTTATGAAACCATATTTGCGGAAGAGCTTTGCTCAATGCGATACCTTGAGATTATATGTATGTACCTCTACAGACCTATAAGCTTATGCCCATAGGTTCACTAAACACCCCTAAACTGCCTTCCATAGAGAATACAGGGTATACTCCAAATCAATCCAATACAATAGTAGAGCGGTCTAGAGATTAATTTGGCGAAACCGCTGAGAGGGTTCACTACTGATGAGCCAAGCTCTCTCATTCAATAACTTATATCATTGCAGTAAGGTTTGTAGAGATAATATTTGATGATATTATTGAATAGAAACACATTGCCAGTATTTGTTACAAATTATAAGTAGTTTTACTATTTGCTTGTGTGATCTAATTTAATGCAAGTTGGGTCAAGTACAGGTTAAAGGCCAAGTCTGTGCCACCCTTTTAGATTCCAAACATGTAGAAACAAGTGACGCCACCTTGTAATCAAATAAAGAAGTCTCAATAAGAGACAATCCAACAAGAAGGTGTCACCACAAGTTGTTTGTTTGCCTGTAAATATAGGTGTTTGGTTAAAAATGTATGTTTTATTCGTATTTTGTTATTAATTGTTAATTATTGTAGAAATTGTTGTTAAATATTATTCATTGATGTTATTCTATTCTTTATTGTTAACTAGCGGACGTACCCGGCTTCGCCCGGGTTTTACCCGAGTAAAGGTTTGTCTAACGAATCTCTCGATAAAGTGAACATTTTTTCCCGGTCCCTTGAAAAATACTCGATAAGTTGAATAAAATCATTATTAATTGGTTCCCTTGGTAATTGGAAGTTAAAGGAATAGTATCTTGCCTTGGAATTGTATCATTATTCTTGTCTCAAATAAATTGCCGTGTCATCCTGAATTTTGTCTTTCCTAATTTTCTACATTACAAAATCATCGTATCATCATGATAATATTTAGAGCAGATTGTTGAATTATAACAGATAAATTAGAATATTTATCTTGATTATTTTAAAGCGAAAAGTTATTTCAAAAATTTTATTTGCTAGAAACCTTCCCAGTGCTATACTAAATAACTTCCCAAAGTTTCATGGCGTTCCAATGAGTGGTTTGGTCAGGCATAAAGGACAAACAGACCACACACATACATTCATTTTTATATATATAGATTTATATAATTCATTGTTTTACATAATTAATTCTTTATTGTTTTATTTTAATCTGTATATATTTTCATTGATTAATTTGTTGTTGTTTTTTTTTGTATTGATTTGGCAACAGTGTGTTGTCTATATATTTTATGTTTTGTTTAGTTTACTCGCTAGTCTAGGTAAATTGAGCCATCAAGTCATGTTAGGCTAATCAAATTAATTCATGTAGCTTTTATTTCTTTTCTGTAAAATTATTCTAGAATCATTAAATCTAAATTCTTTGTTCAATTACGTAGAGTTCCATTATTCAAGTTTACAGAACTCATTCAAGTGGATCATCGCTATACTGCAGCTCATAGCATTTGAGCTAGGTAATTAACGCGAATACAATAGGTTTGATGAGTGTCCCATCCATTGACCAAAATTACAAGATCTATATTTGAAATTCTATATATATTAAGAAATCTCCTGATCGTGCAACTAAAAGTTGCTGATGGCTTACGTCATCTGTCGGAATACATATCAACCAGCCGTTGCTTTTTAATTATTCCAGAATTGGCCAAATACCCATTTTTGATTAATCAAGAAATGCTAACCATGTACAAGTGTTGGCCCTCATCAGCATGATGCAAACTGGCCAATTCTGGAATAATCAACAATTAGTTGATATTCATTAAGACAGATGGGGCAAGCCATCAACAATATTTAGTTGCACGATCAAGAGATGCCTTTTTCTTAATTTATCCTCCCCAGTACAATGTCACTTTTGTACTATTTTTTCATATATATATTTTTTTCACATGTTTAGTCTATTTACGCAAGTTTGGCCTTGAATTTCTTGGTTTCTCAAGAAGCCTCTGGAACCAAAACATTTTTGGTCGCAATGGTACAGCCTACTCCACGCTGACGAGGGCCAACAGCCCGAAACACGTTCGTAAATGGCTTTTCTTGATTTATCAAGAAAATGGGTTGACTAAATATCAGGGAACAGGTTAAATCAATATTTAGTTGATTTCTGTTCCACCAGATGGGAATTTTGCTGGGAGGAAATGGATCTATAGAAGCATAGGGCCCCTCTCCCATCAAAATAAATAGATGGCGTCTAGTTTTGATGTTTATTTTGATGGGAGAGGCACACACACCCTATGCGCGCTTTTATATATATATATATATATATAATTTTCTCCAGACCCCACGCTACAATGAAAATGATTCTGTACACAAAACTATTTATAGCGCCTTGCCAAATGCTTTAGTTTTCCTGATGAGGACAAAAGATTTCCGTCAAAACATTGAGAAAACCTTTTCTAACTAAAGTGTCTCTTATTTAAGAACTATGAATGCTGGCCCTCTATCTTCAACCTAATGTTAACATCACACCACAATAATAACACTTCAAACCAACCCATTGTATAAAATTGCAATAAATATAGCTCTATATTTCACCTGTGTGACTTCAGGGCCAGTTCTTGGGCCGCCTGCTGTCCCACGACCCCCAGCAACGGCCCACAGCTGCAGAGATCAAGAACCACCCTCTCTTCAACCCCAGTTCATATTTTGATTCCCACCAGCTGAACAACCATGTGAAACCACTCCATGTCTTTTGAAAATACTCTCCTGTTACTTAATGCACACTTTCTAGTGTTTCCTTCATCCAATTGTTAGAAATATGGCATTTTCAACCCTCTAATTCCTAAATATGTATTTATATATTGTAAAAACAATCTCTATACATATATATATATTTCATAAAACACAAGATAGATGTATGTCTCAATGGAGATTTAGGCTTTGTCCATCTCCAGCAGAGTTGTGTAAGAGTAACCAGGGTTGAAGTGAAAGAAAACACTAAACTCTGACATTTATTTATTTCCTTGTTGGCTAGCCCTTGAAACAAAATGATGGCCATCCACACACTCCCCAACACCTATCTCTACTCCAAGCCTAAGTAATTTTTAATGATTGAACAGTAGCCATGAGAGACATGGCCTAAAAACAGGGTTAAACCTGTTCTCCTATGGAGGCAATCTCTCACCAGAGACTCTTTCAATTGAAAGACCATTCATGTCTTGGGCTGACATGGCAGTCTCTGATGAGAGGCCACCTTGAGGAGAGACCTTTTTTAGGTATGTTTTTAGACGGGTCTCTCATGGGAGACTGCTTTAATTACATTTTATTTTACTTTAAAAAATACACTTACACAACAAAATTGATCTCGATGTATCTACTTTGAATATTTTACAGATGGGACCATTGAAATCTCATTTCTTGCTCAATTCTGTCCACAGTAAGTGTTTTGTGTTATTACCCCAGTTTGGTGGCATTATGTTATTGCTGCTTCTGATTCCTGTATATTTTACTCTTTTTTAATTTTATTATTTGTTATTTTTTGAACTGTATAGGATCCCCTCCTTTCTTAAATGTACAGTGTGAATTGTAAAGTAAACTATTTTTTTATATAAAAAGTTGTATTTTCTTCTAAATTGTATGACACACCCACACTGTTCCATTACACACAGCCATTCTAACTCCGCCTTTGCCGGTCCCAAGCCCGGATGAAAAAGGAGGAGGGGGAGCAGTAACAAGCTCACTAAAAAACCTGGGCTCAGCTGGCCCGGCTGATAGTACCCTGTAAGGGCTCCTAATCCAGAGATACAGGATGAGCAGCGTTTGTACTCCATGTTAGGAGCGGCTGCACATGGCGTCCGTTCCTCATATCAGAGGCGGCCATTTCTTTTGGAGCTAAGTCGGCCTGCCACTGAGTAGTGCTCCCAGTTTTAATGACAAAGGCAGACGCATACTACTTCACTCAGTCATGATGGTTGTCAAACAGACACAATCAAGGATCACAACTTGTTACCCTAATATGATTGAGTGGAGATAAGAAGAAGAAGACACAGCCATTAACCACAGTTGACCTGAGTTGATGGTAGCAGTAAAGACCTCTTGTAACACATTCTTGGATGAATATTGTACTATCTAAATTCTCATATGTATTTACTTTTTAACATAGTTACACTTGCACAACTAAATGTACAGAGGAGTTACGTCTATACTCATGTTAGAATCAGCAGCAAAGGTGCCTGCTTCCATGTTAGGAACGGCCTCAAATTACAAGCAAAGTCAGACTTCCACCAAAGTGTGCCTAATTCATGGTGCCATGATCAACGAAAGCTGCACCCCTACACCCTATTCCATAGCTCAAGGAGCATGAATTCATGGAATTTGTGTAATATTTGTACAATGGGATAAGAAACAATAGCAACAACTAAATTGATCTCAATGCATCTATGCAATACTTTGAAGCTTTACAGATGAGGGACCATTGAAATCTTTTTTCACTCTTCTCTTGCTCAATTGTGTCCATGGTAAGTTTTGTTTTATTACCCCAGTTTGGTGACAGAAAACAACAAATTTGAATAAACAATAATTCCCTAGCCTTTTGGACATTCAAACTTGAAAGGAAACAATTTCACATAGAAACTGGAATCTACAGAAAGCCTACTCACACAGTAAACTATTTGAATTTCAGCTCTTTTGGCCTTATACGTAGTGAAATCCTTTACAAGAGAATAGAAACACACTACTTGAATAGAAATATTGCAATAGAAGAATGAAGTAGAAATTTTAAATAATTGATGAATAATAATTATCCATCCAGTTTTGTCCATGAGTGTACACAGCGATGCTAGTGGATACGGGAGATAAATGACATCTTAGTTCAAACACAAAAGGGAAAAGAAAAGGCAATTGCCAATGCATCTTGAACACTTCTAAAAGATGAACAGAATTACTCAACCATTGAAAAAGAATGTTTGACGGTCATATGAGCAATGAGTAAGTTCCGATCCTATCTATTTGGATGCTTGTTCAAGATAATGACTGATCACCATTTCTTGTGTTGGCTAACAAACCTGAAGGACTCGGGCAGATTGGCTTGATGGGGCTCTTATGTTACAAGGATGCGACTTTTCGATCACCAACAAAACGTGAAAGCACAGCAAAATACAGCTTGTCTTTTGAGAAGTTCTTTAAAAAATAAATTTGACAAAAATGTAAATATTGAATTTCTGTTTCTGTGACAACTCTTGATATCTCATTGGTAAACAGAAAAAGGATTCTTATATATTGAAAATCTTGATAAGTTGATGGATCACCATCATCTAAGGACAATCGATTTAAGATCGTTGATGGTATTTTTTATGAAAAGTATTTTGACCCAATCGGCCCACCTCTATTGTCCATCATCCTGAACATCTGAGATCTGACAAAATGAATGAAATATTCGATTCCTCCATGGCAGGTCATTTGGGCTTTGCTAAAACTTCTGATAGAGTCAGAAAGAAGTATTTTCGGTTAGAGCTCTATTGGAGTGTTAAGAAATACGTGAACCATTGTTATAAATGTCAATGAAGAAAGCAACTTTTAGTTGTACAATCAGGAGATGCCTTTTTCTTAAACGTTTCTTGAGTCCCTTCAAAAAACTGTCCATCATTCTTTCAAATGTTCTATGTGTGTTACAAAGCTCGAATGCCATTACCTTGAACACAAATAAGCCATTCAGCGTGATAAATACGGTCTTTCCCCTGTCTTTCTCGTCAATCTTGATTTGCCAGTAGTTCATTTTAAGTTCATTGCTACGTATAGTTTTGCTCCTCTCAGTCTAAAGCATCATCAATTCGAGGTACGGGGTACATATCTTTCTTGGTCATTTTGTTAAAGCCTCTGTTATCGACGCAAAATTTCTAGGAGCCACATTTCTTCTTCATTAAGATGACTGATGAGGCCCAAGGGCTTTTTGATGGTGGAATGATATCTGCATCTTACATCTTGTCGATTTTATTTTGAATGATCTTACATTCAGCAGGTGACACTGTAGGGTATATGCCTGATCACTATCGCCTGTAATAATTCTATGTTTGGGGGCACTTTGAGATTTGTTCTTCGCGATAACTGGACTAAACATTGCTGCATAGTCATTTATTTACAAGTATCATTAATTTATGTTTTTCCTCTGGTCAACGTTCTGGTGCAATACAAGGCTTGATTTCAATTTCGTCACTGACTTGATCACGAGTTATCTAGGGGTGTTGGGAATCTTCGATTGTGCAAATTCTATGTTCATCAATTTCAGAAAGATGACAACACATTCCAGAGGGAATCATAATATATTGCGTGCTGCAAGTTGTGAACCAAAGTTCTGCTTTACCATGTAGCATTGCAAAGAAAGATCCTGGGATTAAAATCTCTTTGTCTAGCAATGGTTTCTTAGAACCCTCAGCTATAATGTTCTTAATTCCTGCGATCTCAGAGGTAGACACTGTAATCATTCTGCTTGACTTAGGCGCAATCACTTGGTCATCCATAACAAAAAGACGTCCTTGAAAATTTAATGCCTCCTCTTTAGCTGTCTCTGACAATTCGGCCACTGTTAATGATCACTTTTGATGCTTCCAAGAAATTCCATCCTAAAATAATCTCGTGGCTACAACAAGAAAGAACTATAAATTCAAAAGGTTGTAGCAAGTCATTAATTCCTTGTTTAATGGTACACATTCCAATGGGAGACACAAATAGGTTGTTTGCGACTTTTAACGCCATTCTCGGGATTTCAAACATTACAGTGTTTAGTTTTCGATGAAATACGTCTGATATTACTGAGTATGATGCTCCCGTGTCAACCAAAGCTCTCGCATTAAGACCATTTATGATTACGAAAAGATCGTTTTAAAATAATTGGCTTTTCTTGATGGGTTTTCGTCTCTGGCGATCTCATCACCTCCTTTGAGGATTGCGCAAATTAGTTTTCCTGGCCTATAGTTCTAGGAGAGCAGCTGGAACGACTGTGATTGGCGCCTTTCATTTGAAAATTTCCGCGACCTGGGTATGGCGATAGACTTCTAATTTCGTCTATTGGTAACCCCAGTCTGTTCCACTTCCGGGATTTGCGCGTACTTAGGTGGATAACGATTGTTTTATTGTATTAAGTTCGACACCGAGTGTAATATTGGGCTAGGCCATTCAACTTGTTTTACTGGAACTGGCGGCCACGTTCTCTACAATATCGTAACACATGTCTCGGTCTATTACAGTGAAAACAGATTGGAATGTTATCGGGAGTATGGGTCTGATCTGTTTTTCTACCTACACGAGGTTTAAACTTCTGCTTTTAATTTTCTATACTGTGCTAAATATTGTTGCCACCTCTTTGAACATTTGGGTGTTTGAGAATGCCATCTTGGCGATATCATGTAATCACAAACATGACAATAGAGTTTCATTGAGAGTCTGCCACACCCTAGGCAGGGCGAGGTCCAGTCTGATTCGTAAAGATCATTTCCTCCCAGGGAACTTCCATAAGTTGTTAGAAAGTTTTACGACCACTGCCCGACAACAACAGATCATATCTCCCACTCGTGCAGATCAGACACCCACCTGGACCTTGCCGTGTCTTCGGCTGCTGGCCTCTCTGAGGTGCCATCCAACCTGCCTCGAACTTTGTGTCATCCAAAGAGGCCTGAATCCACTTGGCCCCATGACTGTTAATACTTGTGGTATGAAATATACTGTATATATAAAACAAAGTTGTGGGAGGATGGTATTCATGTACCCAAAGAAACACCTCTCCCTTTAATTGTGCATCAGAACGAAGCTCTATGCGTCATCCTGTTAAAATTCTTCACTAGTGATGATGATGGAATGAGCCACAACATTCGTTTTAGAAAATTTAGATAAAATTCCAACCTGTATGCTATTGTTTGGGGCTTTGGCCCTCATCAGTACAAGAGCAGCTTCGATTTCACTGTTAAAATATCAGCCAGATTAGTTAGGTATTGAAGACGTGTATAAGCAACAAACATATATATATATATATACTAGGCGAATGACCCGGCTTCGCCCGAGAAATCCCTTGGGTGCAATTTCCTTCATACTAAAAGTATATCAATAATAAATATTAGAAGTGCCATAGAATAGCAATACAGAAGTAACACATAAACTACACGAAAAAAGTGTGTGTGATGACGAAAATTGTATTATATTAGTGTTTCGGTATTTGATTTAATTAATATAGTTGATATAATAATATATATTTATATTATATACTAGCGGACGTACCCGGCTTCACCCGGGTTTTACCCGAGTAAAGGTTTGTATAACGAATCTCTCGATAAAGTGAACATTTTTTTCCCGGTCCCTTGAAAAATACTCGATAAGTTGAATAAAATCAATATTAATTGGTTCCCTCGGTAATTGGAAGTTAAAGGAATAGTATCTTGCCTTGGAATTGTATCATTATTCTTGTATGGATGTACCCGGCTTTGCCCGGGTTTTACCTGAGTAAAGGTTTGTCTAACGAATCTCTCGATAAAGTGAACATTTTTTCCCCGGTCCCTTGAAAAATACTCGATAAGTTGAATAAAATCAATATTAATTGGTTCCCTCGGTAATTGGAAGTTAAAGAGGAATAGTATCTTGCCTTGGAATTGTATCATTATTCTTGTCTCAAATAAATTGCCGTGTCATCCTGAATTTTGTCTTTCCTAATTTTCTACATTACAAAATCATCGTATCATCATGATAATATTTAGAGCAGATTGTTGAATTATAACAGATAAATTAGAATATTTATCTTGATTATTTCTAAGCGAAAAGTTATTTCAAAAATTTTATTTGCCAGAAACCTTCCCAGTACTATACTAAATAACTTCCCAAAGTTTCATGGCGTTCCAATGAGTGGTTTGGTCAGGCATAAAGGACAGACAGACAGACACACACACACATACATTCATTTTTATATATATAGATAATCCTTCCTTATCCTTCCTTATATCTATAAAAATGAAATGCGAAATCGATGTTTGTTATCGCTTCACGCAAAATCTACTGACTCAATCATCATGGAATTTCGCATGTAGGTAGCTGAAGATTTCGTTTAACATATAGGCTATTCAAAAAAATTAAAAATTAATGTGCTTTTTTTTTAAATAAAAAACTAAAAAGCGTTAGTTCCAGCCTTTTACCGCTTGGGGGCAGCACTGGTCGTGATGTTTGTTAGGCAAACTTTTACTCGGGTAAAAATCTGGCGAAGCCGGGAACTAATCTTGCTGATATTTGAACAGAACAGAGAATTAAATCTGGAAGAGCTTTTTGTCGCACTTTTAACCAAGAAAAATTATAATTAACCAAGTACTCAGCAACAATTATTTTTTAGTCAGAAATGATTATGACAATATTGCTGTATCATGCTTGATTGACATAAACAAAATTCTTTATGGGAATATTCACTAAAGCAGTCCACGGGCGTAGCCAGATAATTATTATTAAGCATGAACAAAATTCTACCAGCGAAACATTCACTCGAGCAGAAGACACACGAAGCCAGGTCGTCTCTATATATAAAATATCGTTTCTCGGCCTTTTGGCTAAGATCATGTAGTATATCTCTAGATATTTTTATTTATATATATTTTTAAAAATCTATTCAGTAGAGAGAGAGCATATGTTTGATCGGAAAATATATTATATATATATATAATGTAATGAATATTATTATCATCATTAAAGGTAAAGACTCTTCTAGTAAGGTAAATCAATTAAGAAGGATTAGAAGATGAGTTTCTTTTATTGTAAGAATGCTACGAACTTTCGGACAAAAGTCCTTCAACGGGCATAAATATAACTATACTAAGAAAGATAACGATGGCTGTAGGGAATATATACACGTATTGGTTTTACATAGAAATAAAAATAAAAATATTAAGAATATAAAAATATTAAGAATATAAAGAAGGACATGCAAATGATCAATTTAACTATTTGTAAAAGTGAAAAAATACGGAAATAAAAAATTCTAGAGAGCAAATCAAGAAATGCAGAAAACATTAGTTGAAAGAAAAAAGGAACATCAACGAGACAAAAATATGACTGTAATGGATCTTCAACTGTATAACTAATTGTATCCAGGTAACAATTACGGGTGGATTTTTGTACGGTTAAAAGTTGTATTCTGGGCTGCCATCTATGAAATTGGTATTTAATGACCAGTGAGAGAACAAACCTATTTGAAACTAGTATGACTGAAAATGGTGGGAAAGGGGGGGGGGGGGGGGGTTATTAATATACTAAAGGTAGAATCTGAAAAAGTTTAATTGGAAATGTAGTTTGAGTAGACTGCGGGGATGTCTATTTTCTATTTATAATGTGTAGCTTGGTATATTAATATACTAAAGGTAGAATCTGAAAAAGTTTAATTGGAAATGTAGTTTGAGTAGACTGCGGGGATGTCTATTTTTCTATTTATACTGTGTAGCTTGGTTTATTAATATACTAAAGGTAGAATCTGAAAAAGTTTAATTGGAAATGTAGTTTGAGTAGACTGCGGGGATGTCTATTTTTCTATTTATACTCAAACTACATTTCCAATTAAACTTTTTCAGATTCTACCTTTAGTATATTAATAACCCCCCCCCCCCTTTCCCACCATTTTCAGTCATAATAGTTTCAAATAGGTTTGTTCTCTCACTGGTCATTAAATACCAATTTCATAGATGGCAGCCCAGAATACAACTTTTAACCGTACAAAAATCCACCCGTAATTGTTACCTGGATACAATTAGTTATACAGTTGAAGATCCATTACAGTCATATTTTTGTCTCGTTGATGTTCCTTTTTTCTTTCAACTAATGTTTTCTGCATTTCTTGATTTGCTCTCTAGAATTTTTTTATTTTTTTATTTCCGTATTTTTTCACTTTTACAAATAGTTAAATTGTCATTTGCATGTCCTTCTTTATATTCTTAATATTTTTATATTCTTAATATTTTTATTTTTATTTCTATGTAAAACCAATACGTGTATATATTCCCTACAGCCATCGTTATCTTTCTTAGTATAGTTATATTTATGCCCGTTGAAGGACTTTTGTCCGAAAGCTCGTAGCATTCTTACAATAAAAGAAACTCATCTTCTAATCCTTCTTAATTGAATTATCATCATTATCAATAATATTCGTTAGGCAAACTTTCACTCGGATAAAACCCGAGCGAAGCCGGGTACACATCCGCTAGTAATAATATAAATGAGTTTTAAAAATTGTAAAAAAAAATGCATCGGCCGGGAATCGAACCCGGGTCGCCCGCGTGGCAGGCGAGCATTCTACCACTGAACCACCGATGCTTAAAAAAAGGCCATATTTAGGTATCCATTCCATTCGGATCCGCGGATTAGTCCGCGTAAAAAAAAGTTCTTCAAATGAAAAAAAGAAATAGCCAAAAATACTAATCAAAATGCAGCCGAAAATTTTCCTCAGGTTTATAAAAAGCGACATGCAAAATTTGGTACCAATTGGTTCAGTAGTTTTTGAGTTTATCGCGAAACAGACAGACAGACATTGACTTATATATATATAGAGATATATATGAAAAAAAAAAACACACATTAGAAAAAAATATTAAATAATAAAAAGGCCAGTTTAAAAACAAAAAAAGGCATAACCTGACCACTAGCACATGTACTTTTAGATGGCAGAACGCCATCTAATGTAACAGAAATCAACTAAACGTTGATTTAGCCTGTTCCCTGATATCTGGTCAACTCATTTTCTTGATAAATAGTTATAAAACGAAGAGAATTTTTTTTATTTATTTATTTTTTTTTTATTAATATGCATGGGCTACAAGCTTTCGGGCTTCACGCCCTTCGACGGGTACAACATATTGAGAGAAAATAACGCTATATATAGTATCGATATGTGAGAAATCTGCATACATAACCATATATGAGTTAACAATATCAGATTAAGTTATGGAAATAAGGCTTTTTTATAGAAATATTTGACGAAAGTAGGATGTGATGCTAATTAAAAATTAAAAAATTAAAAACTAAAAAAATTGTTTATGACAGATTTAACATAACTAAGACTATTGCAATTTATAGAAGAACATATGATCATCTATGGATGTCAATCAACTTAAACCAATGTGATGTTGTATTAAAAAACCAACAACAGTGAGGAACCATGGCATGGCCCGCCATCAGCGCGATCATCGGACAAAGGAAAAAATTATATAGGGGTAGGTGTCTGGGTGGGGGGGTGGTTTGTTTGCGGTGGGATTAACAGTAAGATCAGGGAAAGAAGTGAACGGCCTATAGGTTATTACAAATATCTAAATACTGCGATGGTATGTCGATGTGTCTGTTAATGCTATGGTTATTGATGGATAAAATAGCTTCAATGATCAACCTTTGGTGCTTGGTATTGACATTAGAGTACAGGGTGGTAGGGGAGGAAAGGTTGAATGAATGGCCGGTGGTGTTAATATGGTTGAAAATGAGCGACCTGTTGTCTCTGTTGGCAATGCATCTACCGTGTTCGGTCATCCTGATGGCCACGGACCTACCAGTCTCGCCTATGTAAGATGCACTGCAATCGTTACAAGAGACTGAGTAGACCGAGCCACCAGAGGACCGAGCAACGGTAGATCTAGGTAATCTGGTGATAGGGTGTCTGAGGATGGCGCCGATACTATTGCTATTGGTAAAATGGGTGTTAATTCCGTGCGTTCTGAGGATGCGGGAGATGGCGACTGATTGGGTGGAGAAGGGAAGTAAACAACTGTTTCTGGTAATTGCAGGAGGTCTAACGGAAGAAGGGTCAAATTTATACTTATGTATGAAATGGGGGGGGGTATTGGGACCGGGCCAACTGTTTAATGATTAGGGAAAATTCAATGGTTCTAAACAGTGGAAGGGAGCAGTGGATGAACAATCTCTTGGTAAGAGTACGGACAGTATTTATTTTATGCGATAGGGGACATGAGGATTTGAAGTCTGTATAGAATGTGGGATTGTTAACCTTGTGGTAAACGGTGGTGTGGTAATGAGAGGCAGTACGTATGACCAGTATATCAAGATACGGCAATACGGATCTGTTTTCCAATTCTAAGGTGAATGAGATCTCGGGATGATAGGAGTTTAGAGAATCTAAAATATTGATTTCTTGTCCGGTATCACATATGCAGAAGATATCATCAATATATCTCCGCCACATGTGAATGCCCGGTGCAATTTGCTGTTGGACCCAGTGGTCTATGTTGGCCATGACTATTTCTGCAAGTGGGGAGGATAGTGGGCTGCCCATGGGCGAGCCTCTGATTTGTTTGAACAACTGGTTGTTAAATGTGAAAGTAGTAAAGTCCAAACGCAGGGAGGACAGTGCGAGTATGGATTCTGCGGTACGGGGATCTACCTGGTTATCCTGTAAGAAATTAGTCAAGTGCCTAATAATAAGCTGATGGGGGAGGGAAAGATACATGGCAACTACATCATATGACACCATAACGGTGTTGGGGACAGGGCAGAGAGAGTTAACGGATTGCACAAAAGAAGGGATATCCCTAATGGCAGAGGATTGTGGACTGGCCTTCACCCAAGGTGTGAGAAAGCCAGTCAGATATTTGGACAGCTTATAGGCAGGTGAAAGATGGTAGGCTATGATGGGGCGTAGGGGGATGCCAGGCTTATGGGTCTTAGGAAGACCATAGATATAGGGGGTATTATTAAGGTCGGAGATGAAAGTACTATATTGATCCGGTGTTATGTGACCCGATTTTTTCAAACGCAATAACCCCAACCTGAAAGATTTAGTTGAGGCAGATGCATCAGACTGTGCAATGGGGATAAATGTATTGCGGTCGCTGAGTATCTCCGTCATCTTGGAGGCATAGTCAGCCGTGTCCAAGACGACGGTCTGGGAACCTTTATCCGATCTGGTGACTATAATGTTAGGGTTTCGCCTCATGGTAGCCAGGGAGCGGTACTTACCAAGAGATTGGTACTGAGAAGGGGATTGGGACTGAGAAGGGGTGGGTTTCCGGAGGATATGGGCTATGGAACTCCGTATGTCATATTGGGCTGTGTGGGAAAGGGAGCTGATGGCGGGCTCAACACCAGAAATAATTCTGGGAATGTCAGGCGTTGTGGGAGGACGGTACTTGAGGCCTAAGGAAAGAACCTCGGTCTGCGAAGGAGACAACACTGTAGATGACAGATTGAGAAGAGTGGGAACCGGTTGGTTGTCGGGGTGAAATTCCTCTGGGAAGCCATATTTGCTGATCCAAAAGGATAGCTTCCTGTATTGACGCCCTTTAATGATGCTGTCCTGCTGTCTGATGTCGGCGGTGAGGAGACCAAGGAGTTCAACCATATTGGATTGGGATATGAGATTGGTGACTTGGGAAATGACGCCTTTAATGGTCTTGGACAAGCAGCGTATTCGCGAATAACATCCCTGGGTTCTAGCCCATAGTAATTGGCGTTGGGATCGGAGGATAACCCTGTTCGAATGAGAATTTCCCACAGGATCTGCGACTCTGAGAGATGGGGGGATGAAACGGGCCCTTTGGCAAATCTTGTTGAAGTTGAGGTGCAATCTCCATCTGGCCAGCTGCAGCGACTTTCGACACAGATGCGTTAGGAGGCGGATTACTTCAGGATTGAGGTTGGTAAATCGACGAATAGCGTTCAAGGATAGTTGTGCTTCAAGGCCAGTTGCCATCGGATATTAGAAGTTAGAGCAAACGTAAAAGATTTTTAATTTTAACATGAATCATGAAAATTTCTCTTATAGAATTGTAAATAGTTATAAAACGAAGAGAATTTTTTTTTTTTTATTAATATGCATGGGCTACAAGCTATATTTTCTTGATAAATAAAGAAAAGCCATCAACGAACGCGTTTCGGGCTGTTGGCTCTCGTTAGTGTGGAGCAGGCTGTACCACTGCGACCAAAAAATGTTTTGAGAGATTGTTCAAAAATCAGGGAACAGGCTAAATCAACGTTTAGTTGATTTCTGTTCCACTAGATGGCGCTCTTCCATCTAAAAAGCACATGTGCTAGTGGTCATGATATGACTTTTTTGTTTTTAATATATATATACATTAACTTTTATATAAATAAATATGTACAGGGGGGAATCCCCAAGGACTTTATACAGGAGTTTTATCATACAGGTTGATTCAAAAGTCTGGCACAACTTTAAAAATTAATAACTCCGCGAATATTTGCGCTAGAGCAATGCGGTAATAACCATTGTGTTCAGGATGCAATGGAATTTTTTTAGGGCAAATGATGAAAAATTCGAAATTGATTTTAGTTACAATATTATTCGCAAGATGGCACTCTGCCAGAATCAGAGATTCAGAGGCAAAATTGTTTGATAAATTGAAAAATATAGCTGACCGACACGTATTTTTCCTTTTTGAATACCTGGAAAGGACCCTTATAATATCAAATGATAAATTAATAAAACACCATTTCGCTAAAAGTAGAAGAATTGGATGACAATTTTTAAATGCAATCTGAGATATGTAAAATATATAAATGCAAACTAACACATGTAGCAATATATTGTTGCATCATGGCTAATGAACCTATTTTATTTCAATTAGTAATATTATTTTTCATATATTTTAAATTCAAAATTATATTTTATTTTTATTTATTTTATTGAACAGAATATATGTATTATAAACAGAATATATGTATTATATAATCATCATTTGTATTTAGGTACACGTGTGACTTCACTGCTCTCTTTGATGTGAGAAAATAAATAAATTATTCTGGAGGTTACTTAAAGTAGACTTATCTCATTATTCCTTTATATAAATTTGTAGGATGGTTGAAACACGCTCTGGTAAGATGCAAGACCCAGCACAGGAGAGAATCATGGCTGAAGAGTCTGCCAAGCCGCAACCTGGTGCAACAATTGGTAGAGATGCTAGTTCCGACCCAGTTGTCCTGAATCCCAACATCGACATCCCCAAGTATGATGGAACGGAAGACCCTCGCCCATGGATTGAATCTCTTGAAGAAATTGGCTTCCTGTACCATTGGGCAGACTACATTATCTCTCGTTATGCTGCCATGAATATGATTGGTAGCGCCAAAACCTGGCTGAACCTACACAAGATAAGTTTCACCAGCTGGGAAAATTTCAAGAGCCGCCTAATTGAGGATTTTGCCTCAGACGCCAACAAAGAAGAAATTAAGATGAGACTAAACAGGATGCAGCAGTGGAATGAACCTGCAATCAGGTTCGCAGAGGATATCCTTGTACTGTGCAACAAGGTCGACCCCCAAATGGAAGAAGAGACTAAAATAAACTGGGTTATTGGAGGGTTAAAGAAAGAATACTCTTTTGCCCTTCACCTAAACCCTCCTAAAAATACCAATGAACTTCTAGAAATTTGTAAAAAGCTGGATTTGTTCGAAAAGAATTACCAAGAACGTGCAGAAAAATCAAAAGCTCTATATAATGGACCACGCTCTCCTCGTCCCCATCATCAAGAGCAATGGAAGAATGCTACTTCGTTCAGAAGACCATATCAGAACACCTCCAAGCCCCAGGCCCCCGCTCCGAGATACTACCAGAACACCTCCAAGCCGCAGGCCCCCACTCCGAGGTACTACCAGAACAAGCCTCTGCCCCAGGTATCTGCCCCTAGACGATCTTATACTCCCAATCCTGAGCCAAAACCGGTCTACCCAAGTAAAACATACAATAAGAATCCAAATTCAAATAGGAATAGGACAGAAGACGGGAGACCAATATGTTTCAAGTGTAACAAGCCAGGACACGTAGCGCGGTATTGCAGAGTCAGGTTTGTAAGAATTGTGGAAGAGGACCCCATAGTTACACAAGACAAGGTCGAAGAAGAAATCCGAATGGATAATGTAACTGAGAAGTCGAGACCTCTGCTCTACGCTGACGTAAGTAATAGCCCGTACTCGAGTATCCCTACAAGGAATAGATATGCCGCATTAGAAGATTTAAACTAAGCATCGCGCCTGAGTCCATCAATCAAAGCAAGTCGACCATAAATGGAATTGAAAAGTTGGACCCCAAATATAAAATGAACATTAACGTGGATAGAATCGGTATCTGCGAAGCTTTGATTGATACAGGCGCCGATCTTTCAGTGGTCGACCTTAGTACAGCTCTTAACACAGGTCTTGAAATAATAAATCTTGATAAAATGTGCTCCGGACCCGATGGCAAAGAATTAGATATCGTAGGAAATATTATTTTAAATATAAAATTTGATGACAAAACAATTACACATCAATTTGTGATAATGAGAACATATTTGCGAATATTTATACTTGGACGTGATTTTCTTAAGAAAATGAACGAAAAAATTGATTGTCAGCGTGAAATAATCAAATATGACTTGACAGAAAATCGTGACGTAATCAAATATCAACAGAAGAAAATAAAAGTGCAAAGGATGCCATTATACCAGAACTTTCTATTAAATTGATTAATGCATTTGTAGAAGCAGAGGATGGCGAATACATCATCGAGGAGAACCATAAAATGTTTCAAACAAATGGACTTCGACTAGCGAGAATCTTAATAAATGTTGTGAATAAGGAAACATATATCTGGATAACAAACCCTTACCCTCGACCATTAAAAATATTAAAAAAACAAACATTGTGCTTTGGAAGCCAGCCAGCCGAAGTGAATCTTATGGAAGAAAGTGAACAAAAAGAGCATGAAGAACCCCAATTTCAAATAAACGAAAATTTAGCATATAAGGAAAAGGAGCAATTGAAACAAGTTTTGGAAAAGTACGAGGATTTGTTTTCGTCGGGATTAGGAAGATCCAACTTAGCGAAACATCGGATCGATACAGAAGGCGCGAAACCGATCAAACACAAGCCGTATAGGGTGAGCGCGAAAGAGCGAGAAATCATAAAAGAGCAAATTGATGAAATGCTCAGAGACGGCATAATTAGACCATCCTTGAGTCCATGGTCCTTCCCTGTAATCTTGGTCAAGAAGCGAGATGGTAAGTACAGATTTTGCGTGGACTACAGAAAATTGAATGATGTAACAGTGAAGGATGTTTACCCAATTCCCAGAATTGATGAAGTATTGGATACACTTCAAGGATCCAAATACTTTTCAGCGATTGACCTTAAATAAGGATATTGGCAAGTAGAGTTTGAGGAGAAAGATAAAGAAAAGACAGCCTTTACTACAGCACATGGCCTATATGAGTTCAACGTAATGCCCTTTGGTCTATGCAATGCCCCTGCTACATTTGAGAGGAACATGGAAAATATGCTTGGTAATCTTAGATGGCAAATTTGCTTATGTTGTCTAGATGACGTAATCATTTATAGCTCGGATTTTTCAACACATCTCAAAAGAATAGAAGCTGTTTTAAAATGTTTTCGCGAGGCTAATTTAAAATTGAACAACAAAAAATGACAATTTGCTTTCGAAGAACTGGAGATTCTTGGCCATATAACTAATCAACATGGTATAAAACCAGCGGAGCATAATATCAAGGCTATTAGAGATTTTCCTCGGCCCAAAAAGATAAAAGAAGTTCAATCATTTTTAGGAATGTGCTCATATTATAGAAAATTTATCAAAGGTTTTTCAAAAATTGCCGATCCATTATCCAGTCTTATAAAAAAGAATGTACCTTTTACCTGGACAGAAAATCAAGAAAAAGCATTTCAAACCCTTAAAGTAGCATTGATAAATCCTCCAATCTTAGGGCACTTTGATACGAATGCAATTACTAACATTCATACTGACGTATCTAACATCGGCCTGGGTGCAACATTAGTCCAAAAGTTCGGCGATAAAGAAAAAGTTATCTCATATTTGAGTCAAACACTGAGCAAACCTGAACAAAATTATCCGATTACCGAAAAAGAATGTCTAGCTGTTGTGTGGTCAATGTCCAAGTTACGACCCTGCCTATATGGAAGGCACTTCAAAATCGTAACTGATCATCACGCACTATGCTGGCTTAAGAATCTGAAAGATCCGACCGGCTGATTAGCACGATGGGCACTGAAGATTCAGGAATATAATTTCGAAATTATACACAAATCGGGTAAAAAACATCTGGACGCTGATGGTCTATCTAGAGGACCCTTACCTGAAAATGAATGGGACGAAGATTATAAAAGACTATTTCTGAATCAAATAATAGACGAAAAGGATGGTTTTATTGAGAATATTAAGGAGAACCTTAGTGGAAACAAGCGTTCAATTACACAGAACTTCAAAGAAGAAAATGGGTGTCTCTACATGGGTGTCTTTTGTATATTGGGGGATGATTGAGATTTTTTTTCATTGGTGGTTATAGGTTTGAATACTATGGAGTTGTTTAGGATTTCATTCATTTTTGATATATAATCTAGAGTGTTCATAACAACTGTTTGCGATCCTTTATCTGCTTTTGTAATTACAATTTCTTTCTTGCTTCTTAGTGAATTGGCTATATGTTGATTATTGGGCTTAAATATAGGCGTTCTTGATTATTTTTCCAAGGAGGTAGTCACTACGTTTCTGATTTTTGATTGTTCATTATGTGTTAGGGTAGATATGGCCGATTCGACTCCTGCAATGATTTTATAAGTGACTACCTCCTTTATAGTGACTACCTCCTTGGAAAAATCATCAAGAACGCCTATCTTTAAGCCCAATAATGAACATATAGCCAATTCACTAAGAAGCAAGAAAGAAATTGTAATTACAAAAGCAGATAAAGGATCGCAAACAGTTGTTATGAACACTCTAGATTATATATCAAAAATGAATGAAATCCTAAACAACTCCATAGTATTCAAACCTATAACCACCAATGAAAAATCTCAATCATCTGCCCAATATACAAAAGATCTAAGGAATTTATACAGAGGCAATACTATTACTGCAGAAGACTTGAAATTGTTCCTAGGAAACATAAAAAATACCGCTTATATCTACGGCCAACCCAAGACCCATAAACCAGGTATTCCTATTCGCCCTATCATAGCATATCATATGTCTCCTATAGCCCCATTAGCCAAATTTCTAGCAAACTTCCTTATCCCCATTCTAAAAGACAATCCTACCACCACATCCATCACATCTCCATACCAAAATTTATAGAAAATATACATAGTCTCCCCCCCTCTCCTAACAGCACCATGATATCATTTGACGTAGTTAATATGTACCCAAGCTTACCACACCAACTAATAATAGATAACACCATAGAAATTTTAGCATTAAATAATATTCCTCCAGATACATCCTCTAAAATTATTTCATTAATTAAGCTGAGCCTACAACACAATATATTCTCCTTCAATAGCCAATTTTATAAACAAACCAAGGGCTCCCCCATGGGAAGTCCTCTCTCTTCACCTTTGGCAGAAATAGTCATGAGAAAAATAGATAAAACGATAACCAACCTGTTTTCCACAGACATCATCATCTGGCAGAGATACATAGACGACATCTTTTGTATATCCAACTCTAACAAAATAGATTCCATTTTTACCCAACTAAAGTCCATACATAATGACATAGATTTCACCATAGAAACAGAAAACAATAACACCTTACCATTTCTAGATGTACTTATACTAAAAACGCAAAACCAATATACAACAGAAATATACCACAAGCCAAATTCCACTCCAGATTATATACATTATTCCTCTTATTGCCCCATCAGTCACAAGATCAACACAGTAAAAACTCTTTCCAAACGAATATATACACATTGTACCACCCAACTCTCAAAAGATACAGAAACCCAATTATTGATCAACAAACTCACTTCTATAGGTTATCCGAAAAACTTTATATTAAGACATTTCTACAATCCCTCTCTCATAAGAAATAATCATGTTTATAAATCGATATGTACAATCCCATATTCCAACAGTAGTACCCACATAGCCAGAATTTTAAACAAACACGGTATCAGAACATATTATGAAAGCAACCCGAGTATATTAACCATTTTAAGAAACCCCATTACCAAAAACAGTATTCCTATATCAAAACTATACAATAGCAAAGCAGTATATTCCATACCATGCACCCAATGTAATAATGTCTATGTAGGTGAAACAGGAAGACAGATAAAAGACAGAATAGACGAACACAGAAGAAACATTAAAAACAAAGACCCAAATCTCTAATAGTGCAACACATCAGACACACAGATCATGAATTCAATCTAGCAAACCCAAATATTCATTACACAAACATAAACAGTAAATACAAAAGATTAATACTAGAAGCATTGATATCAACAAAATATAATAGTATAAACAGACATATAGACATCCCAGAGACATATGATAGGCTGGTCCAAAAACTAAAATAGATTTTTCCGTTTTTTCTTCATCACACCATTTTACAATTATGCATTTAATAATAATATCAGCAAATTGACTAATTTACATAACAATAATTTTTCTTAAATAATAAAATATAATACTTCATAATTAATCCTAGATATGCAAAAATTACCTGTTATATATATGTATATACATCTTTACTTGAAATTGTTACATTATTTCCTGTGGAAGGGCCGCTTACGCCCGAAAGCTAGAAACGTTTTTCCCAATAAAAGAAACTCATCCTTTTTGATACTATGCGTATTACAATATATTAAAAGGATTAATCGTATTAAATAGAAGTTAATGGTCTGAAGATATCCTGTGAATTCGTTGTTATATATGGTGGAATGCAGCCATGGCATCATATTCGGATGGGACTTCTTCAACGCCACCGTAGCCGTCATTGATTGTGGCAGAAATGAACTTCATCTCGGGGAAACATCTGCCCTGGAATATCGAGAGGAGAAAAGCCAGAGATTGCTTGCTTCCGACGACTTTGTCTTCCCGCCTAAATCAATAAAGATCAGTGTGATAAACGAAGAAATATATGGTGTTAGAGATGTTTTAGTCTCAACTTCTAAGGACCTATTATTAAGAAAGGAAGTTCTTATACCAAACTCATTGGTTACATTTCGACACGGCCGAGGTAGCATTTGGGTGACGAATGGAGCGTCTTGGCTGCAACTGAATTCCATCAGGAAATGAATAATTGGACCATGGGAAGTTATAAGAATGAGAATATCTGCAGTCTAATCGAATCCAGCGATAAGTTACAAGAAACGCAGGCCGGCTACACTCCGATCTTTCTTGTACACGCCCGCGAGGCCGAAACCTACATCGATGCCGTATTACCTTACCTACCAGATGAGATCTCTGACGACTACGTTGGAGGGCTTGTGACAAGAGCTGAGGAAGCGCGTCAACTCTCCCGATCACACCTTCTACAATCACAGGCGAAAGACCGTTGACTTTACGACCAGAAACATACTTCCGTCTATTACCAGAAGGATGATCTTGTGTGAGTTTTTACTCCCATCCGAAAAGTATGACTCTCAGAAAAGCTACTGAAGAGATACTTCGGTCCCTACAAGGTGACCAAAAAGCTTCCAGAAGTTACGTATGAAGTAGAGCCCGTGGACCCCTCTCCCCGATCACGGAAAGCCAAGGATATCGTTCATGTCATTCGGATGAAGCCCTACTTGGACCCTGAAGAACAACATTCCATTCTGCTAGGGAACACCAGCCGTGATAGATTTCCTTCTAGAACAAGGGCTGAGACAAGCTAATCAGCGGGTCGCTGTTTTCTCTAAAGAGGGGGTAATGTCAAGTAGCTCTGCAACTCCGGTCACAAGAAGCTCCATGGGACACCTGTCAACCATCTCTGGACTCCGGGGGGTTGGGGGGACCACAGGTGTGAGGGGTTCTCGAAATCTTATCGGCAAATAAGGAAAACGGGACGCCTCGTTGGCTGTCGACGCTCATTATTATTATTATTATTATCTGGGGATAAGTTGTTATATGATCTGACTCTCTCTCCCTATAAATACCTCTTGTTTATAATTTTATTGGAGAATTAAAGATAAATACCCTTTAAAATAAATTAATTATCCCCAAATTTGCCCTTGCTTTTTTTTTTATCTCCGCGACAATATTTCAACTTACATGTTCATCCGGTTTCAAAGGATATAAAATATTTCAGATATCTATGTGCTATAGAAGTATATTAAACATTGATTAGAAGATTTGTGGACAGGCAGCCATGGGAGCAAGATAAATAAAAGCTTTTAATGAATAATGTTAGAGTAAGAGCCTGCAGTTGTGAGGGGGCCATCTAAGTTAAATTACTCTTCATTCATTATACTTTTAACACAAGGTAGTGTTTTTATTATATATTTTTCTCCTGATAAAAGTGATTACATATTGTTGCACCAGGTTGCGGCTTGGCAGACTCTTCAGCCATGATTCTCTCCTGTGCTGGGTCTTGCATCTTACCAGAGCGTGTTTCAACCATCCTACAAATTTATATAAGGGAATAATGAGATAAGTCTACTTTAAGTAGCCTCCAGAATCCTTTATTTATTTTCTCACATCAAAGAGAGCAGTGAAGTCACACGTGTACCTAAATACAAATGATGATAATCTAAATAATCTGTTTTAAATAAATATCATAGAATATAAAAATAAATAAATATATAATTTAAATTTCAAATATATTAAAAATAATATAAGAAATACGCCATTAATCATGATGTAACACTTCCCCCTCTCCAGAGGTCGTCACGTCCTCGTGAGTTACCTCATCAATTCTCTCAAAATAGGGTTTGAGTCTTGAGACATGGACAATCAATGGGTCTTGGCCAGGATTATCTTTCGGCTCGATTAAGTAATTTACGTTAGACAGCTTCTTTAATATTCGATATGGGCCAAAATATTTTCTCAATAGTTTTTCACATTTTCCGATTTTCCTGACTGGTGTCCAAACTGCCACTAAATGTCCTGGTTCATAGATTCTCTCGTTGTGTTTTTTGTCATAGTTTCTCTTCATTCTTTCCTGAGTCTTCTCTGTGTTGTTAATGACTACCTGTCTCGTCCTTGCTATTTTATCCAAGTAATTTTCTATATATTCGTCATAATCGTTCGTGTTACTGTCAATTGGGATATTATCGTCGTCTAAGAGGGACATGGGTTCCCTCCCAAATAACAGGAAAAATGGAGAGTAGCCTGTGGTTTCTTGAATCGTGGTATTGTACGCGTGGGTGACGAAAGGGAGGATTTCGTCCCAGTTCTTCTGGTCTGTATTTACATACATGCTTATCATGTTGATTAGAGTTCTATTTAGCCGTTCCGTTAGTCCGTTAGTCTGGGGATGGTAGCTCGTCGTGAAGCAGTGTTTAACTTTGCACATTTTCATAACCTCCTTCATCAACTTGCTAGTGAACTGTGAACCTCTGTCACTAATAAGAAACCTTGGGGCCCCGTGACGTAAAAAAATTTGTTCGATTAAAAATGTAGAGACTTCTTTCACTGTTGCTTCTGAGACTGCCTTTGTTTCAGCGTACCTGGTATAATAATCAGTCAACACAATTATCCACTTCCTCCTTCTTTTCGTTGATGGCAAGGGACCAACAAAGTCAATCCCGATTCTTTCAAAAGGGTAGTTAGCTGGGGGAATGGGTTGCAAAAGTCCAGAGGGCGACTGATTTGAACCTTTCCGACTTTGGCAAAGATGGCACGTCTTTACAAATTCTGAAACATCTTTCAGCATGGAAGGCCAATGATATTTATTCTTCAAGCGGTATGTGGTTCTGGCGACGCCTAGATGGCCATTCAGCATATGGTTGTGGAATTCACTCATGATTTCTTTCCTTCTCTTCTTCGGCACTACCAGCAACCATGCTCTGCCTTCAGGGTTTGGGTTCTTCTCATATAGACATCCATTTTCCTCTTTAAAATTCTGTGTGATTGCTCGTTTGCTTCCTTTAAGGCTTTTCTTAACATTTTCTATAAATTCATCCTCTTCATTTATTATCTGATTCAAAAATAGTCGTTCATAATCTTCGACCCAATCCGTTTCAGGTAGGGGTCCCCTAGATAAGCCATCAGCATCCATTTGTTTTTTACCCGATTTGTGTATTATGTCGAAATCGTATTCCTGAATTTTCAGTGCCCACCTTGCAAGTCTACCTGTTGGATCTTTAAGATTTTTCAGCCAGCACAATGCGTGAAGGTCTGTAATTATCTTGAAGTGTCTTCCATATAGGTAGGGTCGTAGTTTTGATATCGCCCACACCAGAGCCAAACATTCCTTTTCGGTGGTTGAGTAATTTTGCTCAGCTTTACTTAGAGTTCGACTCAAATATGATATCACCTTCTCTTCCCCACAGATAATTTGGACCAGTGTTGCACCTATGCCGATGTTGGACGCATCAGTATGAATATAAGTAGGCGCATTTGGATTGAAGTGCCCTAAGATTGGTGGACTTAATAGGGCTGTTTTTAGGGTTTGAAACGCTTCCTCTTGCCTTTCTGTCCAGGTAAATGATACACTTTTTTTAATAAGGTTGGTCAAAGGGTCAGCAATTTTTGAGAAATCTTTGATAAATTTTCTATAATATGAGCACATTCCCAAAAATGATTGTACTTCTTTGACCTTTGTGGGCCGAGGAAAATTTCTGATAGCTTTGATGTTATGTTGCGCGGGTTTTATACCATGTTTGCTCGTTATATAGCCGAGAATCTCCAATTCTTCAAAAACAAATCGGCATTTTTTGTCGTTTAATCTTAAATTAGATTCACGAAAACATCTAAAAACAGCTTCGAGTCTTTTGAGGTGCGTTGGAAAATTCGGGCTATATATGATAACATCATCCAGAAAACACAAACAAATTTGCCATCTCAGATTTCCAAGCATATTCTCCATATTTCTCTCAAAGGTAGCAGGCGCGTTACAAAGTCCAAAAGGCATCACGTTGAATTCATATAACCCATGTGCCGTAGTGAAAGCCGTCTTCTCTTTGTCTCTCTCTTCAATTTCGACTTGCCAATATCCCGATTTGAGATCTATTGCTGAGAAGTACTTGGATCCTTGGAGAGAATCCATTACATCATCAATTCTTGGGATTGGATAAACATCCTTCACTGTTACTTCATTTAATTTCCTGTAATCCACACAAAATCTGTATTTGCCATCTCGTTTTTTGACCAATATAACTGGAAAAGACCAGGGGCTAGAAGATGGCCTAATTATGCCTTCTGTAAGCATCTCGTCAATTTGCTCTTTTATAATATCTCGTTCTTCAGCACTTACCCGGTAAGGCTTGTGTTTAATTGGCTTCGCGTCTTCTGTGTCTATCCGATGTTTTGCCAAATTGGTTTTCCCTAATCTCGACGAAAAAAGATCTCCATACCTTTCTAAAACTTGTTTTAACTCCTTCTGTTCCTTCGGTGAAAGATTTTCGTTTATTTGGAATCTAGGTTCTTCGTTCTCTTCTACCTCTCTTTCTCGACTCACATTTATTTTCGCTGGACTACTTCCAAAAGCCAATGTTTGGTTTTTCATTATTTTTAACTGTCGAGGATACGGATTAGTTATCAAGATTTGTGTTTCCCTATTTATAACATTGATCAAGCTTCTTGCTAGACGAAGTCCATTTGTTTGAAACATTTTGCTGCTCTCCTCGATAATATATTCTCCATCCTCTGTTTCTACCAATGCCTTGATCAATTTAATGGAACATTCCGGTACAATGGAATCCTTGGCACTCTTTATTTTCAACATTTCAAAATTGATTTCGTCACGATTATTCGTCAAATCGTATTTTATAGTTTCTTGCTTTCAATCTATTTTTGCGTTCATTTTCTTAAGGAAATCTCTCCCAAGAATTAATGTCCGTAAATGCGTTTTCAATATCACAAAGTTGTGTGATAATGTTTCGTCGTCAATTTTTATATTTAAAAATATACTTCCTACGATGTCCAATTTTTTTCCATCGGGTCCTGCACAAATTTTTGCGAGTTGACTTATACCATGGCCTGTATCGAGGGCCGTTCTGAGGTCGACCACTGAGAGGTCAGCACCTGTATCAACCAAAGCTTCAAAAGTCCCTATCTTGTCCACATTAATTTTTAAGTTGTATTTAGGGTCCAACTTCTTGATTCCGTTTATGGTCGACTTGCTTTGATTGACAGATTCAGGCGCGACGCTTAGTTTAAATCTTCCAACACGGAATATCTATTCCGGGTAGGAATATTTGTCTGTGTGCTATGACATACATCAGCATAAAGCCGAGGTCCTGATTTCTCTGATATTTCATTCATTTGGCATTTCTCTTCGACCTTCTCTTGGGTATCTGCTGGATCCTCTTCTAGGATTCTTATAAACTTGACCCTACAATAACGGGCCACGTGCCCTGGCTTGTTACATTTAAAGCAGATTGGTCTTCCATCTTCCATCCTATTTTTGCTCACTTCTTGGCTTTTATTGTAGGTGTTTCTCTGAAGGTTTGGTTTCGGCACAAAGTTAGGATTATAAGGACGTCTAGGGGTAGAGGGCTGGGGAAAGTTGTTTCGATACTGTCTGGGAGTAGGAGGGGAGTCGTTCTTGTAATTATTGAAAACAGGGGCTTGGGGCCTGGAAGTGGTCTGGTAGTTTCGTGCGGCAGTCGGCAGCACGTACCTCGATTGTTGTTGGGGTATAGAATAGCGTGGACCGTTATATAGGTTTCTGGATTTCCTCACACGTTCCCGATACTTCTTTTCAAAATAATCCATTTTCTTGCACACGACAAGAAGGTCATCGGTCGTTTTAGGAGGGTTCAGGTAGAGCGCGAATGAGTACTCTTTTTTCAGTCCTCCAATAACATGTTCAATTTTTGTTTCTTCTTCCATTGCGGGGTCAACCTTGTTGCACAACACTAGAATGTCTTCCGCGAACCTGATTGCTGGTTCATTCCAGTGTTGCATTCTGTTGAGCTTCATTCTAAGTTCTTCTTTATTCGCGTCCAAAGAAAAATCCTGGATGAGGCGGATTTTAATATTTTCCCAGCTCGTGAAACTAGCTTTGTGTAAATTCAACCAGGTTTTAGCGCTTCCCGTCATGTTCATGGCGGCATAACGAGATATAATGTAGTCTGCCCAATGGTACAGGAAGCCAATTTCTTCAAGAGATTCAATCCATGGGCGAAGGTCTTCCGTTCCATCATACTTGGGGATGTCGATGTTGGGATTCAGGACAACTGGGTCGGAACTAGCATCTCTACCAATTGTTGCACCAGGTTGCGGCTTGGCAGACTCTTCAGCCATGATTCTCTCCTGTGCTGGGTCTTGCATCTTACCAGAGCGTGTTTCAACCATCCTACAAATTTATATAAGGGAATAATGAGATAAGTATACTTTAAGTAGCCTCCAGAATCCTTTATTTATTTTCTCACATCAAAGAGAGCAGTGAAGTCACACGTGTACCTAAATACAAATGATGATAATCTAAATAATCTGTTTTAAATAAATATCATAGAATATAAAAATAAATAAATATATAATTTAAATTTCAAATATTTTAAAAATAATATAAGAAATACGCCATTAATCATGATGTAACAATATTATATTTGAAAATCGAGAAATGTTTGCTCATTTTAAAATGACGAGACCTTTGGATAACCTTGTGTTAGATATATTAATTGTTTATATGTTAACAATAATAGAAAAATATTAGATATATTTATACACACGCCTTCATTTATATTTTATTTGTGTCAATATAATTTTAATCACGTATATGTGAGACTTGATTGTAACTTAATTTAAATATCACTCTATTCAGGTTTCTATGGAGACAAGTTTTCATTCAATTGTTAGAGAGCCCTAAGGCTTGACGCTTACCTACGAAGTAAAGACAAATATATCGCAATGGATAATTATTTTGAGGATGCCCTCATCAGAAGTCTGAATGACGACTTCAGGAAGCTGTACCGAGAAATGGTCAGCAACCAGCTGCTACTGGACGCGCTAGACGCGAAGATGGAGGAAGCAAAGATAAAGCTTAACGAGGAGCCCATCTTCAAGAAAATGTCGAAGGAGGCTGTCAAGAAGCTGAGGGCGCAAAAGAAGTTTTGGTAGAAGTCCTCACTTCTTCAAGTGATCATTCCGAGGGCCGAGTAATGAAGTCCTCCTCTTCTTTTAGAGCACTTCCTCTGGTCAAATATGTTGGCCTCAAAATTCTGGCAAATTTTTGCCCATAACAAGCGAACTTTTATGCCGCTTGAAGTGCTCAAGGCCATTCACCACGTGCCCTCTTCGCCCTACCTATGCCCTAACAAAATTGGCTACTTGTTTTTATTTCCTATCTCCAACATATTGCCCCACACCAACTGGGCACTTTATCCTCTTCCCTTAGCCCTCACAACCTGGGCCCTTTCTTATTCTCCATTGACCCCAAACCACTAGGGCTTTTCCTCCTCCTCCCTTGGCCAAACACCACCTGGGCCTTTTATATATTGTCCTTTGGCCCCAAACCAATAGGGCTCTTCCTTCTCCACCTTGGCCCCCACCACCTGGGCCTTTTCTCATTTTCCTTTGGCCCCAAACCACTAGGGCTCTTCCTCCTTCTCCCTTGGCCCCCACCACCTGGGCCCTTTCTTATTCTTTCTCAGCCCCAAACCACAAGGGCTCTCCTCCTCCTTTCTTGGCCTCCACAACCTGGGCCCTTCCTTTTCCCCCTTTGGCCCTACACCACCTGGGCCCCTCCTCCTCCTCCTCCCATGGCCCTCACCACATGGGCCTTTTCTCATTCTCCTTTGGCCCCAAACCACTAGGGCTCTTCCTCTTCCTCCCTTGGCCACCACCACCTGAGCCCTTTCTCATTCTTCCTCAGCCCCAAACCACTAGGGCTCTTCCTCCTCCTCCTTTGGCCCCCACCACCTGGGCCTTTTCTCATTCTCCATTGGTCCCAAACCACTAGGCTTCTTCCTTCTCCTCCTTTGGCTCACACCACCTGGACCTTTTCTCATTCTCCTTTGGCCCCAAACCACTAGAGCTCTTCCTCCTCCTTTCTTGGCCCCACACCACCTGGGCTTTTCTCATTCTCTTTAGGCCCCAAACTACTAGGGCCCTTCCTCCTCCTCCCTTGGCGCCACACCTCCTGGGGCTTTTCTCATTCGGCCCCAAACCACTAGGGCTCTTTCTCCTTTTTCTTTTGGCCCCTACCACCTAGGCGTTTTCTCATTCGGCCCAAAACCACTAGGGGTTTTCCCCCTTCTCCCTTGGCCCCCCACCACCTGGGCCCTTTCTCATTCTTTCTCAGCCCCAAACCACTAGGGCTCTTCCTTCTCCTCCCTTGGCCCCCACCACCTGGGCCTTTTCTCATTCTCCTTTGGCCCCAAACGACTAGGGTTACTCCTCCTCCCTTGGCCCCACCCCACCCAGGCCGTTCCTCAATTTCTTTGGACCCAAACAATTAGGGCTCTTCCTGCTCCTCTCTGGCCCCCACCACCTGTGCCCTTTCTCATTCTTCCTCAGCCCCAAACCACAAGGGCTCTTCCCCCTACTCCCTTGGCCTTCGCCACCTGGTCCTTTTCTCATTCTCCCTTGGCCCCAAACCACTAGGGCTCTTCCTTTTCCCTTGGCCCTCACCACCTGGGCCTTTTCTCATTCTTCCACAACCCCAAACCACTAGGGCTCCTCCCTTGGCCCCACACCACCTAGGCCTTTTCTCATTCTCCTTTGGCCCCATACCACTAGGGCTCTTCCTCCTCCTCCTTTGGCCCCCACCACCTGGGCCTTTTCTCACTCTCCTTTGGTCCCAAACCACTAGGCTTCTTCCTTCTCCTCCTTTGGCCCACACAACCTGGACCTTTTCTCATTCTCCTTTGGCCCCAAACCACTAGAGCTCTTCCTCCTCCTTTCTTGGACCCACACCACCTGGGCTTTTCTCATTCTCTTTAGGCCCCAAACTACTAGGGCCCTTCCTCCTCCTCCCTTGGCGCCACACCTACTGGGCCTTTTATGATTCGGCCCCAAACCACTAGGGCTCTTTCTCCTTTTTCTTTTGGCCCCTACCACCTAGGCGTTTTCTCATTCGGCCCAAACCCACTAGGGGTTTCCCCCCTTCTCCCTTGGCCCCCCACCACCTGGGCCCTTTCTCATTCTTTCTCAGCCCCAAACCACTAGGGCTCTTCCTTCTCCTCCCTTGGCCTCCACCACCTGGACCTTTTCTCATTCTCCTTTGGCCCCAAACGACTAGGGTTACTCCTCCTCCCTTGGCCCCACCCCACCCGGGCCGTTCCTCAAAATCTTTGGACCCAAACAATTAGGGCTCTTCCTGCTCCTCTCTGGCCCCCACCACCTGTGCTCTTTCTCATTCTTCCTCAGCCCCAAACCACTAGGGCTCTTCCTACTCCTCCCTTGGCCTCACACCACCTGGGACCATTCTCATTCTTCCTCAGCGCCAAACCACTAGGGCTCTTCCTCCTCCTCCCTTGGCCTTCGCCACCTGGTCCTTTTCTCATTCTCCTTTGGCCCCAAACCACTAGGGCTCTTCCTTTTCCCTTGGCCCTCACCACCTGGGCCTTTTCTCATTCTTCCCCAACCCCAAACCACTAGGGCTCCTCCCTTGGCCCCACACCACCTAGGCCTTTTCTCATTCTCCTTTGGCCCCATACCACTAGGGCTCTTCCTCCTCCTCCCTTGGCCCACACAACCTGGGCCTTTCCTCATTCTCCTTTGGCTACCAACCACTAGGGATCTTCCTCCTCCTCCCTTGGCCCCCGCCACCTGAGACTGTTCTTATATTCCTTTGGCTCCGAACAACTAGGGCTCTTCCTCCTCCTCCCTTGGCCCCACACCACCTGGTCCTTTTCTCATTCTCCTTTGGCTCTAAATGACTAGGGTTCCTCCTCCTCCCTTGGCCCCACCCCACCTGGGCCATTCTCAATTTCTTTGGACCTAAACAACTAGGGCTCTTCCTGCTCCTCCCTGGCCCCCACAACCTGGGCCCATTCTCATTCTTTCTCAGCCCCAAACCATTAGGGCTCTTCCACCTCCTCCCTTGGCCCCCGCCACCTGGGCCATTTCTCATTCTCCTTTGGCTCCAAACCACTAGGTCTCTTCCTCCTCCTCCTTTGCCCCTACACCACCTGGTCCTTTTCTCTTTCTCCTTTGGCCCCAAACCACTAGGGCTCTTCCTCTTCCCCTGGCCCCCACCACCTGAGCATTTTCTCATTCTCCTTTGGCCCCAAACCACTAGAGCTCTTCCTCTTCCCCTGGCCCCCACCACCTGGGCCTTTTCTCATTCTCCTTTGGCCCCAAACCACTAGGGCTCTTCCTCTTCCCCTGGCCCCCACCACCTGAGCCTTTTCTCATTCTCCTTTGTCCCCAAACCACTAGAGCTCTTCCTCCTCCTTTCTTGGCAACCACCACCTGAGCCCTTTCTCATTCTTCCTCAGCCCCAAACCACTAAGGATCTTCCTCCTCCTCCTTTGGCCCCCACCACCTGAGCCTTTTCTCATTCTCCTTTGTCCCCAAACCACTAGAGCTCTTCCTCCTCCTTTCTTGGCAACCACCACCTGAGCCCTATCTCATTCTTCCTCAGCCCCAAACCACTAAGGATCTTCCTCCTCCTCCTTTGGCCCCCACCACCTGTGCCCTTTCTCATTCTCCTTTGGTCCCAAACCACTAGGGCTCTTTCTCTTCCCTTGACCCTCACCACCTTAGCCTTTTCTCAATTTTTTTTGGACCCAAACAACTAGGGATCTTCCTGCACCTCCCTGACCCCCACCACCTGGGCCCTTTCGAATTCTTCCTCAGCCCCAAACCACTAGAGCTCTTACTCCTTTTTCTTTTGGCCCCTACCACCTAGGCGTTTTCTCATTTGGCCCAAACCCACTAGGGGTTTCCCCTCTTCTCCCTTGGCCCCCCCACCACCTGGATCTTTCTCATTCTTTCTCAGCCCCAAACCACTAGGGCTCTTCCTTCTCCTCCCTTGGCCCCCACCACCTGGGCCTTTTCTCATTCTCCTTTGGCCCCAAAAGACTAGGGTTACTCCTCCCCTCTTGGCCCCACCTCACCCGGGCCGTTCCTCAATTTCTTTGGACCCAAACAATTAGGGCTCTTCCTGCTCCTCTCTGGTCCCCACCACCTGTGCCCTTTCTCATTCTTCCTCAGCCCCAAACCACTAGGGCTCTTTCTCCTCCTCACTTGGCCTCACACCACCTGGGCCCTTTCTCATTCTTCCTCAGCGCCAAACCACTAGGGCTCTTCCTCCTCCTCCTCCCTTGGCCTTCGCCACCTGGTCCTTTTCTCATTCTCCTTTGGCCCCAAACCACTAGGGCTCTTCCTTTTCCCTTGGCCCTCACCACACCTGGGCCTTTTCTCATTCTTCCCCAACCCCAAACCACTAGGGCTCCTCCCTTGGCCCCACACCACCTAGGCCTTTTCTCATTCTCCTTTGGCCCCAAACGACTAGGGTTACTCCTCCTCCCTTGGCCCCACCCCACCCGGGCCGTTCCTCAAAATCTTTGGACCCAAAAAATTAGGGCTCTTCCTGCTCCTCTCTGGCCCCCACCACCTGTGCTCTTTCTCATACTTCCTCAGCCCCAAACCACTAGGGCTCTTCCTCCTCCTCCCTTGGCCTCACACCACCTGGGCCCTTTCTCATTCTTCCTCAGCGCCAAACCACTAGAGCTCTTCCTCCTCCTCCCTTGGCCTTCGCCACCTGGTCCTTTTCTCATTCTCCTTTGGCCCCAAACCACTAGGGCTCTTCCTTTTCCCTTGGCCCTCACCACCTGGGCCTTTTCTCATTCTTCCCCAACCCCAATAACTAGGGCTCCTCCCTTGGCCCCACACCACCTAGGCCTTTTCTCATTCTCCTTTGGCCCCATACCACTAGGGCTCTTCCTCCTCCTCCCTTGGCCCACACAACCTGGGCCTTTCCTCATTCTCCTTTGGCTACCAACCACTAGGGATCTTCCTCCTCCTCCCTTGGCCACCGCCACCTGAGCCTGTTCTTATTTTCCTTTGGCTCCAAACAACTAGGGCTCTTCCTCCTCCTCCCTTGGCCCCACACCACCTGGTCCTTTTCTCATTCTCCTTTGGCTCTAAATGACTAGGGTTCCTCCTCCTCCCTTGGCCCCACCCCACCTGGGCCATTCTCAATTTCTTTGGACCTAAACAACTAGGGCTCTTCCTGCTCCTCCCTGGCCCCCACCACCTGGGCCCATTCTCATTCTTTCTCAGCCCCAAACCATTAGGGCTCTTCCACCTCCTCCCTTGGCCCCTGCCACCTGGGCCATTTCTCATTCTCCTTTGGCTCCAAACCACTAGGTCTCTTCCTCCTCCTCCTTTGCCCCTACACCACCTGGTCCTTTTCTCTTTCTCCTTTGGCCCCAAACCACTAGGGCTCTTCCTCTTCCCCTGGCCCCCACCACCTGGGCCTTTTCTCATTCTCCTTTGGCCCCAAACCACTAGGGCTCTTCCTCTTCCCCTGGCCCCCACCACCTGAGCCTTTTCTCATTCTCCTTTGTCCCCAAACCACTAGAGCTCTTCCTCCTCCTTTCTTGGCAACCACCACCTGAGCCCTTTCTCATTCTTCCTCAGCCCCAAACCACTAAGGATCTTCCTCCTCCTCCTTTGGCCCCCACCACCTGAGCCTTTTCTCATTCTCCTTTGTCCCCAAACCACTAGAGCTCTTCCTCCTCCTTTCTTGGCAACCACCACCTGAGCCCTTTCTCATTCTTCCTCAGCCCCAAACCACTAAGGATCTTCCTCCTCCTCCTTTGGCCCCCACCACCTGTGCCCTTTCTCATTCTCCTTTGGTCCCAAACCACTAGGGCTATTTCTCTTCCCTTGACCCTCACCACCTTAGCCTTTTCTCAATTTTTTTGGACCCAAACAACTAGGGATCTTCCTGCACCTCCCTGGCCCCCACCACCTGGGCCCTTTCGAATTCTTCCTCAGCCCCAAACCACTAGAGCTCTTCCTCCTCCTTTCTTGGCCCCACACCACCTGGGCCTTTTTTCATTCTCCTTTGGCCACGAATCACTAAGGCCCTTCCTCCTCCTCGCTTGATTCCCAACACCTGAGCCCTTTCTCATTCTTCCTCAGCCTCAAACCACTAGGGCTCCACCTCCTCCTACTTTGGCCCCACACCACCTGGGCCTCTTCTCAATCTTCTATAGCCCCAAACCACCAGGGCTCTTCCTCCTACTCCCTTAGCCTCCACCACCTGGGCCTTTCTTAATCTCTTTTGGCCCCAAACCACTAGGGCTCTTCCTCCTCCTTTCTTAGCCCCACACCACCTGGGCCTTTTCTCATTCTCCTTCGGCCCCAAACCACTAGGGCATTTCCTCTTCCTCCCTTCGCCCCCACCTCCTGGGCCTTTTCTCATTCTCCTTTGGCTCCAAACCACTAGGTCACTTCCTCCTCCTCCCTTGCCCCTACACCAACTGGTCCTTTTCTCATTCTCCTTCGGCCCCAAACCACTAGGGCTCTTCCTCTTCCCTTGGCCCCCACCACCTGAGCCTTTTCTCATTCTCCTTTGGCCCCAAACCACTAGGGCTCTTCCTTTTCCCCTGGCCCCCACCACCTGGGCCTTTTCTCATTCTCTTTCGGCCTCAAACCACTAGGGCATTTCCTTTTCCTCCCTTCGCCCCCACCACCTGGGCCTTTTCTCATTCTCCTTTGGCTCCAAACCACTAGGTCTCTTCCTCCTCCCTTGCCCCTACACAACCTGGACCTTTTCTCATTCTCCTTTGGCCCCCAACCACTAGAGCTCTTCCTCTTCCTTTCTTTGCCCCACACCACCTGGGCTTTTCTCATTCTCTTTAGGCCCCAAACTACTAGGGCCCTTCCTCCTCCTCCCTTGGCGCCACACCTCCTGGGCCTTTTCTGATTCGGCCCCAAACCACTAGGGCTCTTTCTCCTTTTTCTTTTGGCCCCTACCACCTAGGCGTTTTCTCATTCGGCCCAAACCCACTAGGGGTTTCCCCCCTTCTCCCTTGGCCCCCCACCACCTGGGCCCTTTCTCATTCTTTCTCAGCCCCAAACCACTAGGGTTCTTCCTTCTCCTCCCTTGGCCCCCACCACCTGGGCCTTTTCTCATTCTCCTTTGGCCCCAAAAGACTAGGGTTACTCCTCCCCTCTTGGCCCCACCCCACCCGGTCTGTTCCTCAATTTCTTTGGACCCAAACAATTAGGGCTCTTCCTGCTCCTCTCTGGTCCCCACCACCTGTGCCCTTTCTCATTCTTCCTCAGCCCCAAACCACTAGGGCTCTTTCTCCTCCTCACTTGGCCTCACACCACCTGGGCCCTTTCTCATTCTTCCTCAGCGCCAAACCACTAGGGCTCTTCCTCCTCCTCCTCCCTTGGCCTTCGCCACCTGGTCCTTTTCTCATTCTCCTTTGGCCCCAAACCACTAGGGCTCTTCCTTTTCCCTTGGCCCTCACCACACCTGGGCCTTTTCTCATTCTTCCCCAACCCCAAACCACTAGGGCTTCTCCCTTGGCCCCACACCACCTAGGCCTTTTCTCATTCTCCTTTGGCCCCATACCACTAGGGCTCTTCCTCCTCCCCCCTTGGCCCACACAACCTGGGCCTTTCTTCATTCTCCTTTGACTACCAACCACTAGGGAACTTCCTCCTCCTCCCTTGGCCCCCGCCACCTGAGCCTGTTCTTATTTTCCTTTGGCTCCAAACAACTAGGGTTCTTCCTCCTCCTCCCTTGGCCCCACACCACCTGGTCCTTTTCTCATTCTCCTTTGGCTCTAAACGACTAGGGTTCCTCCTCCTCCCTTGGCCCCACCCCACCTGGGCCATTCTCAATTTCTTTGGACCTAAACAACTAGGGCTCTTCCTGCTCCTTCCTGGCCCCCACCACCTGGGCCCATTCTCATTCTTCCTCAGCCCCAAACCATTAGGGCTCTTCCACCTCCTCCCTTGGCCCCCGCCACCTGGGCCTTTTCTCATTCTCCTTTGGCTCCAAACCACTAGATCTCTTCCTCCTCCTCCATTGCCCCTACACCACCTGGGCCTTTTTTCATTCTCCTTTGGCCACGAACCACTAAGGCCCTTCCTCCTCCTCCCTTGGCTCCCACCACCTGAGCCCTTTCTCATTCGTCCTCAGCCTCAAACCACTAGGGCTCCACCTCCTCCTCCTTTGGCCCACACCACCTGGGCCTCTTCTCAATCTTCTATGGCCCCAAACCACTAGGGCTCTTCCTCCTACTCCCTTAGCCCCCACCACCTGGGCCTTTCTCAATCTCTTTTGGCCCCAAGCCACTAGGGCTCTTCCTCTTCCTTTCTTAGCCCCACACCACCTGGGCCTTTTCTCATTCTCCTTCGGCCCCAAACCACTAGGGCCTTTCCTCTTCCTCCCTTGGCCCCCACCACCTGGGCCTTTTCTCATTCTCCTTTGGCCACAAACCACTAGGGCCCTTCCTCCTCCTCCTCCTCCTACCTTGGCCCCCACCACCTGGACCCTTTCTCATTCTTCCTCAGCCCCAAACCACTAGGGCTCTTCCTCTTCCTCCCTTGGCCCCACACCATCTGGGCCCCTCCTCCTCCTCCTCCCTTGACCCCACACCACCTGGGCTTTTTTCAATCTTCTTAGTCCCCAAACCACAAGGGTTCTTCCTCCTCCTCCCTTGGATCCACACCACTTGGGCCTTTTCTCATCCTCCTTTGGCCCAAAACCACTAGGGCGCTTCCTCCTACTCCCTTGTTTCCCACCACCTGGGCCCTTTCTCATTCTTCCTCAGCCCCAAACCACTAGGGCTCTTCCTCTTCCTCCCTTGGCCCCACACCATCTGGGCCCCTCCTCCTCCTCCTCCCTTGACCCCACACCACCTGGGCTTTTTTCAATCTTCTTAGTCCCCAAACCACAAGGGTTCTTCCTCCTCCTCCCTTGGACCCACACCACTTGGGCCTTTTCTCATCGTCCTTTGGCCCAAAACCACTAGGGCGCTTCCTCCTACTCCCTTGGCCCCCACCACCTGGGCCCTTTCGAATTCTTCCTCAGCCCCAAACCACTAGAGCTCTTCCTCCTCCTTTCTTGGCCCCACACCACCTGGGCCTTTTTTCATTCTCCTTTGGCCACGAACCACTAAAGCCCTTCCTCCTCCTCCCTTGGCTCCCACCAACTGAGCCCTTTCTCATTCTTCCTCAGCCTCAAACCACTAGGGCTCTTCCTCCTCCTTTCTTAGCCCCACACCACCTGGGCCTTTTCTCATTCTCCTTCGGCCCCAAACCACTAGGGTATTTCCTCTTCCTCCCTTCGCCCCCACCACCTGGGCCTTTTCTCATTCTCCTTTGGCTCCAAACCTCTAGGTCTCTTCCTCCCCCTCCCTTGCCCCTACACCACCTGGTCCTTTTCTCATTCTCCTTTGGCCCCAAACCACTAGGGCGCTTCCTCTTCCCCTGGCCCTCACCACCTGAGCCTTTTCTCATTCTCCTTTGTCCCCAAACCACTTGAGCTCTTCCTCCTCCTTTCTTGGCCACCTCCACCTAAGCCCTTTCTCATTCTTCCTCAGCCCCAAACCACTAAGGATCTTTCTCCTCCTCCTTTGGCCCCCACCACCTGTGTTCTTTCTCATTCTCCTTTGGTCCCAAACCACTAGGGCTCTTCCTCTTCCCTTGACCCTCACCACCTTAGCCTTTTCTCAATTTTTTTGGACCTAAACAACTAGGGATCTTCCTGCTCCTCCCTGGCCCCCACCACCTGGGCCTTTTCGAATTCTTCCTCAGCCCCAAACCACTAGAGCTCTTCCTCCTCCTTTCTTGGCCCCACACCACCTGGGCCTTTTTTCATTCTCCTTTGGCCACGAACCACTAAGGCCCTTCCTCCTCCTCCCTTGGCTCCCACCACCTGAGCCCTTTCTCATTCTTCCTCAGCCTCAAACCACTAGGGCTCCACCTCCTCCTCCTTTGGCCCACACCACCTGGGCCTCTTCTCAATCTTCTATGGCCCCAAACCACTAGGGCTCTTCCTCCTACTCCCTTAGCCCCCACACCTGGCCTTTCTCAATCTCTTTTGGCCCCAAGCCACTAGGGCTCTTCCTCCTCCTTTCTTAGCCCCACACCACCTGGGCCTTTTCTCATTCTCCTTCGGCCCCAAACCACTAGGGCCTTTCCTCTTCCTCCCTTGGCCCCCACCACCTGGGCCTTTTCTTATTCTCCTTTGGCCACAAACCACTAGGGCCCTTCCTCCTCCTCCTCCTACCTTGGCCCCCACCACCTGGACCCTTTCTCATTCTTCCTCAGCCCCAAACCACTAGGGCTCTTCCTCTTCCTCCCTTGGCCCCAAATCATCTGGGCCCCTCCTCCTCCCTTGACCCCACACCACCTGGGCTTTTTTCAATCTTCTTAGTCCCCAAACCACAAGGGTTCTTCCTCCTCCTCCCTTGGACCCACACCACTTGGGCCTTTTCTCATCCTCCTTTGGCCCAAAACCACTAGGGCGCTTCCTCCTACTCCCTTGTCCCCCACCACCTGGGCCCTTTCTCATTCTTCCTCAGCCTCAAACCACTAGGGCTCCACCTCCTCCTCCTTTGGCCCCACACCACCTGGGCCTCTTCTCAATCTTCTATGGCCCCAAACCACTAGGGCTCCACCTCCTCCTCCTTTGGCCCCACACCACCTGGGCCTCTTTTCAATCTTCTATGGCCCCAAACCAGTAGGGCTCTTCCTCCTCCTCCTTTGGCCCCCACCACCTGGGCCTTTTCTCATTCTCCTTTGGCCCCAAACCACTAGGGCTCTTCCTCCTCCTCCTTTGGCCCCCACCACCTGGGCCTTTTCTCATTCTCCTTTGGCCCCAAACCACTAGGGCCCTTCCTCCTCCTCCTCCTCCTACCTTGGCCCCCACCACCTGGACCCTTTCTCATTCTTCCTCAGCCCCAAACCACTAGTGCTCTTCCTCTTCCTCCCTTGGCCCCACACCATCTGGGCCCCTCCTCCTCCTCCCTTGACCCCACACCACCTGGGCTTTTCTCAATCTTCTTTGGCCCCAAACCACAAGGGTTCTTCCTCCTCCTCCCTTGGACCCACACCACTTGGGCCTTTTCTCATCCTCCTTTGGCCCAAAACCACTAGGGCGTTTACTCCTACTCCCTTGGTCCCCACCACCTGGGCCCTTTCTCATTCTTCCTCAGTCTCAAACCACTAGGGCTCCACCTCCTCCTCCCTTGGCCCCCCTCCATCTGGGCCCTTCTTCCGCCTCCCTTGGCCCCACATCATCTGGGCCCTCTTTCCCTTGGCCCCACACCATTTGGGCCTCTCCTCTTCCTCCCTTGGCCCTAAACCACTAGGGCCCTTCCCCATCTCCCTTGGCCTCCACCACCTGGGCCTTTCCTCCTTCTTCCTTGGCCCCACACAAAATCTTTCTCCTACTGGGCCAAAGTCTTCATATCTCCCCCCTTCCCCCTTTGCCACTCATTATTTCCATTGTCTCGTACATCCTGGGTTTCTCCTGTGTCTATCATTGAAGATATTCATAACAACGTTTGGGGTTTAAGACTCAATTATTGATTCAACTCATTTGTGTTGCTGAATGTTGAAATATATGAGAAATAAACATTTTAAAATAAAATTATAAACTCTACTCTCTATATTTTTAGTTCTACCTCATACCTATATCACACATTCTGATATTTAGAACTATCTTTACACTTTTTATTTAAAATTTAAAAACACACAAGGTATGTCCCATAAGTTTCCGGACTGGATCCATAAAAAAAATGAATAATGTAAATAAATTTGACTGTTTATTATAGAAAAAATATCTGGCAACACGGTGGTACCAATATCGAGGCGGTACGTGCACGCGCCCTAAGATTTTTCTAATTTATTTAAAGTTTACACATAGCGCTGCGGCGATTTTACGATGGAAAAAAAATTGAAGCAGGGGAATTGCATAGAATTTTGTGTGAAACTTCAAATATCAGCAACCGAAACTTTTTAAATGCTTAATGAAGCATTGCTCAATGACGCCCCAAAGAAAACAATTCTTTTTGAATGCCATTCTAGATTTAAAGCTGGCAGAATTTTAATTGAAGATGATCCTCGTCAGGGACGCCCAAAATTTCAAAGGACTGATGAAAATGTGCAAAAAATCACCGATTTGATCAAAGAAAATCCTCGAACCACATTGCTGGAGCTAGAGCAAGACACAGGCATCTCTAAAACAACGATTGGAAGGATCGTAACCGAAGATGTGAAGCTCAAAAAGACTCCTGCAAAATTCATCCCAAGATTCCTCACTGTGGGCTTGCAACCTGTGAGGACATGTTGGAAATGACAAGAACGAATCCGAAATGGAAAGACAAGATAATCACAGACTACGAGACATGGGTCTATGGCTATGATCCTGAAACCAAGCATCAATCTGCCGAGTGGAAAGGTCAGGGTGAGCCTAGACCCAAAAAATCCAGGATATTGAAATCCAGAAACAAGGTGTTGCTGGTCGCTTTTTTGGATAACAAGGGCATTGTTCATCACGAGTATTTTCCTGCAGGCCAAACAGTTATTAAGGAAATGTATTTGGGCATTCTTCGTCGTCTAAGGGAAGCGATTCGTAAAAAAGCCAGAAAATGGACTAATGGTGACTGGATCCTGCACCATCACAATGCCCGCCCTCACACAGCGCACTTGGTGGCGAGTTTTTTGCCGACAAACGGGACACAAATCTTACCTCAACCACCCTATTCCCCAGACATCGCACCAAATTACTTTTTCCTGTTCCCCAAACTTAAAGCAGTTATAAAAGGAAAATATTTTGACATCAGGGATGACATAATAGAAAAATCGCTGTTGGCATTGAAGAGCATTCCAAAAGAGGCCTATAAAGGCTGTTACGACAATTGGGAGAAACGATGGCGCTGGTGCGTTGAAGCAAGGGGGGATTACTTTGAAAAGTTTCATTAATTTCAAAAAAATATCTTACCTTTTTTTATGGACCCAGTCCGGGAACTTATGGGACATACCTTGTACAGTATTCACAACTATCTTTACAACTTTTATTTAAATTTTCATGGAGATTGACTTTTTTTTTTTGTGAATATAAAAATTGCTAAATATTGAATATTATTTCTATTTATATGATGTAAAATAATTTAATTTTCATCATTAGTATGTCACAATCTAGATGTTTATGTGTAATATTGAACTTTAGGATATTCAAGAATAAAGTTTTAAAAATTGCGTCCAAGGCCTACGTTTCTTGTACTGGCCCAACAACTCAACAGTAATTCCAAGTTACCAAACAGGGCTCTGGCAACATGTATACATATAATTCACTTACAGTTAAGCAGTTCACTCATATCATCATGATTATCATGGCCAAATGAACATTAAATAAATCAAATTCTAAAATAGCGGTGAAGCAACTAAGAATAAAATAGTGATGAATTAACTAATAAATTGTTCTTCAATTACTTAACTATAGATGTTCTGTTAAAATATTGTGTGTCCATACCTCATATGACATGTCTTTGTTACTTTCGATGGTGAAGTCGTTCTCCCACACTCGACGTATTTAGACATTTCTCTATATTGAAATTTGTGTAGTTTTAAGACCTGTGAAATATCCAAGATGCCTCGAATACCCGGTAGACCTATATTTTGTAATCTCGTCGTATATGTCTGTGGTGGTGTAAATTTATTTGTAATTAATTCTTTTAGGAAGCGTCACCTGTAGACTAGTTGAAGTTCCTCCCTCGTTTTCTGTTTACATAAGTTTCATATTTAAAAAAATTGTTTAAATTGTTTCATATTAAAAAAAAATAAAAACCGCGCCTTTTATTTTTTGTTGTTGTTGTCGTGTCCTATGAAGAGCCTCAGATGTCCCCATGCATCTCTATCACAGCAGTCGCAATGTCCACTATCTTGGATCCGTAAAGCTACTGCTCTGGGTCCATGTCAATTTTGTGCAAGACTGATGCCATTGCTGAGCATGAGAATATGTGAGTAGGTGTTAGTTACACACCAGGACAGTTGTTGCATGTTCTATAGGTTGTTGTGCCATCTGGATTTATTGTCATTCCTTTATAGTGTTTCCTTCTGAGTCTTGTTATATTTTTCGTAATTCTTCTCTCAGAGTTTATTTCTCATATTTGATCTTTTCTTATTTTTTTGTTGAATTATCTTGTATTTGAGCATCAGCGTCAAATACTGACATTTTTTCTTTCCTTTGGCTCAACCTTCTGGCTTTCCTTTGCTAATTCATTTTCCATCTCATTGCTCCCGATCCCAACATGGGCAGAAATCCATTGTAGAATGCAGTTCTTCTCCAAGGTTCCAGTTGGGTAAGTAATGAGTGCATTTTCTGCGTTATTTTAATATTGCCTTTCTGAATTGCATCTAGTGCGGATCTGGAGTCGCTGTATATTACAATTCCTTCTGCCTAATAGTTTCACATTTAACATTGAATAGATAATATGTTTTTATTAGCGAAAAAATGCATCTAAATTATGTTTATTCGGAACTCATTGACTCGGTTATCTTAGGCAAATAGAGTTCCGGGAAATTTTGAATTTAGATTGTCGATATGAAAAAGTGAAAAATTTAAAATTCCAATAGTTTCTTAAAAATAATGGAATCAACATGAATTTTCTAAATTTTAAATTAAGTACAATCTCACTATTATTAAACCTTCAAATATAGAGTATAAGAAATTTTTAAACTTTTTTGATTTTGATATCATTTTGAAAAAAAAAATGGAATTCTAGAAATTATCAGAATGAAAGTTCAAATTGGTGTCAAAACAAAAGAATAAAATGAGTATTTCAAAGGCAGTAAAATAAGAATTCATATTATAGAAATTATAATTTCGATATTTTGTTCCTGGATAAAATAAATATGGAACATAAATGCGAGCATTTGAGATTCTCCAATGTTTACCTTCCTATATATTATATTGAAAAAATAAACACTGGGAAATAAATAGGAAGATTGGCTGATAAATTCTAATACCTCTTAGACAAATCTTTCTATACCACACTGGTCTAACTATTTTATTTTACTGGCAATTCATGGAAACATTTTACTGGTAGGAATTACATTCTATAAAAGAGCATCACTCCCCTTACAAAATAGATGCGACAACTATGAATCATCTATTGACCATCTCTGTAGATACAGTGACAAAGCCACACTACCAGGTTTACCAGATATACAGCCATAACCCACAAAGTATCGCAATATTAAAATGAAACATTTACAGTGATATTCGAACTTTAGTATTTGAAACATTACAAGAGGTAGTAAATAACGTTATTTTAAGAGCCTACATTTGTGCTAGGGGTCATCGAAGTAACATAAGACTTTCAACACAATGTAGTTTAATATGTTTCGAAAATATAAAAAATATATACATTTAAAAATAGAAAATTTTGCTTATTTTAAAATGAATGTAAAATAACTCTTAGATCAACTTATGTTAGATATATTACTTTATTTATTTATGCTTATGAGGTGATACAGCAGCGTATTTACAATTAGGGAGGAGACAAAATGAATTAAATCTAGAAAAAAGAAGTGAGGACATATCGGTCATTAAAGTCTGAGAGGCAAGGCCTTCAGCCAGTTCAGGGCTTTCGGGGGTGACAGAATGGAGATTGGAGATTCCTCCATTGAATTTGTACAGCGGGCAGTCATCTAGTATATGGGACATTGATTGTGGGACGTTGCAGGCACAATTTGGATCTTTGGTGTAGCCCCATAACTTCATCAGCTCTGCACACCTTCCCTGACCTGTCCTAAAGCGGTTTAGAAGCACCCATTCTCGTCGAGGGAGGGAAAAAACCTGGGATCTTGACACTTGGGCTTGTGATGAGGTTCTTGTTTGGGATATCGGAGCTGATCCAGGAATTTGTCCATGCTTCTGAGATATTAAAATTTTGGGAGAGAAGTTGGTTTCCTCTGGACCATATCGGCTTCCTTGATTTTAGTCTATGATTTGGGGGAGACTGTAGGATAGGGTTAATTTCGAGGTCGGGTGAATCCAAGAGTTTTTGGTACATTTTCTTGGTGGCTTCCTTTCTGCGTAGCTCAGGTGGAGAGATGTGAGCAAGAACTGGAAGCCAGTCGATTCTTGTAGGTTGGCAAACCCCTGTTATAATTCGCAAGGTAGAATTTAGTTGTGTGTCTATTAGCTTCGTGTGGCAGCTCCCCTCCCAGACTGGAGCACAATACTCAGCCGTGGAGAAGATCAATTCCAAGGCAGAAGTACGCAGGGTGTTGGCATCACTGCCCCAGGAAGAGCCGGCCAGCTTATGGAGGATATTGTTACGTGATGATAGTTCCCCTTTAACTTGGTTAGATGAATTTTGAAGGTGAGAGTGCGGTCAAGATGAATGCCTAGGTATTTGGGATGTTCGCTATGAGTTATCTGAGAGTTATTGATAAATAGGTTGAGTTTTCTTTCAGCTCTGTGATGGTTAAGATGGAAACAGCAATGTACAGATTTTGCAGGATTAAGCCTCAGAGACCAGTTTTCAAAGTAATTATGTAGAGTTTCAAGATCTTTATTCAGTTGAATTTCCAGTTCCTCGAAAGTCTTTGCTTGGGCTAGAATGGCTGTATCATCTGCGTAAATAATTTTTTTTGAAGTTGTTTGGGGAATATCATGGGTGTACCAGTTATAAAGAAGTGGAGACAAGACTGATCCCTGTGGGAGGCCATTATATATAGTATATTCCTTGCTAGATTTAGAGTTAAGGTATACTGTGAATTTCCTGGGTGAGAGAAGAGAAGACAAAAGATTGAGGGTTTGTTTGCATTTTAGCACTTTAGCAAGTTTATAAATCAAGCCATCAATCCACACTGTATCATATGCACTCGAAAGATCCAGGAGCACAACTGCAGATTTCTGCCCCAGTTGGAAGCCATTTTCGATAAAGGATGTCAAGGATGCAACCCGATCGCAACAACTCCTGTTGCCTCTGAAACCCGCCTGTTCCACCGGGATTTCTGGGTCCAGAATGGGAGTAAGTCTGGCTAGAATGATTCTTTCCAGAAGCTTGTGGGTTGTACAGAGAAGCGCAATTGGACGAAAATTCGCTGTGCGGGTAGGTTCTTTGCCTGGTTTTAGGACGGCAAGGATTTTTGATTGTCTCCATTCTTTTGGGATATTGCCGGTTTCCATTATTATTGTGAAAAATCGAGCCAGCCATGATTTAGCCCTTTTTCCCAGCTCAATAAGGAATTCAGCTGGTATTTCGTCATTGCCTGCAGCTTTGTATTTTTTGGTTAATTTGATTGCAGTTTCTATTTCCGTTATGGTGACTTGACTTGAGAGGTGGCTTGAGTTATTAGATTTTGAAAATTCTTCTTTAATTCTTGCCTTCATGGCCTTTTTCTTTCTTTTAGGAATTTTTACTTTAGAAGCTGTTTGGAGATGTCTTGCTATCTGGTTGGGAGTTATGTTGGTTATGAAGGAGTTGGTAGATTCCGCATTTCCAAGCTTTCTTAAGAGATCCCACCCTTTCCTACTGGAGTGTGTAAGATCCAGGTTTGAAACTGTTTGCATCCATTTCTCTTTTCTTGAAGAATTAAGCTGATTTATTAGCATCTCTCTCTCTGCTGTCTCCTCATTGTCGGAATATTTGTATCGTCTATAGAGCTCCTCGGTATCCTTATCCCAACCTGGGATATATTCCTTTCTGTGACCACGGGGGATAAACTTCCTTCCGGCTTTCATGAGGAGACCTACAAATCTAAAATAGTTTGAAGGCAGAGGTTGAATTCTGTTGATGTTTTGATCAATGTAGGCACGGAAATTTTCCCAGTTTGCTTTTTGAAGATTCCATCGTGGGAGGGAGGGCTTCAAGGTCACAGGGATGAAATGTCCTACTTCGAGAATGATTGGGTGGTGCTGGCTTTTGGGAAATTTTTTAAGAATCCTCTTCGTTGTTGGGATTGGCTTGTTATTGTGGTCAGTTTATACAAAGCATAAGTCAGTATTTGTTCTGGTATTAGATATATTACTGTTTTATATTATCTTGAAGTTTGCTTGGCCGGCATTCATAGTTCTTAAAAATAAATAAAAATTCAGCTTAATATTGTTTTTATTCGATTTTCTAGTCAAAGTGTATTTTATTTTTTGAACTGGTGCATATTGTTGCACCAAGTTGCAGCTTTGCAGGGTCGTCGACCTTGGTTTCTTCCTTCTTGGTGTTATATATGTCTCTCGAGCGGGTTTCCATAGTCAAAGCAAATAAATAAAAACAAATAAATAAAATTAAATTAAAATATATTACCTTTTGAATTTATTGCGTTTATTTATTCGTTGTCTTCCTCGTAGGTCGCGATCCGCAGTCTTGGTCCAGGTCCTCTCTCGCTCCAATAACCAATCAAGATATATGTACAATAAAATATTACAAAAGGAATGAAACATTAAAAGGAATGAAACTATTAAAAGGAATGATGATGATATAAATAATCTGTTTTAAATAAATATTAAATATCATAGAATATTTTGAATAAATGTAGGGCGCATTTAAATTGATGCAACGTTGTCACGTCCTCGTGAATGACCTCATCCATTCTCTCATAATAAGGCTTGATTCTTGAAACATGAACTATCAGAGGGTCTTGGCCCGGATTATCTTTCGGTTCTATTAGATAATTGACGCTAGACATCTTCTTTAATGTTCTATATGGACCAAAATATTTTCTCAGAAGTTTCTCACACTTTCCTATTTTCCTAATTGGTGTCCAAACTGCTACTAATTCTCCTGGTTAGTAGCTTCTTTCCATGTGTTTCTTGTCATTGTTCTTTTTCATTCTTTCCAGAGTCTTTATTGTGTTGTTAATAACTAATTTTCTTGTTCTGTCTATTTTGTCTAAGTGATGTTCTATGTATTCATCATAATCATCCTTGTCAATGTCCACCGAGATATTCCTGTCGTCCAAAAGGGACGTGGGTTCTCTTCCAAACAGCAGTAAAAATGGAGAATATCCTGTGGTTTCCTGAATTGTAGTATTGTAAGCATGGGTGATGAATGGGAGTATTTCATCCCAATTCTTCTGATCAGTGTTCACATACATACTGAGCACATTAATCAATGTTCTATTTAACCGCTCTGTCAATCCATTAGTCTGGGGATGATAGCTCGTTGTGAAGCAATGTTTAATCTTGCACATTTTCATCACCTCTTTCAATAAATTACTGGTAAATTGAGAGCCCCTGTCACTAATAAGATATTGTGGGGCTCCGTGCCGGATAAAAATATCCTCTACCTGAAATTTAGAAACTTCTTTTACTGTTGCTTCTGAGACTGCTCTTGTTTCTGCATATCTAGTGTAGTAGTCAGTCAGCAAATTATCCATTTTTCCTGTTTTTCGTAGATGGCAATGGACCAACAAAGTCAATTCCAATTCTTTCGAAAGGAAAGTTGGCTGGGGGAATGGGCTGTAGTAGTCCAGAAGGTAATTGGTTTGACCCTTTTCTACTTTGGCAAAGGTGACACGTCTTAACGAATTCTGAGACATCCTTTAGCATGGATGGCCAAAAGTATTTACTCTTTATCGGTACATGGTTCGGGCGACACCCAGATGGCCATTTGACATATGATTGTGATATTCTTTCATAATTTCTCTCTTTTTCTTCTCTGGAACTACAAGCAGCCACGCCCTGCCATCAGGGTTCTAGTTTTCCTTAAAGAGGCATCCATCTTCTTCTTTAAAATTTTGCGCAATTGATCGCCTGCTTCCATTAAGGTTTTTTTAGCACTTTCGATAAACTTGTCCTCTTCGTCTGTTATTTGATTTGAAAATAGTCTTGAAAAATCCTTATCCCAATCAGTTTCTGGTAAGGGTCCCCTAGATAAGCCATCGGCGTCCAGATGCTTCTTTCCTGATTTATGTATTATATCGAAGTCATATTCTTGGATTTTCAATGCCCATCGTGCCAATCGACCTTTTGGATCCTTCAGGTTTTTGAGCCAGCATAAGGCGTGATGGTCTGTTACTATTTTAAAGTGTCTTCCATAAAGGTAGGACCATAATTTTGATATTGGCCAGACAACAGCCAGACATTCTTTTTCGGTGGTTGAATAATTTTGCTCCGCTTTACTTAGAGTACGACTCAAATATGAGATCACTTTCTCTTCACCACCAATGTCTTGGACAAGTGTTGCACCTATGCCGATGTTGGACGCATCAGTATGAATATAAGTAGGCGCATTTGGATTGAAGTGACCTAAAATTGGTGGACTTAATAGTGCTGTTTTCAGGGTTTGAAACGCTTCCTCTTGCCTTTCTGTCCAGATAAATGATACTTTTTTAAATAAGGTTAGTCAAAGGATAAGCAATTTTTGAGAAATCTTTGATAAATTTCTATAATATGAGCACATTTCCAAAAAGGATTGTACTTCTTTGACCTTTGTGGGCGGAAGAAATTTTCTGACAGCTTTGATGTTATGTTCCGCGGGTTTTATACCATGTTTGCTCCTTATATATAGCCGAAAATCTCCAATTCTTCAAAAACAAATCGGCATTTTTTGTCGTTTAACCTTAATTTAGATTCATGAAAACATCTAAAAACAGCTTCGAGTCTTTTGAGATTCGTTAGGAAATCCAGGCTATATATGATAACATAATCCAGATAACACAGACAAATATGCCATCTCAGATTTCCAAGCATATTTTCCATATTTCTTTCAAAGGTAGCAGTCGCGTTGCAAAGTCCAAAAGGCATCACGTTGAATTCATATAATCCATGCGCTGAAGTGGAAGCTGTTTTCTCTTTGTTTCTTTCTTCGACTTCAACTTGCTAATAACCAGATCTGAGATCTATTGCTGAGAAGTATGTAGATCCTTTAGAGTATCCATAACTTCGTCTATTCTAGGGATCGGATAGACATCTTTTACTGTCACATTATTCAGTTTTCTGTAGTTCACACAAAATCTGTATTTACCATCTCGCTTCTTGACCAATATTACTGGGAAAGACCAGGAACTAGAAGATGGCCTAATTATGCCTTCTGTAAGCATCTCATCAATTTGCTCTTTTATAATATCTCGTTCTTTAGCACTTACCCTGTAGAGCTTGTGTTTAATTGGCTTCGCATCTTCTGTGTCGATCCGATGTTTTGCCAAATTGGTTCTCCCTAATCTCGACGAAAACAGATTTCCATACCTTTCTAAAACTTGTTTTAACTCTTTCTGTTCCTTTGATGAAAGATTTTCGTTTATTTGGAGTCTAGGTTCCTCGTTCTCTTCTACCTCCCTTTCTCGATTCGCATTTATATTCGCTGGACTACTTCCAAAATCCAATGTTTGGTTTTTCATTATTTTTAACGGTTGAGGATATGGATTAGTTATCCAGATATGTGCTTCCCTATTTATAACATTGATCAAGCTTCTTGCTAGACGAAGTCCATTTGTTTGAAACATTTTGCTTCTCTCCTCGATAATATATTCCCCATCCTCTGTTTCTACCAATGCCTTGATCAATTTAATGGAACATTCCGGTACAATGGAATCCTTGGCACTCTATATTTTCAACACTTCAAAATTGCTTTCGTGATGATTATTCGTCAAATCGTATTCTATACAGTATTTTCTTGCTTACAATCTATTTTTGCGTTCATTTTTTAAAGGAAATCTCTTACAAGAATTAATGTTCGTAAATGCCTTTTCAATATCACAAATTTGTGTGATAATGCTTTGTCGTCAATATTTATATTTAAAAATATACTTCCTACTGTGTCTAATTTTTTCACATCGGGTCCTGCACAAGGTTTTGCGAGTTTACTTATATCATGGCCTGTATCGAGGGCCGTTCTGAGGTCGACCACTGAGAGATCAGCGCCTGTATCGACCAAAGCTTCAAAAGTCCCTATCTTGTCCACATTAATTTTTAATTTGTATTTAGGGTCCAACTTATTGATTCCATTTATGGTCGACTTGCTTTGATTGACAGATTCAGGCGCGAAGTTTAGTTTAAATCTTCTAACACGGAATATCTATTCCAGGTAGGAATATTTGTCTGTGTGCTATGGCATACATCAGCATAAAGCCGAGGGCCTGATTTCTCTGATATTTTATTTATTTGGAATTTCTTTTCTAGGATTCTTATAAATTTAACCCTACAATAACGGGTCACGTGCCCTGGCTTGTTACACATCAAGCAGATTGGTCTTCCATCTTCCGTCCTATTTTTGCCCACTTCTTGGCTTTTATTGTAGGTGTTTCTCTGAAGGTTTGGTTTCGGCACAAAGTTTGGATTATAAGGACGTCTAGGGGTAGAGGGCTGGGGCAAGTTGTTTCGATACTGCTTGGGAGTAGGAGGGGAGTCGTTCTTGTAGCATTTGTAAAAAGGGGCCTGGGCTTTGGAAGTGGTCTGGTAGTTTCGTGTGGCAGTCGGCGGCACGTTCCTCGATTGTTGTTGGGGTCTAGATTAGCGTGGACCGTTATATAGGCTTCTGGATTTCTTTACACGTTCCCGATACTTCTTCTCAAAATAATCCATTTTCTTGCACACGACAAGAAGTTCATCGGTCGCTTTAGGAGGGTTTAGGTAGAGCGCGAAAGAGTACTCTTTTTTCAGTCCTCCAATAACATGTTCGATTTTCGTTTCTTCTTCCATTGCAGGGTCAACCTTGTTGCACAACACTAGGATGTCTTCCGCGACCCTGATTGTTGGTTCATTCCAGTGTTGCATTCTGTTAAGCTTCATTCTTAATTCTTCTTTATTCGCGTCAAAGAAAAATCTTGAATGAGGCGGATTTTAATGTTTTCCTAACTCGTGAAACTAGCTTCGTGAAAATTCAACCAGGTTTTGGCGCTTCCCGTCATGTTCATGGCGGCATAACGCGCAATTATGTAGTCTGCCCAATGGTAGCGGAAACCAATCTCTTCGAGGGATTCTATCCATGGGCGAGGGTCTTCTGTCCCGTCATATTTCGGAATTTCTATAATGGGGTTTAAAGCAACTGGTTCGAAACAGCATCTCTACCAATTGTTGCACCAAGTTGCAGCTTTGCAGGGTCGTCGACCTTGGTTTCTTCCTTCTTGGTGTTATACACGTTTCCCTAGCGGGTTTCCATAGTCAAAGCAAATAAATAAAAGTAAATAAAAATAAATTACCTTTTAAAGTATTTCGTTTATTTATTCGTTGTTTTCCTTGAAGGTCGCGATCCGCAGTCTTGGTCCAGGTCCTCTCTCGCTCCAATAACCAATCGAGATATATGTACAATAAAATATTACAAAAGGAATGATGATAATCTAAATAATCTGTTTTAAATAAATATTAAATATCAAAGAATATTTTGAATAAATGTAGGATCACCCTGTATTGTAGCGTAGAAATCAAGTCTTTGTATATCTGAAGATGTGAGAGTATTTATTGATGACGTCACGGCGACCAGTCGACAAATATTAACAAATCAACCCCACTATCTACAGCTAGAGAATATCGAGCAAGCAAGCTAGGCAACTAAATGATGATTTAGCAAATATAAAATTTTGAATCTGTTTCAAATATTTTCGTTGAATAATTAAATTAAATATAAATTATTTCTTCGCCACAATATTATATTATAACAATTCATCGATTTCCTTCAGAATATCTTGTTTATCTGTAAATGAATTACAATAAGGTCTAATACAGAACGGTGTGGGGTCGATTAATTTAGGAGGTTCTATGTTAAGTGGAGTAACATCATATTTGTTCTTAGCAAAGATATCGGGATATTGGTCTAATAACGATTTGCAAAGATTAACAATGAATTAACATAACCCTGAACACAGGTATTAATACACTATTGTATTTTTAAAAAAATCTAGCATAAGTTTTTAACGGGATTTGAAAATGTTGGATAATGCTTATAGGAATTTGGTTTAAGTTGCTGTCAAAGTCGAACAGAAAAGGAATATGAATTAATTTGGCCTAAGGTGTACAATCAATCGATGGTTGGCAGTGTGTGGAGAATTTAAATTACCGTTTGATGACGGCACTGGTGACTCACGGCCCGTGGCGGGGGCTGCGGCGTACAGATCGTCTGTTTCTTTTCCGAAACGTTCCTCACCTCCAGCGTGTTGATTTAGATTCAAGTCGTGCTGCTCTACATGGGGAATCCACCTGGGCACTCGGTCTTGAGGCTTGTTAAATTGGAAGGATCTCGGATCAGGTGCTTCAAATGAAGAAAGTTGCCCTGGATATTCTTAGATCAGATAACGTTGTTTTTGGATAATCTTGTCCAAGGTAAGTTTGCTGGTTTGAATGAATAGGAGCTTCAGGTAATCTACAATATTTGCGCCAATAATAAAACGAGTTTCAAGTTTGTTTGAGATGTCGAAGGCAAGAGGTTAAAGGAACTTGTGAATAATTTTAATTGGTAAATTGAGCAGGTCGAGATGAGGTATTTTGGATTGAAGTTGCATTTTGTAATTCAGTTGATTTCACACGTACCACTGTTGTGTTTAGGTTATATCCCACGGGGCTATAGATTGACGTAAATTTTGTGGTAGAGTTCGTCATTCCTTGTACTATTTGTGTTCCGCTTAGGTTGGCCAGTTTCCCAAAACGAAGGATTTGCGAAAAATAGTCCTCCAAAATTTTGCAATTATTAAATTTTACACTGATAAAGTTTGCAAAATATTCTTGGAATTTCTCAGGTCTAATATATTTCAAAAGTTCTGAAATTTGATCGTATGTTAGAGTTGGGTACCACAATTCCAAAAATGTGAATTGTATATATATATATATATATATATATAGTGTAGAAACTATATAACAAAATTATAACAGTGATTCTAATTTTAAAACTTAAGGAGCAAACTGATAATAATGATAACTTATATCAATTAGATTTGATTAGATTAGCAAGCTAAATCTAAATTAATTATAATAATAAATAGTTATTTAATTTTATAGTCCAGTTTTGTATTAAGATTATCTTCACTATTATGATCATTAAAATTCAAATTATAAAATTTGTAAAATGTTATTAATTTGTAGATAGAGGGAGAAAAAAAAATCCTTTACTTCTAATACATCCTCAAGTTAATTATATATTTATAATTAATAACAATAAAAATTAACAACGTAACGTCTATTACATCGGCTTTTACACGTCATTTAGACATACTCTAATCCTATATATAGAATAATCGAAGAGAGAATATATATAATAGTTAGAAAAAAGAGAGAAAGACAGAACCATGCACTTTTAATCAAACTAATAATAAGGAAAAAAAAAGTTTTGTAAAGAAGGTAGATAAGATTGTTAGTATATATATATATATTTTTATAATTTTATATTTTATCCTTTTTTTTTTTTTAAGATTTTTAAAGGTTTTTTTTATTTTATAATATGATTATAAATAGTTGTATTTAGTAATATATCTATAGTATGAATTAACATTTGTTATAAGTTTGGATATTATGTTTTGAAACCCTAATGGTAGACCAGACATACACAAAAAACTTTAAATTGAAATAAATTGGAAAAAGAGATCTGCTGGACCGGGGATCTTCAGATAAAAGTCCAACGACATTTCACCCCTTCTTTATTATGTCATAGATCTCTTTTAAACCGGATTTTATGTGTTAATATTAAGTTGTTTCAGTGAAATATTTAAATGAACATATATAACAGATACAAGTGTTAACAAATTCAAACTGTAAACCTACCTCGACCGCGGCGTCCTCCATTGTGAATATCTATTTCTGGCTGACACATGTTGCGGGGTGGGGGACATTTCAAATTTAGACCATTTATTCAGAATTTTTTTGAACAACAAGAAAATTAAAGAAGAAAGGAAAAATAGTTAAGGGAAGAAAGCTGAATTTCATAATCTTTACAGCTAGTTATATCATAATAACTGATTCAACACTTATTCATCTTTTAATATTCCTTTAAAAAGGCAAATTATAAGATTTTAATAAAGCTATTAATTGTGCAAATTCACCTTTATTTAACCTCCATTTTCCTCCCCAGAAATTGGAGATTAAACAAAATGAACTATATACTATAATACTTTAAAAATCTTGTGAAAAAATCTTTTAATCAGTTATTTAATCAAAGTTTAATTAACTGTTAAAGATTATAAACTTTGATTAAATAACTGATTAAAAGATTTTTTCACAAGATTTTTAAAGTATTATAGTATATAGTTCATTTTGTTTAATCTCCAATTTCTGGGGAGGAAAATGGAGGTTAAATAAAGGTGAATTTGCACAATTAATAGCTTTATTAAACTCTTATAATTTGCCTTTTTAAAAGAATATTAAAAGATGAATAAGTGTTGAATCAGTTATTATGATATAACTAGCTGTAAAGATTATGAAATTCAGCTTTCTTCTCTTAACTATTTTTCCTTTCTTCTTTAATTTTCTTGTTGTTCAAAAAAATTCTGAATAAATGGTCTAAATTTGAAATGTCCCCCACCCCGCAACATGTGTCAGCCAGAAATAGATATTCACAATGGAGGACGCCGCGGTCGAGGTAGGTTTACAGTTTGAATTTGTTAACACTTGTATCTGTTATATATGTTCATTTAAATATTTCACTGAAACAACTTAATACACTGCGTGACATTGAAAATGGAACACCAAGAAATAGTGGCCAGAAAATTATGCAAATTTCAGGGTAGACGCGCCTAACCGAGTTATGCAAAAGATGTAAAATGCGCAGCTCTCGTGCGCACATGGAGTAAGATATAAGGGAAGGAACTTGCAGAAAGGACAGTATTCGTGTCGTTATTTCTTCAAGGAAAATCATTGTAGAAATTTTGTTCTTGTGTCAAAAGACACGTGTAATAACAGAGAATGCCAGGTCATCGTAAACGGAGGCAGTTCAAGCAGACAGACGCTTTTACGAGGGGCATGGTGATCGGACTGAAAAGGGCAGGTTGGTCCATGCGTCAAATCGCAGCTGATACACACCTTGGTGCGTCCACGGTGCACCGACTGTGGAGAAGATGATTGAAACAAGGAAATGTGGCAATTTATAGGAATGTCGGTGCAACCAGAGTGACGTCAGCACGTGTGGATCGGTGTATCCTTCGACAAGCAGTGGCGGCCCCACAAGCCACTTGTACCGCCATCCTGCAACATGTGCAAGACACCCTAGATCATTCCATCTCGACCAGAACCATTTCCCGTCGATTGGTTGCTAATGGCTTGCACTCATGCCGTCCGCTAAGAAGACTGCCATTGACCCCACCAAATAGGCGCCAACGTTTGGAATGGTGCCGGGCTAGATCGACGTGGATGACGGAATGGCACAGGGTCGTGTTCTCAGATGAGTCGCGTTTCTGCTTGTCCAGTGATAGTCGCCGTGTACGCGTGTGGCGTCGACGTGGAGAAAGGTCCAATCCGGCAGCAATTGTGGAACGCCCCACCGTGCGACAACGTGGAATCATGGTTTGGGGCGCAATCGCGTATGATTCCAGGTCACCTTTACTTCGTATTCAGGGCACTATGACGGCCCAACGATACGTTGATGATGTGCTGCGACCGATGACACTCCCCTACCTTCAGGGGGTACCCAATGCCCTTTATCAGCAGGATAACGCCCGACCGCACACTGCTCGCATTAGCCAACAAGCTCTGCAAGATGTACAGATGCTTCCCTGGCCACCGTACTCTCCTGATCTCTCACCAATCGAGCACGTCTGGGACATCATTGGACGCCGTTTGCATGCCTTGCCACAGCCGCGTTCAGAAGACGAACTGTGGCAAATGGTTGAGAGGGAATGGAGAGCCATCCCTCAGGACGCCATCCGTACTCTGATTGACTCTCTACCTAGACGTGTTGCTGCGTGCATCGCCGTCCGCGGTGGTCCTACTTGCTACCAAGCCGACGCCGTTCTCGCTCTGTATTATGACTATCATTTTGAAATAAATATCACTTATTGTTCGTCCCTGTCTCTCTCTGTCTGCCGAGTTTCATCACTTTCTGGCCACTATTTCTTGGTGTTCCATTTTCAATGTCAAGCAGTGTATTAACACATAAAATCCGGTTTAAAAGAGATCTATGACATAATAAAGAAGGGGTGAAATGTCGTTGGACTTTTATCTGAAGATCCCCGGTCCAGCAGATCTCTTTTTCCAATTTATTTCAATTTAAAGTTTTTTGTGTATGTCTGGTCTACCATTAGGGTTTCAAAACATAATATCCAAACTTATAACAAATGTTAATTCATACTATAGATATATTACTAAATACAACTATTTATAATCATATTATAAAATAAAAAAAACCTTTAAAAATCTTTAAAAAAAAAAAAGGATAAAATATAAAATTATAAAAATATATATATATATACTAACAATCTTATCTACCTTCTTTACAAAACTTTTTTTTTCCTTATTATTAGTTTGATTAAAAGTGCATGGTTCTGTCTTTCTCTCTTTTTTCTAACTATTATATATATTCTCTCTTCGATTATTCTATATATAGGATTAGAGTATGTCTAAATGACGTGTAAAGCCGATGTAATAGACGTTACGTTGTTAATTTTTATTGTTATTAATTATAAATATATAATTAACTTGAGGATGTATTAGAAGTAAAGGTTTTTTTTTTCTCCCTCTATCTACAAATTAATAACATTTTACAAATTTTATAATTTGAATTTTAATGATCATAATGGTGAAGATAATCTTAATACAAAACTGGACTATAAAATTAAATAACTATTTATTATTATATATATATATATATATAACACGCCTTCTAAATATTGAAGGAATACAGCGACGATTTGATCTTCCGTGAGTTCATGTGAAATTCTCAAATTGTGAAATATCTTCAAGTATAACCCCGTCGTAAGTGAGGAATTGTTTGAGAGCTTTGATGGTTTAAACTTCAAAGTTGAAGCCAAGTTACTTCTAGATTCGAATTTTGAGATCAAGTATTTCTGTCGTCTGGATTTTGACCTGTCGTGGGTTAAATTGAAGTCGTAAAATTTGCAGCGTGTCTGAGAGAAAATAAAATAGAGTTTGGTAATTCCGCGAATTTTTTATTTTCCAGAACGTTTTGAGCTAAAACAATAGCTGCATCAAAATATTAAGAATTAATTATAATTGAATAATAAAAAATCACAGAGTTTAGTTAGAACAGCAATGATGGAAGCATACAAAGTGATTAAGGGGCTGGCTTTAAAAATAAAAAAAAAAACTTTTCTAATCATCAGTTTGGTCATTTGGTAAACAATAGAGTACTTTAACTTATTGAGAAAAGAAAAAGTGGGCAAGTACATTGTTAAAAAATAAAATGAATTCTCTCTATTCTAAAACACTCCTGATCCAATCTATACCTAACCATTAAAAATTATCATTTACTGTAAAAGCTTTCCAGAGGGCTTGGATCCCGTCCATCCAGTTTTTACAATAAGCGACAAAAAGAGAGCGAGAAAACAAAAATAATAAAATTTTCAAATTTAGATTAAACTATGAATCCTATTTCCCTAAAAAAGTACTAACACTCAAAATACTACCTCAGCATTGCTTTGTAAATAATGCTCATAGTGATGCCAAGAAGGCCATAGTTCTTCTTTTAGACTGCTTCACTGTTTGACACGCAAGATCCTAACTCCTAGTTGAAAATAAAACGATATTCCTGAACTAAAAAGATAGTTATCAAATTTCTACTAAAGTTTATAAAATTATTCAGAACAAAAGCTAAGTTAAATTAAAAAAAAAAGAAATGCCCAAATCTACATTTTTCATTATGAAAAAATCAACAGACCCACACACACAACAGAAAAAAAAATCTCTATAGTTTCCCTAAAATTGAAATACTATAAGGCTATTAACAGAAGGTTTATAACATTATTAAGTTAGAATAGTTAGGAAACCTAGTGGAAGCTGTAGTTTTGAGGACCACAACCTGAACAGAGATGTCATGTCTTTTCTCTCTCCTCACCATAGTTAATGTTGACTTTTCTTAGACTTTTTTAAAGATACTGATCTCAAGAAGATTGATCAAACATGATCTTTATTCATAAGAGAGAGAACAAAACAAAAGAGAAACTTAAACTTCTTTACTGTTAGCGCCTATTCACTTGTGATCTTACACACATACTCTGTGGGAACAATTGATTATTTGAACTTATAATATATATATAACACACACGTTTCCCTGTTTTTAAGCCCTAATAAGCAATTCCAAGGCTATCTGCACATTTTCGTAGTTTGTCCTTAGAAGGACTCTTCATTAGTATATCCGCCTCCATGTCTTCACTTTTAGTGTATGTCAGTTTGATTCCAATTTTTATTTCCTCTTTCGCAAAATAATACTTTCGATTTATATGCTTTGTTCGTGAAGTAATTTTGTCAGATTGTGTGCTCCGTTTATTGCAGCCTAGCTGTCACTTTTCATGGTAATTAGGAAAGTTACATTTTCGCAAAGTTCTTCTAGTAATCGCTTTAACTCCACAATATTTCAGAAAATTTTTCACATATTGAAATAATTTCTGTTTCACATGTAGACAAGGCTACTAAATTTTGGTTTTCTACTTCTCCGGTTTATTAATTTGCCGCCAAGTTTGACTGTATAGCCCGAGTAGGATTTTGTTGTCTCGGGTTATGCACAAGCTCGCATCAGTACTTATTGTGATATTGTTGTCTTTTGACTTATATGCCAACATTTTATTTATTGTTCCTTTGAGGTATCTATAGATCCTTTTAAATCCAGTTAAGTGTATTTCTCTCGGTCATTACTATACTGAGATAAGTTGCTGACGTTGAAGGATATGTCCGGTCGAGTACCCGTAGAAAGATACGTGATCCAGTTAGATAAGTGATCCAATCATATCATTTCCTGATATAGGGTTTTATCTTTTGGCTTAGAGTCCAAATACTCATCCAAATTTTGATTTTGATCTCCAGGTGTCTGCACACTGTTGCATTCTTCCAGTCCAAATTTGTGAAGAATTGTATCAATATAATGAGTATGAGATAAATAAAATTCATTTTCTGCCCTTTTTATTTCAATTCCAATAAATAGTTCTTCACCTTTCTTTTCTGTTAGAGTAACATATTTTCCTATTTCTGAGTCTAGGTTGTCATTAATTTTCTTACTAGTTGCATCGATGATGAGATCATCTACATATAGACCCAGTATTGCATACTCTTCTCCTCTCTGGAGTTTATAGACACATGGATCACATTTAGTTCTAATCATTTCCAACTGGTATAAATTATGTTGATCCATTTGTTCCAACATTTTCCTGATTGTGGTAGAACAAACAGGTTTTTTTCTCCATTTTGAAAACTGTTTTCTTCACTTTTTTGCATAAAACCATCTGGTTGTCTCATATATACTGTCTCTTCCAACTCACCATAGATATAAACAGTCTTCATAGTGTGGCGAAGAAATAATTTATATTTTATTATTTAATATAATTTAATATTATTCAATGAAATTATTCAACAGATTATATAAATATATATTACTCTGTATTTGTAAAATCATCATAAAAATATTCCTTTGCTTGCTTGTTCAAGATTCTCTACTGTTGATTGTTGATTTGTTGATAATTGACGACTAGTCGTACTGACGCCATCAATAAATACTTTGACATTTCAAGATATTCAAAGACCTGATTCTACGCTACAACTGGTGGAGAAGCTGGATCGATATTCTTTTAGAAAAAAAAAGCGGAAAATTGATTCGGTTGAGCAAGAAGAAACAACCATGGACATCAAGAAAGAAGCAAAAACTCAGCTAGGTTCATTTTTTGTACAACATCTACCTAGAAACCCCTCGATGTTCTCTGGTGAGGGCGGTGAATATCCCCATAACTGGTTTAAAGAGTACGAAAGTGTGGCGAAGAACAACCAATGGGATGAAACCCTTTGTCTCGCCAACGTTTGCTCTTATCTGAATGGCACTGCTCTAAAATGGTTTGAGAACAATGAGGAGAGAATCCAGACATGGACGGAGTTCATGTCCCAGTTAGAATCAGTTTTCGGAAAAAATGAAAACTTGAGGCTGCGAACTGAGAAAATCCTAAAACCTCGCGCACAATTAAAAGGTGAAAGCACCAAATTTTACATTCAAGACGTTATGCGTCTCTGCAAAGAGGTAGATCCTCATATGAATGAGGAAGATAAAATATTCCATTTGATAAAAGGGATAGCCGAGGAGCTCTACCAGACACTTCTCCCAAGAGATGCACATAACACTGAACAATTCGTCACCGAGTGTCGCCGCATTGAAGCGGTACATTGTAAGCGAGTAACCTCAACCAGGTACGAGCGACTACCAAATGTGGCCTCTTTCGGTGATCATGATGACAGGGCAGATCTGTCATCTATTATTAGACAAATTGTTCGTAAGGAGGTACAGCGGGCATTAGGTTCTCCTCGAAAGGAACCAAAAATTGCTACCACCGAAGAAATGGTAAAGGAGGAGATTGGGGGAACCCTGGCGCCAATCTCAAAGTCTAGAAGTCCCCCTCAGAAGGAAAGACCCCGACAGTTTTATAATACTAGATATGAGGCTCAAACGATGCGACCGCATTCTGAACCTCATTACCGAAAACAAGGAGGAAGACGCGACTCAAACAAATGTCGAACCACTGAAGGAAAGCCAATCTGTTTCCACTGCGGACGCCCTGGCCACGTCGTGCGCTACTGTCGTGACAGGAGGAGAGAATATGAAGAAAGACAAAATTGGAATTACAAACAGAGAGATAGGCAAGAGACTAGAACATTCTATAATTCTCGGAGCAGCCAAGAGCCCAGCGACGACCTGCCAAGAGAAAATATACGCCGCTACCGAAGCCCCTCCACTTACACTGGCCGAAAAGGACAACATTCGTCTTCTGATAGAAGATCCAGCCAGTCGCCTCGCCGTTCCCGTCAGGAAAGCTAGAAGATGCGTCCTATTTTGGAGGTAAAGCCGCGAAATTTAGAAATCTTCCCTTGTCGACTACATTAGAATTAAAAGAAAATTACATAGACATTAAAATAGAAGGAAAAATGACGCATGCCCTTGTCGACTCAGGAGCCTCATATTCTGTGATATCTGAGAGGTTCAGACTGAAACTAAGAAAAATAATGTTTGCCGAAACTGACGTCACATTACGAGTAGCCAACAGTAAAATTTTAAGACCAAAAGGACTCTGCACAACTGAAATTGGACTTGAATGGACTACAAGAAAGCTTTGAATTTGTCGTTATGGAAGACTGTAGTCACGAAGTTATTCTTAGTAGGGACTTTTTTAAGTTATCCAGGGCGATAATTGACTCAGCTGACGATGCACTCTTAGAAAAATGTCTTTTTGAGGATACCCCTAAGAACAGTTCACCTCTCTACTCGGAATTGGAATATAGAATCGAGCCCGCCTCTATCCAGCTAATAGAAGTAGCAAGTCGTGACATCCCTAATGACGCAATTGTGGTGGCAGAATGTCGAAAATAGCTATTGCTGTAAAGAGAACTAACGGCTCCCTTCTTTGTCATTTCACTTACCAGTAACCGAGGTAAACTTTAGGTGGTGAATTGGAGTCCATATCCGAAACTAATCCCACAGGGGATGCACGTAGCCGATAGTGTTGTCATCGAAGATAGCCAACTATGTACTCTAACTGATTGTAACCAAGTTGAAGCATAGGCGAAACATTCTGAAGACCCAAAAATCCCAGAATTTTTTATAGATGATTCACTTGATGAATCTCTAAAAGAAAAATTAAGAAATTTGTTGAAGAATTATACAAATATTTCCGAATTTTGTAGAAGAAAACAATTCAAGGACGTCACTGTTAAACACCGAATTAACACTGGAGACCACCTACAGACCGAAGTGACCTTACCGAGTTGTAACAAGAGAACGCCAAATTATTCAGGATGAGATAAACAAGATGGAAAAACTTGACATCATTCAGCCCTCTGAATTGCTTCACCTGTAGTATTGATAAGAAAAAAGGATGGAAGCTGTGGATTCTGCGTCGATTACCACCGCCTGAAAAAAATGACAAAAAGGATGTCTACCCTCTCCCAAGGATCGACGACACTTTAGACTGCTTACGGGGAGCTAGATTTTATTCTTCCATGGACCTCCAATCAAAGTACTGGCAGATCGACGTAGACGAATCGGACCGTGAGAAGACAGCTTTATAACTCCAGATCGACTGCATGAGTTCAAAGTAATGCCATCTGGGTTATGTAATGCTCCAGCTACCTTCGAACGAATGATAGATAATATTTTGAAGGGTCTCAAGTGGAGACCATTTGCTTGTGTTAGTTCGACGACATCATCGTTTTTCAGATGATTTTGAAGAACATCTAAGACGCCTTCAACTTGTATTAAATTGCCTTGAGAAAGCCGGATTATGTCTTAATTCCAAGAAATGCAAGTTTGGTGCAAAAATTATCACGGTCCTTGGTCATGAGGTGAGTTAAAATGGAATTCGTCCCCACCAAGAAAAGATTCGAGCAGTCCGCGACTTCGCTACGCCAAGGCCATTGAAGGAAGTTAGAAGTTTTCTTGGCCTTTCAGCCTACTACCGCCTCTTCATACCCAATTATGCCCACGTAGCCCAACCCTTGAATGACCTTTTGAAGAAAGACTGCATTTTATTGGAACCGGGAAGAGCAGAATGCATTTGAAGCTCTCAAGGCAGCGTTAATTTCTGAACCTGCACTTGGACATTTTGATTACTCATACCCAACCGAAATACACACTGACGCAAGCAACTATTGAATAGGAGAAGTGTTAGTGCAGATACAAAAGGGAAAGGAAAGAGTCATTGCTTATGCATCTAGAACCTTAAATAAGGCAGAAAAAATTATTCAATTACAGAACGGGAATGCCGTGCCATTATTTGGGCTATCAATAAATTCCGACCATATGTCTTTGGACAGCCGTTAACTATTGTTACAGACCACCACTCTTTGTACTGGCTGACCAACCTCAAAGACCCATGTGGGAGGTTAGCAAGATGGGCACTTCGGCTGTAAGAGTTTGACGTCACTGTCGTGTATAAGAGCGGAAGGAAATATCAGGAGGCAGACTGCTCATCAAGAAGTCCATTAGATTACAGCGACGATATCGAGGAAGATATCCCAAGCGTAGTGACTTTGCAGAACTTTAGTGAAGAGCCGATGAACGATCAATCCCTTAGAAAAATCGCTGACCAATAACAAAGTACTCCTAATAATTCCTTTGTAAAAATCGATAACACGATCTATCATTCTCTACCACGATCAGAAAAAAAGTATAATCCAATGGGGAAACCATGGCTTTTGGTGGTTCCTGGCAATTTAAGGCAGGAATTACTGAAAATTTTTCATGATTCACCCACGGGTGGTCATCTCGGATTTACAAAAAACCTATGACCGAATGATAAAAAAGTATTACTGGCCTGGAATGTATAGAATGATTAGAAGGTATGTGGCACACTGTTCAGATTGTCAAAACGTAAACGTCAGCCCCAACTCCCCTCAGGGCACTTACAGTCAATACCTGTCCCTGAATTTGCCTTTGAAAAGGTAGAAATGGATCTCCTGGGGAGATTTCCAACATCAGAAGGTGGCAACCGTTGTAATATTGTATGTACAGACTACCTAACGAAATATGCGATAACTTAAACTCTACCCACAAGTGAATCCATGGAAGTTGCCAAATTCTTCATTGAAGATGTCATCTTAAAGCACGGTACGCCGAGGGAATTAATCACGGATAGAGGAAGGAACTTCACATCTTCAATGATAAGTGATCTGAACAACCAGTGCAGAATAACCCATAGGAAGACGACCGCCTATCACCCCAAACAAACGGACTCGCGGAGAGGTTGAATAAGACCATAGTAGACATGCTGCCCATGTATGTGGATGTCAACCAGAAAGATTGGGCCAGGATTCTTCCATTCGTTACATTTGCATACAACACAGCAAAATAAGTCTACTGGGTATACCCCATTTTTCCTTGTACACGGGCGTGAAGCCGAGACCCCACTGGACGTGTTATTTCCCAAGTTATTGCCAGAAGATGACGATTTCATTCAAACTCTTGGGGCAAGAGCCGAAGAAGCAGGAAAACTGGCACGTATCCACTCCATGAGATCTCAAGAAAGCAATACTGGTTCAAATCACATAAATTGGTACCGCTCAGCAAGAGCAACCTAGTTCATGATAATTGAACAATGAATAATATGTGAAGGTTATTCACATATTAAACAAAATTTAAACGCGGGATTCAATCCCGGTTCATGACTGTCGGGAATCGAGGGGGTTACCCACTCGTCCACGGACTTTTTTTATTTTTCAGAAAGCAATACTGGTTCAAATTCACATAAATAGGTACCGCTCAGAAAGAGCAACCTAGTTCATGATAATTGAACAATGAATAATATGTGAAGGTTATTCACATATTAAACAAAATTATAACGCGGGATTCAATCCCGCGTTCATGACTGTCGGGAATAGAGGGGGTTACCCACTCGTCCACCGACTTTGTTATTTTTAGAAAGCAATAAACATCGCTATGACGCCCATCACAAAAATAAAATTTACCAGCCTGGAGATCTCGTATGGATCTTTATCCCGGTTCTTAAAGTGGGATATTCGGAAAAAGAATTCGGAAAGACGTTTTTTCGGCCCATATAAATTAACCCGAAAAATTTCCGATGTGACCTATGAAGTTGAGACTTTCGGAAACCACCAAGGTCGTCGTAAAAAACAAAAGATTTAGTTTACATTTGTAGGGTGAAGCCTTATTTAAACCCAGAGGACCAGGAGGAGCACCTAGAAGAGGACCCAGAAGATGACTAGCCAATTTCCAGGAAGAAGATATCCCCACTGAACGAACACAACCACAGACCCGCGAAGAGATCTCAGGCCCTATCACCCGTTCTCGAGCCTTGAGACTGAGGATGTAAGTATTCTTCTGATCATCGGGTCGATGCTCTTTATAGGAGGAGGCTATGTGGCGAAGAAATAATTTATATTATTCAATTTAATTTAATATATTATTCAATGAGAATATTCAACAGATTATATAAATATATATTACTCTGTATTTGTAAAATCATCATTAAAATATTCCTTTGCTTGCTTGTTGAAGATATTCTAGCTGTCACAGTTTCCATCCAAAGTAGGTTTGGCGTTAAATGTGCCGCGCATCCTGAACCTATGCACAATTTTTGCCTATATCATTTTTCTCATCTGGTGAATATTCGAAACCTTTTACATTCTTCTACTTTTCTTACTGCGACGAAAAAATATTGGGAGGCTTGGCTCATCAGTGGTGAACCCTTCCAGCGGTTTCATAAAATAATCTACCAGACCTCTTCTTTAGAGCTCTAATACTGTATTGGATCATTTTGCTTATATATGTTACATGAAGAATGGAATCATGGAATCTTAGAAATGGTATTTAAGCAAACTACGGACATAAGCTTTTAGGACAGTAGAATTATATTTAAAATTTGCATCGAGCAATTCTCTTCCATAAACAAGGTCAGATAGACGTAAATTAATACAAAGAAATAACGCGCCATCTATGTATATAAAACAAATGAAAACATTAAGACGCGAATGTTTCTTTTCATATATAAATCAAACTTCTACTGCGATACTGTGATGAAAAATATTGGGAGAGCTTGGCTCATCAGTGGTGAACCCTCTAAAGAAGTGGTCTGGTAGATTAAAAAAAAAAAAATTGGCGAAACCGCTGGGAGAGTTAAGCCACCCTACCAATATTATTTCATCGCAGTAAGGACAGTAGAAGAGTTTGATTTATTTGTGAAAAGAAACATTCACGTCTTAATGTTTTAATTTGTTATATATAGATGGCGCGTTATTTCTTTGTTTTAGTTTATGCCTATCTGACCTTGTCCTTGTTGTTTGCGGAAGAGCATTGCTCGATGCAAATATTTAAATGTTATTCTACAGTCCTAAAAGCTTATGTCCATAGCATGCTAAATACAATTTCTAAGATTCCACCCTTCAGTATAGCATATATAAGCAGAATGATCCAATACAGTATTAGAGATCTAAAGAATAGGTCTGGTTGATTAAATTCACAAAACCACTGGGAGAGTTCACGACTGATGAGCGAAGCCTTCCCAATATATTTTCATCGCAGTAAGGACAGTAGAAGTTTTAATTATTTGTTAAATGAAACATTAGCGTCTTAATGTTTTCATTTATTATATATGTTTAAAATTGTCGCTCATTAATTCCTCTTTTCACAGTATCCACTAGGTTATTATAATGTTCTCTACTGTATTTATGATTTATAAAATCATGTTTCCTTTTTTTCATATCCATGTTTCTGATTATCTCCAATCCAGAAGCCCTTATGGTGGTCCTATGAAATCTATGGCTAAGTGTTCAAAAAGATGATTAGGTCGAAAATGGGTTGTATTAACAGATTTGATGACGTCCAGGTTGGAATGCTGGCCGGAGTTCCAATGTTGTATATACCGTTTCAAATCCTGCTTTATTTTGTACTAGAAATAACTTTCTCCGAACCTTCCAAGAGTTTTGCAATTTTAAAATGTCCCGCAGAGGGAGATCATGGAAATACCCTTTATCCCTGACTTTTTTCGAAGGGTACCACCAGTAACCAAATGTCCTTGTTAGGAAGATGCACACGGAGGTTGCCTTCTCTATCTAAGTTGTAAATATTTTTCTTCAATTCAGACAAAGGATTATTAGCATCTTACTTTAACTATCCAGTCTCTCTGTGGCTTATTTATTAACTCTGAACATAAACCTTTGTTAGGACACCTCGTGACCACAGTATGCCAAAATAACCCAGAACCCCACCTAACCTAACCATGTCCCACCTTTGTCTATATAAGCTACAAACCTCTGGTGATTGCGAGGTGGAGCCTGAGGCCACCTTCGGCCTTGACAACAACAAGCCAGAGTCCAGGATAGACTCAGACACCCCTTCCTGTGGTCAAGCCACCATACCTGTGGCTGCGGCCTTAGCTGCCCTTTTTTCGAATCCTGGACTTGGGTGGCTGGATGTCGAGGTAGGTGGGGATAATGGCATAATAGGCCTTTTTTTGTGTTTATATTTATATGTATATTAAACTCCTCCCTTTTAACCTTATATAGTTTTATAATCCTTTTTTAAAATCTTATATATGCGATATCATATTTAAGTATCTTTATTTTTATCTAATATTTGTTGTACATTGAAAGATAGTTTTATTGGTCTAAAAATAAAATACGTTTAAGCAAAAATGATTGGTTAATTTCCCCATCAACATTGATTGCTAGCCGGCACACCTTTAGGTCTCTACATGTGCCATAGATGAATAAATTTGTGGTCTGCTTTTCTGCAGCCACCGGCGCCCGAATATTTCGACATGTAGAGATCTGGAAATAGTTATTTTAAAGACAACAACAACGTAAAAACTTATGAAATCTCCCGATTTTAACACCTTCAGATAGAGACATGGACCCAAAATCAGGCATGTAATTTGTGAAATTTAATCTATTTTGACGCGTATTATTCTTTAAAAAAAAATCTACTGCCCTTACTGCAATAGTAAAATAATGGAAAAGCCAGGATCATCAGTAGTGAACCCTCCCAGCCTTTCGCCAGTTTAATTTAACATACCTCTGTAATATTGCATTAAACTGTTTTGATTTTATGCTGATAATGACTCACTTGGAAAAAGTGTTTTAAATAAACTATTAATATATATATATAGAGAGAGAGAGAGAGAGACGTAAGATTTAAGAAGAGAGGGGGGGGGGGGCAGAGTAGAAATATATATAATTATAAATATATAACATGCTTAGATCACTGCTCTACGCAAACAGCAAATAAAAGCATAAAGAAACCATTGGGAGGGTGCACCATTGATGAGCCAGGCCCTCCCATTATTTTATCATTGCAATAAGGGTTGTAGAAAATTGCTTTATTTTAAAAAGAAAAATATACGCTTGAAAATAGTTTAAATTTCTTATAATATATGGCGCGCTAATGCATCATGTTAATACCCTATAATTCTCATCAAATAAGGTATAATATAGATTTCAACTTTTAATTAGACAATTTTAATTTATATTTAGACATTTTTTTCATTTTAATTTAGACACTTTCTGATATATAGCTAGCAATAAATATGTATATATATGTTTCTATGAAAATGTTAATCTGCAAGACGCAGGTTATCATCATCCCTTTTTGATTTGTTTTGTCACTTTGGCGTTTTGCAAATAAACAACAAAAAATTTATCAGATATTATAAAGACAATAAAGAATTTCTGATAATAAAAGTGTACAAAGATGTTGCATTTGGCGACGAGGATAGAAGTGTAAGTACCCTTGATTTTCGAAGTAAATATTTTTAGAAAATATCTTTGATTTTGCATATAATTTAAAGTTATTTTTAAAAGACGCAAATTGCAAAGTTTTAAGATGCAAATTTGAAAGAGAGTAAAAGAAAATTTTAAAAAGTTATGTTTCATTTTAAATATATATATTGCATATATATGTTGTTATAAAAGAAAATGGCTAGTTACCAATTTAAAGAATATAATGAGGAAAGTGAAACTTTTGAAACGTTTTATGAACGATTGGAACAGTTTCTCCTATTGGAGGCGGCAGGGGATGAGAAGAAAAAGGCTTATCTCCTAACCCTCATGGGAAGTAAAACATATGGTGTTTTGAAGAATTTGTGCAGTCCTATTCACCCTAAAAACAAAACCTTTGATAACCTAATTGATATCTTGAAAAGGCACTTCTCTCCAAAGCGTTCAATTGTAGTAGAGAGGTTCATTTTTTTTAAAGAATGCAATTAAAGGAAGAAAGCATCTTGGATTTCTTGGTGGAAATTAAGCGTTTGGCTTCCTCGTGCAACTTTGGAAATTTTCTAGAGGATTCTTTACGTGATAAAATGGTCTGTGCTTTATATAATGCCAAAATACAAAATAGAATTTTGTCGGAGGGCGACATTTCTTTGGCTAAAGTAATTGAGATAGCGTTATCTATGGAAGCGGCCGAGAAAATTACAAAATTATTTCATTTGGAGCAGGGTGAAGATTGTGTGGATAAGTTGAGGATGGAACGCAAGGTTGAATCAAATTTCCGGAATGGCAAATGTAAACATTGTGGTAAACTGCATAAAGAACCATGTAGATTTAAGGAGGCGATATGCTTCAAGTGTAATAAAAAAGGACACATTGCCCCAATATGTTGGAGCAGTAGAAGAAATCTAAGGCAACATCAGAATCAGCCGGGAAATATACATCAGATAGGAGACCAAGAAGAGGAGGAAGAGTATATCCAGAAAATTATAAGCGTGACGATACCTGAGTATAAAATTAATTTTGCCTCAAGTGACCCTCCGTATCTGATGGAGTTAAAAGTAGAAGGAAACTTTATTAAATTTGAAATGGATACGGGAGAAGTGGTCTAACACTGATATCGGAAAAGGATTTTAAAAATAATCTTCCACATTTGAAGTTGGAAAAAGCTAGTATTATTGTAAGAACTTATGATGGTACCGTGGTACCCATGTCAAAGTGGAGTGTCAAGATATGACTTACAAACTTAGAGTGTTGGTGGTGAAAGGAGAAAAGAGGTCTTTGATGGGAAGAGAATGGATAAATAGATTGAAATTGGGCTGTTTCGCGGTAAAACATATACCTGTGGAAATTACAATTGAGGAAATTTTGAAGGAAAATCAAGCCTTATTTGTGGAGACAACTGAACCAATAAAAGGTTTCACATTTTCAGTAAACATGTATGATGTGAATCCAATTTTCCATAGGGCTCGTCCGGTGCCTTTCTCCATTAGGCCAGCAGTTACTGAAGCATTAGACAAAATGGTGGCTAAGGGTTATCTATGTGAGGTGGCGAGCAGTAAATGGGCCATTCCAGCTGTTGTAGTGCCGAAGAAAAATAAAGAGATCAGAATTTGCTGCGACTTCAAGGTAACTCTAAATAGATATTTGGACACTGCGGCCTATCCCCTTCCCATACAGCAAGATTTATTCTCCACATTGGCCAAAGGAAAATACTTTTCTAAATTGGACTTGAGGAACGCTTATCTGCAATTAGAGGTGGACCCAGGCACCCGACCGTTGCTAACGATAAATACTCATAAAGGGCTTTTCAGGTTTAAGAGAATGCCATTTGGATTGGCAAATGCGCCCAGTTATTTTCAATCTGTAATGGATAGGGTTTTGTCGGGTATAGGAGGTGTAATTTGTTATATTGATGATGTCCTTATAGCCACAGCATCAATTGAAGAACATCTGGCGTTGTTGAAGACTATATTTGCTCGCTTGGCGAAGTATAATATCAAACTAAAGAAAGAAAAATGCCTATTTTTGCAAAAAAAAATGAATATTTAGGACATCTTGTCACATGTTGTTGTGTTGGAGAGGACATCAGACCTTTGGATCATAAGGTACAAGCAATACAGAAAGCCAAAACGCCTACGAATATCTCTGAATTAAGAGACCATTTCTTGGTTTAGTTAACTTTTATGGGAAGTTCATACCCAATTTTCCAGAGATTTTAAACCCTCTTAATAAGCTTCTTCACAAAAAAACGTCTTTGGGTTTGGACAAAGGAATGTGGAGAGGCCATTGACAAGTGCAAGAATAGCATTACCTCTGAGAGGGTGCTAGTCCCATATGATACGACTTTGCCATTGTGTTTGGCCACTGATGCATCGCAGATTGGAGTGGGCGCTGTGTTGTCACATATTATAGAAGACCAGGAGAGACCGATTATGTTTGTCTCACGGACTTTATCGGGAGCAGAATAAAATTATTCTCAGATTGAGAAGGAGGCTCTAGTCATTATTTATGGAGTAACCAAGTTTCATCAATTTATTTATGGAAGAAAATTTATTCTTATTACAGACCATAAGCCATTGGTGACCATTTTGGGCCCAAGATCAGGAATCCCCACCTTATCTACTTCAAGATTGCAGCGTTGGGCGCTTATTTTGTCAGCTTATACTTACGATATTAAATTTCGAAGAACTCAAGACCATGGGAATGCAGATCTTCTGTCACGTTTTCCTGTGGGTTGTGAAGAAATTCCAAGACTAAATAATGTCTATGCTTTATCCTATGTGGAAGAATTGCCGATCACAGCAGAGGAAATTGCCACGGAAACTGAAAAAGACGAAGTGCTCTCATTGGCCAAATTTTATACTCAGCAAGGCTGGCCTGAAAAGGTGGCTGATCACCTCAGACCTTATTTTCAAAGGAAACTTGAGCTAACTGTAGATGGGGAGTGTTTGGTTTGGGGAATGAGAGTCGTCATTCCACCATCTCTCAGAATAAAAATGTTGAACTGTCTTCATGAGACTCATTCCGGTATGAACAAAATGAAAGCTGTAGCAAGATCACATTTTTGGTGGCCAAATCTAGATACCCAAATCGAGTTTTTGGTGAATAAGTGCAGAAGCTGTCAGCAATCCCAGGATGGGCCAAATAAAGGAAAATGGCAACCCTGGAGATGGTCAACCAGACCTTGGCAAAGAATTCATATTGATTTTGCAAATAAGGAAAACATCAATTTATTAATAGTAGTAGATAGTCATTCAAAGTGGATAGAAACCATCCCAATGAGAGAGACCACCACACGCAAAACCATTGAGCAACTACGGCGACTTTTTTCTTCCTATGGTTTACTGGAGGAACTTGTGTCTGATAATGGACCTCAGTTTATTGGTAGTGAAATGAAAATTTTTCTTGAAGAAAATGGAATTAAACAAACATTGATCCCGGCGTACCACCCGCAAAGTAATGGCTTGGCTGAAAGAGCGGTTAGAACAATTAAGACTGCTCTGGATAAAAATAAAAGAAAAATTGGGGATACCATTCAAGACACCTTATCAAAAGTTATTCTGGCATATCGAAGCACCCCGCATGTGACAACGGGAAAGACTCCATCAGAGCTCTTTATTGGGCGTGCGCTCGAACCAGAGTATCGTTGATACATCCCAGCTTGGCATCTAGAGTTAGGGACCAGCAAGCCAGGCAAATGAAGTATGATCGGCGAACCCATTTGGAAGAATTCCAGATAGATGGTTTAGTGTGGTGTAAAAACTTTAGAGGTGGTGATAAATGGATCCCAGGAAAAATTGTGGGCAAGAAGGGAACTAGAGTCTACACCATTTTGATCCACGGACAGGTAAAGGCCTATCACAGGGACCAAATTAGAAAAAGGTGGAGGAATGGTGAAGAAGATGAGAGTGGAGATGGAGAGCGTCAACCCGAGCACTCGGAGGAGGTTGTACGAGACAGAGGTTATATGGAGTCGCTGTCGCCAGGACTAAATAGCCAGCGGGATCAAGATTCAGAGGTTCAGAGTGATACAGACGATGGAAAGTTATTAGAGCCTCTTCGCTCGCTGGAACCCGAGGCCATGAGAGAGGAATGTCCTGTCCTAAGGCGGAACCCACCTCGAGCCAGGAGACCTGTGAGATTTCGTGTTTGAAGAGAGAATATGGTGATATATAGCTAGCAATAAATATGTATATATATTATTCTATGAAAATGTTAATCTGCAAGACGCAGGCTATCATCATCCCTTTTTGATTTGTTTTTGTCACTTTGGCGTTTTGCAAATAAACAACAAAAGATGTATCAGACATTATAAAGAGAATAAAGATTTTCTGATAATAAAAGTGTACAAAGATGTTGCACTTTCATTTTTTTTTTAGACATTTTCAATTTTAATTAAGACATTTTTCATTTTAATTTAGACATTTTTCATTTTAATTTAGACATTTTTCATTTTAATTTAGACACATGTGTATTATTTTTGGTCTTACTTTTGATTATTAATCTTTTATTAATAAATGAGGCCAATATAATTTTTAGTTATTTTTATTAGATAACTTTTACAGGGCACATCACCTCCTTTCTTTTTACAACCAAGCACACAATCGCATACCAATTCATGATGATCTCAATACTTATTCATAGTACACATTATATAACAACATGGGCTTTTTATAGAAAAGTCGATGTGTCTAAATTAAAATGAAAAATGTCTAAATTAAAATGAAAAATGTCTAAATAAAAATTGAAAATGTCTAAATAAAAATGAGGGAGTCTAAATTAAAATGAAAAATGCCTAAATATAAACTAAAATTGTCTAATTAAAAGTTAAAAACCTATATATCATGAAGTGAGATAGGGCTTAGGTATACTTCTTTTTCCATGGATGACTCAGAAAAGTGTACTAGAATAGAAAGCAATTTTATTCATAAAACGGCCTCTACTTAGGTTCGTTAGGTCTACATTTTTTCGATTAGTTCAGTTATGGTTAGTCAAAATAGTATCAACTTGGTTTTTTTCTAATTCATATCATTCTTCATATGTAAAAATTGTCTGCTAAAATTAAAATATATTGATGTGCCGCCATATACAGATGAGTCGCCAACTATCCGATTTTATGAAATTTAATTTATATAAAGCAATTCCCTAATCAATAATCTTCTTAGATATATAACAAAAAGTTTAAGAGAGAATAAAGCGATTTATAATTTATAAAGCAATTTGTTCAAAATTGACCAATTTACACGTCATTAAGATAAGCACGTGACTCTGTGTTTATACAACATCAATTTAACACCATTGGAGTTTTGACTTATAATTTTTTTTATTATATTATATATTAGAAGCTTCTCTTATAAAATGCCTTATGATAGTAATGATTTAATTGATGATGAAGAAAAAGATTTTGATTGTGAATCTGATGTAAGTTTATTTTTTTAATTGCACCATCCAAAATAAACATTAGTGTACGAAGTTTGCCAACAAATGACAGTATGAATGACAGCGATGACTTATTCGAATTTACCATTACGAATTTAATTCATTTTTACGTATTTAATACTTCAAAATCCTATATTTGAAACATACAACAAGGCATAATACTAATAACATATAGCATAATATTAATAACAACAAATATAATGCATTATTTAAGAAACATATCATTACCACTCTTATAGTTATTATTATTAACTTTAATCGTTCACTACAAATACGGATATTGGGGGGCGATAGAACATTGCAATGAAGTTTGCAATGTCACCATTATTTTAAATATTTTTTTTGAGAATTAGTGTTACAAATAGATATTGTTTTTAAAGATTCATAACGTACATAAGAGATAGAGGAATAGCTCACAAAACGAATCTTTATTAAGATCTATATATAAAAGTAAACAAAAGGAATGAATGATGATATTATTTTGCTGTTGATTATTCTGTGGTACAAATTATATTACAACAATAGGATCTTGTACAATTCTTTCAGATTGATTTAGACTTTATACATAGAGAAGTAATAAAGGCCTGAGTGGAATCATAGTGATTTCTAGACTGAACAATGTTCTATAAAATGAAAAATTATACTGAGACATCAAATTCTCTTATTTATACCTTACACCCACCTAACCTAGCCTAACCTAACCTAGCATATTGATACAATCAGTGGTACATGCATCAGGACAAAATATCGGGAATCACCCTAATTGGACATCTCCAACCCCACCTCAAGTCTGGATCACCTCACCACATGAAGCCTTAATAATTTTGCTTGTCATCCTTGGCCATGCTAATCTTCTCTGTATCATTCCAATTTGTACCACCGAACAAACGTGTACACCCCACCACATGAGTGACCCCCTCATAATTCAAACTTGAATTTCATCTTATTCATATTTCTTATCACTTCTTGTGTTTTTGGTTCTCACTTTCTCTCAGTTTGAAAATGATTCTAGCTGATTCGGTTCAGGTTTTTAATTTTCTATTGCAATTTATTATTCTAGTAGTTGTTCTGCACGGACTGTTTCACCCTGACTCTGGTTTTATGTTCTCCTTGAGGAAGGAAGTGATAATCTCTTCATGGTATGTGTGCTTGTTCTAATATCTTGTCTCCTGATTTACACCATCTATGTTAGAAATGTTACTACATTCTAAAACAAGGAAAGTTTGTTCTTAGATGGTTAAAAAAAGGTGATAAGACCAAATCCAAATAAATAGTGTGTGTCGTTTTGGTAACAATGCTGTTACTGAAATGTCACACACTATTTATTTATTTGGATTTGGTCTTATTACCTTTTTATAATCTCTAATCAATACATCCAGATTAGAGATTATAAAACCAGGACAGTTGTTGCATTCCTGTAGGTTCTTGTGGTATCAATACATCCAGATTAGAGATTATAAAACCAGGACAGTTGTTGCATTCCTGTAGGTTCTTGTGCTATCAATACATCCAGATTAGAGATTATAAAACCAGGACAGTTGTTGCATTCCTGTAGGTTCTTGTGCTATCAATACATCCAGATGAGAGATTATAAAACCAGGACAGTTGTTGCATTCCTATAGGTTCTTGTGCTATCAATACATCCAGATTAGAGATTATAAAACCAGGACAGTTGTTGCATTCCTGTAGGTTCTTGTGCTATCAATACATCCAGATTAGAGATTATAAAACCAGAACAGTTGTTGCATTACTGTAGGTTCTTGTGCTATCAATACATCCAGATAGCACAAGAACCTACAGGACATGCAACAACTGTCCTGGTGTGGAACTAACACCTACCCACATATTCTCATGTCCAACAATGGCCACAGCCTTGCAGAAAATTGACATGGACCCAGAGCAGCAGCTTTACACACCCAAGATAGAGAACATTGCAACTACTCTGATAGAGATGCATGGAGACATCTGAAGCTCTTCATTGGACACAACAACAACAACAATCATTACCATTGTGCCTTATCATTCTTGATGATGGCAACTATCCAACAAATATTGTTTCTGGACCTCATTTTCACAAAATTAACCATTTCTTGATCTACAATATATGTCTAATAAGTTTTGTAATGATAATATTTTATTAAAAACACTAAATAATTAACATATCTAAAAAAAAAGAGAATCCTTTAGCAACACAATTGTATTCTTCTTCTTCTTTCTTATCTCCACACTGGGTGAAGTAGGATGCGTCTGCCTTTGTCATTAAGACTGGGAGCACTACTCAGTGGCAGGCCGACTTAGCTACAAAGAAATGGCCGTCTTTGACATGAGGAACAGACGCCATGTGCAGCCGCTCCTAACATGGAGTACAAACGCTGCTCATCCTGTATCCCTGGATTAGGAGCCCTTACAGGGTACTATCAGCCGGGCCAGCTGAACCCAGGTTTTTTAGTGAGCTTGTTACTGCTCCCCCTCCTCCTTTTTCATCCAAGCTTGGGACCGGTAAAGGCGGAGTTTACAATTGTATTTAAAACAAAGAGAACACATTTAAAACAATCATTTATGTTGCTAGGGATCTGAAAATTGAACAGAGAGTTTGCATCAAATTTTGCTACAAAATTGGCAAGTCTGATTCTGAAACTTTTTTATTTTATTTAATAATTAACCAGGCATGGTACTGAAATACTTGAGCCTATTACAGAGGAAACAAACAAAACAAATTAAAACTTAGAATTTAATATTTACAAATTATATTTGGTTAAATTAGCATTTGTGATTATCAGCATATAAAATAAACATTTAAATGGAGTTCACAGTTTTAAAATGGCCTAAATTCTGTGAATAATGGAAAGTGATGTCCAATCCTGCAGCAAAATTCTTATTGGTTCTTTGACATTTTGTAAGGAGATTGTACCTCTAAGAAGGGCAAACAGGGAAGTTTATTCAAATATTCTGAGACTTTCACATGAATCGTAAAAAGAAAATGTGAGGTGTCGAAATATCAACTGCTCGGCAATGCACCACTACATCTGTGCTAACTCTTTGGGCCAACAACTGTACCCCAATACTTCAGCCACAGTTTTATTCTTCCCACTTGGCTCCAAATGATTTATACTTCCCAAAGCTAAAAATAGTTTGTTTTTTTTTCAAGTTTATTTTTCTCTAAAGAAAACATAGAGAAATCAAAAACATTGAAAAGTACAAGGTAATAAGACCAAATCCAAAAGGTGGCCTTCTCATTATTGACAAGCATCCTGAAAGATTTATTTTTGAAATGTTTTGAATCATGGTAGACGGAAGCTCTGTAGTATAGAAGCAGGAGAGAAGTGTGTTCCCCTGCCATTGTTTACGCATTCCACATATTTTAATAGAAATACAATTTTCAATCATTCCACTGGATTTTATTCTTCTTTCTTATCTCCACTCAATCATATTAGGGTATCAAGCTTGTAGAGCTTATTGAAGGTGTCTGCTGGGGATGAGTAAAGCTCTTCAATGGATGAGGCTGGGTGAAGTAAAATGCCTTTGTCATTAAGACTGGGAGCACTACTCAGTGGCAAGCAGACTTAGCTCCAAAAGAAATGGCCGCCTCTGATATGAGGAACAGATGCTATGTGCAGCTGCTCCTAACATGGTGTACAGACGCTGCTCATCCCGTATCCCTGGATCAGGAGCTCCTAGAGGGTACTATCAGCCAGGCCAGCTGAGCCCAGGTTTTTTAGCGAGCTTGCTACTGATCCCCCTCCTCCTTTTTCATCCAGGCTTGGGGCTGGCAAAGGTGGAGTTCCACTGGATTTTGAATCGCATCAACAAATTTATTTGAACTTTAGCCAAGGTTTTTGCACCTCACCAATAGAGCAAAATGATCATAGAGATGTGTTTAGATTCTTAAAAAAAAACATTCATTATAGCTTATTCTGATGTTTCTTTTTTTGAAGATAAAAGTATATACAGTAAAATCCTGCTAATACGAACTTCAGATATAGCGAACCTTCTCTTATAATGAACCTTCAGCAATTCCCAATTCCATTCCATTGAAAATACCATCGTTTTAACAAACTTTGCGTTTTTAAAATAGCGAACTACCCCTATAACGAACCTATTTTAGGTCCCAAAATAATAAAATATATTTAAAATACTAGGCTTATAATGAACTTAAAATTGTAATTAATAAATTTTAAAATAACAAAATTTCACGATTTCAAAACAATGAATTTGGGAACATTGCACACATTTTTTTCAGAACAATTTTTCAAAATTTTATGAACATGTTAAAATGAAAAAATGTAACTTTTCTATTTTAAGAGATAAAAATAGAAGGCTATTATACATTGTTACAAATGACGCGATCATGCCTGTCTCACGGGCAGTAGTTCTTATCTATAATCCAAATTGTGCTTTGACAGGGTTCATTAAACTCTTTTCTTTTTATTAATACTTAAATGTTTATTTATATCTGATAACAATGCCAATTATATTTAAGACATGCTGCAATATAACCTTTTAAACTCACAACTTCAATTCAACAGTTTATCATTGTGAGTTATTATGTAATGTGGAGATTGGCTCTGCTGTGACAGAGAACTGAACAACAGGCCTGTATTAAGGCATCATACATCATTAGAAACACTGGAACATCTCAATATTGGCACAAGGTAATAAGACCAAATAAATAAATAGTGTGTGACGTTTAGGTAACAGCGTTGTTACCATCTTCAGACAAAAGTACTGAATGAGAAATTTTACCACATTGCATGCATTTCTCATTCAGTACTTTTGTCTGAAGATGATAACAACGCTGTTACCAAAATGTCACACACTATTTATTTATTTGGATTTGGTCTTATTACCTTTGGGGGTCGGTGGAAGGATGGTCTAAACCGTTGGTTTTCGACTGCTTCGTCCCGGGTTCGATTCCCGCATTGGGCACTTTTTTCTAATTAAAAAGAAAAAAATGCTCCAATGGCCCCCGATTCTTGCAAAAGTCCAACCCCACCAGCGAGTGCAAGTAACCAAACAGGGCCCTGGCACATTTGTAAGTGCAAAGTCGAACTGCTTTTCGCATGTGTAAACATGTTGTGCACTTACAGTAAAAGCAGTTGCCTACTACCCACCATGATTATCATGGCCTGTACCATGTGTACTAGGGATAAGCAAAAAAAAAAAAAAACCTTGTGTTTATAATCTATAATCCAAATTGTGCCTTATCATCTCAATATTGGCTTTTACAGCTGGACAAGAGAGCTCATCACAATGCCTTAGAAAGAAAAAGGCGGGACCATATCAAGGATAGTTTCACCAACTTGAGAGACTGTCTTCCCACTCTACGTGGAGAAAAGGTAGGTTTCTGTTGTTGTTTACTCTTTCACCAACCTTATTTACCTCTGTTGCAGGTGTCACGTGCTCAAATACTTAAGAAGACTGCTGACTACATTATCCAGATGGAGAAAAGAAATTTTAACTGTGACAAGGAAATTAAGGACCTTCAAATGAAAAATAAATGCTTGGAAGAAGAAAGTGAGTTTCAAAAATATTCATATATTTCTATATTTTGTTCTATTTTTAAAAGAGTTATAGAATTGACTCGTTGTGGACCAGTGTCAAATGATAGCTGATATCTTGAGTTTTGTAGCAGGATCAACATTGTCCAACATTCCATTAAGCTATTATACTTGGTCACTAATTACTGGGGACCCTAACTTTCAATAGAAAATGATAAGGTACTATTTAGATTATAAACACAATGTATTAATTTCTACAGGTAAACTCCGTACAATTGGTATAAGTGTATAACGAATCAAAAGTTTCTACGAAGGAGTATCTTTTATTATATTTGTGCTAGCTTTCGAACCTTTCGGTTCTTCAACAGGCGTGGCTAGTATGAATATACTAACGTTAGTATATTCATACTAGCCACGCCTGTTGAAGAACCGAAAGGTTCGAAAGCTAGCACAAATATAATAAAAGATACTCCTTCGTAGAAACTTTTGATTCGTTATACACTTAAACACAATGTAATAAAACCAAATCCAAATAAATAGTGTGTGACATTTCAGTAACAGCGTTGCTACCATCTTCAGTCAAAAGTACTGGATGAACTATTATATTAACACTATTTATTTATTTAAATTTGGTCTTATTACCATGTGTTCATAATCTATAATCCAAATTGTGCATTATCATTCAGTACTTTTGTCTGAAGATAGTAACAGCGCTGTTACCGAAACGTCCCACACTATTTATTTGTATTTGGCCTTATTACCTTGTGTTTATAATAAACTAGCCGAATGGCCCGGGCAACGCCCGTGTTTTACCCGATTGAATATTTTTATTCAAATACTATTTGTTACAATTATAAATTGGCGCCTTAAATATATGCATATATTAGTTAATAACTATAGCCTATGTGCTTTATCTGTCTATGTACTGTTGGCTTCCGTAGGTGTCTCATACTGGGAAAAGGAAAGAGAGGATTCCATTTGGTTATTAACTAATATATGCATTTATTTAAAGAGCGACCCGCTCCAACACAATAGTTACAAAAACGAAAGAGCGAGTGGGGGAGGCATGATGGGGGGGCAAAGGTGGCGTCATCGTAGCCAACCAATAGGAGGGCGCCATTCCAAAAAAAAAGCAAACGGTGACAGAGACGACTGATGAGGAATGACGCTCGTAACTGTATATAGAATTGTGTTTAATATGCCCCACAACTTGATTTTTGATCAGCAAAGCTAAATTTTATTTGCTTTCATATCTTGATGAAGCTATAATTGCCTATTTACTTTATAAAAAAATATATGAAAGAGAATGAGTTTGCATTGTTTTCATATTCATTAGAAATACAAATGAAGCAAGAACAAATTTTTACTCTATTAATTGATTATTCCAGAAAAAGGGGCAGAATCTAACTTAGATGAAAAGCTTCTGAATGAAAATGACCATATTCTGGTTCTGTATCATAAAGATGCACTAGTCTGTGAAATCTTTTTATATTTTTAAGGTTGAAAGGATAGAAATTTTGAGATTTTTTTTTCACAGGCAAAATCAGAATGCAAAAATGGAGAGTGTTTCAAAATTTCATATTGTTATAAGTTACTTTCATAGTTTACTAGTGGTATTGCTGGGTCTTTAACCGAATGAAAGTTTGCTTCAAGAACACTTTTTTAACAATGGTGTCTTATCAGCAATAGTAAAAAATGCATTCATAATATAATTGCCATCTTTTTTCTATTGTGTTGTTTATTATCCCCTTGTGCAAAGATTACACAAATTCCATGAGTTCATGCTCCTGAAGCTGTTTGATGATAAGCAGCGGCCTCTCCCAAAGGTCCTGTTTAGTGCATCTAATACAAGACAAAATGTATTCTGGAGCTGCAGGTGCCAAGCTACATTTTGGGCAAGTGGGGTAGATTTTTCTGTTATATTCTATCTTCAATGGCTTGAGATGGCCTTTTCTAAATCTTGTTAGTGTTGTTTGGTGCTGTCTATTTCTAAGGTTCAGAGCTCCACTGTACCAACTGTGCTTAGGTGGGATCCCCCAGTTCTTGTTTTGGCTACTGTCTCTATTTCTTTAAAAGTAACTTTATTTTTCTTTGGCAAGGGTTCTTTTGTGCCTTTTTTTGCCTCATTGCCTTCAATGCCAACGTGTGAGGGTATCTATTGAAGATGAATTTTTTAAGAGTTTTCAGAGATAACCAATTATGTTCCTGTTTACTTAGTCTCTAAGTTCCCCTGTGTGACTCAGGTGTTGTATGGAACTTCTAGTCTCTGTAAAAATCCATATATATATTTTTTATAATTAGTATTTCTGATGGATTTTAAGACTTCATAGATGGCTATAAGTTCTAATCTGAAGACTGAGCAAAAATCTGGGTTTCTTCTGTTTATTTTCTCAATGCCATTTGTGGTTTCAATGAGACAGCCATTGCAGTGTGTCCCCAACTCGTATCCGCTACCATCAGTATAGATAGTTATTGCATTTTTAGGAATGTTATTAATTATTTCTAATGATAATTGTTTTAAACATTTTGGATTTTGGTATTGTTTGTTGGTGGGTTCATTTAAAGTGGCATTAAAAAATAACATTTTGTAGTGGTTTGCACGTAGAAATTTTTTCTGCTAAATATATATTTTTAACTTTATATTTTAAAAATCCATTTCTTTTGGCCAGGTGGAGAGGGCCTTATTTTTTGAGTCTTAGATTGGATTCCCTATTAAGTATGTAATTGGAAGTTCTGTGTTTCTTTCCATAACTCTTGATTTTGTTTATGTATTTTGGCAGATTGTAGCTTCTTCTATTCTTTAAGGGCATAATGTCTGCCTCGTAAAGTACAATATCATTAGGGTAGGTATTTCAAAGACCTATAATAATTCTAGCTGCACTTAGTTGTATCCTTTCCAGTGATTTTAGATTTGTTACAGATGCTGTACCATAGATTTGATATCCATATTCCAGGCTAGGTCTAATTAATGATGTGTAAGTTAATTTTAGTGTTGTTTCATCGGCTCCCCACTCTCTTCCTGAAATATATTTCAAGATTTTTAGTCGGTCTCTTCCTTTTCTAATAACTTCTTCAATATGTTTACTGGAGTTAATTTATGGATCCAGGAGGTTGCCGAGATATTTAGGATGTTTATTATATTTCAATTGTTGTTCTTTGAGAATAATTCTTGGTCTTATTTCGTATAGTTTCTTATCAGTGGTAAAAAGACATGTTCAATATTTTTGGAGGTTAAATTCTAATTTATGCTTATTAGCAAATTTTTCTAGATATGGAGAAGATTTTTTTAAAATCCCTTTCAGCTTTTTTTCTAGTTAGCGTTGCTGCTCCATAGAATAATGTCATTAGCAAAAAGTACATTATTGGTGCTATGTGAATTTTTTTTCTTTCAACCCTGCAATAAATAGAGTGAAAAGAGTTGGGCTTGATCCTTGAGGTAATCCTTGGTACAATTTGAAGGTTTTAGATAGGTTATATTTGACCCTAATGTATCTATTTTAAGAAATCATTTATCCAAGTGATAACTTTTCCCTTTTTTTTTTTTATTTTTGTTTAATTTTGTAATCAATTTGTTTTTCCATACCTTGTCAAAAGTTTGTGTAAGGTCTAAAAAATGCAGCTATAGTGTGGTTAGTTGATTTTCTGTTTTGTGCATTTTTTTACTTTTTGTGGGAAAAATGTTGGGCATCTTTTGTCCCATGTCCTTTCCTGAATCCATATTGTTCTTTTGGTAAGAGATTTCTTGTGTTGAGGTGGTAGGTGAGTCGTCTGAGTATAATTTTTTTCATTAATTTAAAGCATATACTTGTGAAGGAGATAGGCCGGTCATTTTTTTTTTTTTTTTTGTCATCAGCAGGTTTTTCAAGTTTTTTAATAGGAATTATTGAATCACCAAGTTATGTAAATGATGCAAATTGTACAGCTATCCTGTGCATGCTGATTGAGATATAAGAGAAGGAGCTTGCAAATTCGCCAATATTGGCACTTCTCTGTCTGACAGGGAAAGCAATGAAATTTTTGTTTTTTGACTCAGAGAAAACATTTAGTAGCAGAGAATGCCAGGCCGCCGCCAGCTGAGGCAGTTCCAGCAGACAGATGATTTCATGAGTGGTATGGTGATTGGACTCTGAACGGTTGGCTGGTCCATATGTCAAATTCTATGGCCATATACCTCAACGTGTCCACAGTGTGGCTATGGTGAGGATGGTTGGAACAAAGAAAAGTGACATGATTGAGGGGTGCTGGTACGATCAGAGTGATGTCAGCACGTGTGGACCGACACATCTGCTAGATGGCATTGGCAGTCTCGCACTCCACCTTCTCCCCATTTTGCAGTCTGGGCAGGACACTTTTGATTCTTCAATATCTACCAGAATCATTATATGCAGATTGGCCGGCGGCGGCTTACAATCATGGCCTGTTAAGACAACTGCCATTGACCCAACGTCATAGACACCTTTGTTTGCAATTTTATTGGAATAGAGACAGTGGAATGGCACAGGGTAGTGTTCTCAGATGAATTTTGCTTCTGTTTTAGTAATGACAGTCACCAAGTAAGAGTTTGGCACCATCTTGTTGACAGGTCCAATCTGGCTTTATCTGTGGAGTGCCACACCTCACAACAATGCAGCATTATGGTTTGGGAATCTATCGACTATGATAGCAGATCATCATATGACATCAAATGATGCATGGAAGGCGTGCTGCGGCTGGTGACATATTCCTTCTTTCAGGGTGTACCAAATGCCATTTTCCAGCAGGATAACACCCGACCTCACACAGCATGCATCAACCAAAATGCCCTGCATGAAACCTTGGGGCTTCTATTGCAACCAATCTCTCTTGATCTCTCACCTACAGAACACGTTTGTGGCCTAATTGGGCGCTGTTTGCGTGCTCTACCTCAGATGCATTCATAAGATGAACCATGGCTGATAGTTAACGGGGAATAAGCAGCCATCCTACAAGACACCATCCGTACACTCATTAAGTCAGCACCAAGGCGTGTTGTTGCCTGCTTAGCTGCCCGTGGAGGTGCCAACAACATATTGAGTGGATGGCAATGTCACTCATTTGATCATTACTGGTACTTTATGCAGATTTTCTCAATGTCTTGCCTACTAATTCTTGGTGTTCCCAATTCAGTGTCATGTAGTGTTGACATTTATATGCAGTTTAACCTCTAATTCTACACCCTAAGATATCAGCTTTCAGTTGAATTAAAGTAGTCAGATGATTTCATCACAACATTAATTGCTAGTGGACATTTTACTATGATAACAAAATATATAATCAATCAGAATAATATTTTTAGAATATACTGTTGTAATATATTTTAGAATTATTATGTGAATTGATGCCATTTTTATTTAATATTTTAAGAATGTTTCATGATAACTTTTAATGATAGATAAAATTGTATTAATACATTTTTTTGAAAAAAGGGAAATTAAATATTATATTTTAAAGTGAATAAATAAATTTTTAAAAATTAAGAGAAAAAGATTAAAAAAATTAATTTAAAAATAATAACTTTAAAATAAATATTTTATGGCTGTTTACTTTTAGGCTAGAACCTATTCAGTGTGCATTCTAGCTGATCAATCTTCAAAAAGACTCCTCTTCTGTATGTTATTTCAAATAGCAGAATGTTACTCGCTAAGACACACCATGTTTTACCATTTTGCCAAGGCTTATTCTTCTTATATCAGCTATCTTATTGACACAGCTGATAGCAGTATTAACAATTCAATCAACATGCTGTGATTCTTATTTCTCATTCAGTACTCCTGTCTAATGATGGAAGCTACACTGTTACTGAAGTGTCCCACACTATTTATTTATTTGGAGATTTGGTCTTATTGCCTTCAGATCCGAGACAAGGATTCATTACCTCTGTAAGTGGGAGTGAAAGAGTAAAAAACTGAAGGTTATGTGGATGTATAAAAGATATTCATAAAATAATGATCATTATTGTACAATCAATAAGTTATTTATCCATATTTTTCTTCATTTACTTTATAAAACTGAACTCTTTCAATTTTGACACTGGCAACTCATAAAGCTGAATTACACTGCACAAGGTAATAAGACCAAATCTAAATAAGTAAATAGTGTGACATTTTGGTAACAGCCTTGTTACCATCATCAGACAAAAGTCATTCAGTACTTTTGTCTGATGATGGTAACAATGCTGTTACCAAAATGTCAAACACTATTTATTTATTTGGATTTGGTCTTATTACTTTGTGTTTATTATTAAAGGGGGTCAGTGGAAGGGTGGTCTAAACTGTTGGTTTTCGACCGCTGCGACCCGGGATTGAATCCTGCATTGAGCACTTTTTTTAAATAAAAAAAAAAAAAGCTCTAATGGTCCCTGATTCTTGCCAAAGTCCAACCCCACCAGCGAGTGCAAGTAACCAAACGAGGCTCTGGCACATTTGTAAGTGTAAAAGTCGAACCGCTTTTCACATATGTATACTTGTAGTGCACTTACAGTAAAAGCAGTCGCCAACTTCTACCTACTATGAATTATCATGGTCTGTACCACGTGTAATAGGGATAATAATAATAATTAAAAAATCCTTGTGTTTATAATCTATAATCTAAATTCTGCCTTATGTGAATTTCAAGTGCTGTGTGCAGTTCGGCGGCTAGAAAAAAGGACCCTGCTGGAAGAAGAGTCAACAGTGTCCAAAAGGCCCAAAGTCTAACGTCCCACTAAATCCACTACTTCTCAGATCTCAACATTTTATTTTGTCCGGTTATTGCATGAGACATCCCACTTTCTAGTTTTTAAAAATTTTATTGTACATCTATTCTTGTGTGGTTTTATTAAATAAAAATATATTTGTAAAAAAAAAAATTATATATATATAATTATTTATATATAAATTATTTATGTTTTAAAAAATATATATATATATATATCCATTATATTTTTATGAAGGAACCATTTTTTGTGACAAATTTCCTTGAATATTTAATTTACCATTTTGGATCTTTTATTTTTTTTTCAGTGTGATTAAACTTTGATGAAATTTCTCTTTAAAATTTTGTTTGTTTGTTAGAACATATACCAGAAAGATGCTATCCTGTAAACTCTCTATGTATTATAAAGAATAATATAAATCAATCAATTAATTTAATTTTTTTTTAAAGATCTTATTTCAAATTGAGAAAATGCTTTTAAAGTGTGAGGATAGAAAAGGAGCCATTTTGAACCATTTCTGTCACCACGGATTAGCCGTTTCTAAATCAATTTGTTAAAAACCACTGCCATAATTGAAATATCTTTTTTTTTTTTTTTGCCTTAAAGTCAAAACCCGCACACTTTTATCAATTAAGGCCTCAGTTTTCATTTTTCTCTACTTTGTGAGAAAATGATTTTAGGATCATTATATGAATTTCAATTTTAAAGTCATCAAAAAATAATGTTCTCTTCCTTAATCGTTTTTTATGGCCTTTCAAAATATTTTCCCAGCAATGATTTTATGGCTCACAAAACAAAATCCATTAATTTTTACCATATGAATTTGGCTAAATAAAATTAATATGAGAAAAACTCCTAATAAATTTTCCTTCTAGAGAAGTCCTTCATTTATTCCAGTGTTTTCTCTACTTTTACAATTGTGCACCATAAAAAGCAATATAAAGCCACAATATGTGAGTGTATCAATTTTAAATAAAGATATAATTGATATAATTTTTCTCCCAAATAAATAACAAATTAATATATTTTATTCTGCTGTTATATATCATCAAGCTCTTCTTTGTTAACTCTGCCCCCCATTTATGTAAATAAGGTCTGGTGATTAAATTTAAAATAAAATGTGTTTTTTTGTGTGTGTCATCCTTTTATAATTCTTTCTCTTTATATTTGTTAATATTGATGGGAATGTTATTGAGGTGGTATAAAAGTTATATACACAGTATATAGTCACAGTATCCCAACCTCTCTAATAACTAACGTTAATTCAATCAAATGCTATTTGAAAAAATTGGATCATTCTTGTTTAAATATAAATTTAATGCTAAAATATACAGTAGAATCTCAATGAGAGGACACCCATGCTAGAGAATACCTCTCTACAAAGGACAGTTTTAATTTTCAAAATGACCATTTTTACTATTTAGCAACTCTTCTGTAAGAGGACATTTTGGTTCTGCAATTAGATGTCCTTTACAGGGAGGTCTTACTGTACTACTTTGATACACAGTGGGTGTACCTAATGTATGTGCACTGTGCTTAAAAGTGTTACAAAGCATCACCTATGATTTTTGAGGTAAAACTAACGACTTCTGAAATAGGACCTTGTCCTGTCTTAGGTGTGGTGAACTCTCAATAAAACTTAAAATTTTTAAAAATTTTTAAATGATGGGAGCCAAGCTGGCGTGTTGAACTATATCTACATTTTGGGGCTGTTACACTATTTATAATTATGGTACATATGGAAATATAGTGTATATTGTGAAATTTGCTGTAAAATTGTGAAATTACTACATAAATTTGCCCTGACTAGCATATATGTTAATCTATATCTTCAGCGACTTGCATGTGAACTTTATTAATGGATTATTCATTAGTTTTTGCAGAGAAGAATATCAAATATTGATTTAATATTCCCTTCTTATAAGCAGTAGAATCTCTCATAAGAGTTTATTCTGTCATCTATGTAAATATGATGTCTGTGATGTATGATTTCAAGTCAGAAACTGCTGGGAGTTGGGACTTGATTATTTTCAGCAATTGTTCATGATCTAAAAAGGGGAATACATATTTAAATTCTATCTCAAACAATGAAATTACACACAAAACTGGCAAAAAAAAGATATAAATTAATTTCTAAAAGAATCATACTCCTCTATAATAGTTTCGAATTTTCATAACAGATGGTGCGCTAATGCATTATAATAAATTAATTTACTGTTATAAAATCAAGTAATATACTTCAAATATATTATCATGTATATATTCATTATATCATTTTTAAAATATCAACTTAGTGCCCTCAATCGCTAATGCATTATAATAAATTAATTTACTGTTATAAAATCAAGTAATATACTTCAAATATATTATCATGTATATATTCATTATATCATTTTTAAAATATCAACTTAGTGCCCTCAATCGCTAATGCATTATAATAAATTAATTTACTGTTATAAAATCAAGTAATATACTTCAAATATATTATCATGTATATATTCATTATATCATTTTTAAAATATCAACTTAGTGCCCTCAATCGCTAAAAATTATAATAAATTAATTTACTGTTATAAAATCAAGTAATATACTTCAAATATATTATCATGTATATATTCATTATATCATTTTTAAAATATCAACTTAGTGCCCTCAATCGCTAAAAATTATAATAAATTAATTTACTGTTATAAAATCAAGTAATATACTTCAAATATATTATCATGTATATATTCATTATATCATTTTTAAAATATCAACTTAGTGCCCTCAATCGCTAAAAATTATAATAAATTAATTTACTGTTATAATCAAGTAATATACTTCAAATATATTATCATGTATATATTCATTATATCATTTTTAAAATATCAACTTAGTGCCCTCAATCGCTAAAAATTATAATAAATTAATTTACTGTTATAAAATCAAGTAATATACTTCAAATATATTATCATGTATATATTCATTATATCATTTTTAAAATATCAACTTAGTGCCCTCAATCGCTAAAAATTATAATAAATTAATTTACTGTTATAATCAAGTAATATACTTCAAATATATTATCATGTATATATTCATTATATCATTTTTAAAATATCAACTTAGCGCCCTCAATCGCTAAAAATTATAATAAATTAATTTACTGTTATAATCAAGTAATATACTTCAAATATATTATCATGTATATATTCATTATATCATTTTTAAAATATCAACTTAGTGCCCTCAATCGCTAATGCATTATAATAAATTAATTTACTGTTATAAAATCAAGTAATATACTTCAAATATATTATCATGTATATATTCATTATATCATTTTTAAAATATCAACTTAGCGCCCTCAATCGCTAAAAATTATAATAAATTAATTTACTGTTATAATCAAGTAATATACTTCAAATATATTATCATGTATATATTCATTATATCATTTTTTAAATATCAACTTAGCGCCCTCAATCGCTAAAAATTTGAAATATATTTTTAGCGCTATTTTCCCTCTCTTCTTAAATATATATAATTAAAACCAATTTCTACAGCCCTTTTATACTGCAATGATTTAAAATAATATTAAATGGATATAGAGATCTGTCCTCTTACTGGATAGTTGCTAAATAGTAGAATTGTTAATTTTGATAATGAAAACTGCCCTTTGTAGAAAGAGGTGTCCTCTCTTGGAGGCAGTGTTGGGCATTAAAAAATTATTTTTCAATTAAATTGTTAATTGACTAAGAAAGTAATTGCTAATAAATTAATTGCAATTAAATCAATTGCAATTAATTTCTTAGTCAATTAACAATTTAATTGAAAAATAATTTTTTAATGCCCAACACTGATAGACAAAAACACAGTCCAATGGAATATTAGAGCGGCCTGGTAGACAGTGTTGGGCAAATATTAATTAAAATGATTTATTAAAGATTAACAATTGATTAATTGTGAAAATTACAATTAATCAATTGTTAATCTTTAATAAATCATTTTAATTAATATTTGCCCAACACTGCTTGGAGGTTCCAATGTATATATTTAAATAGAAAAACAGTGACAAAAATGACATTTTTAATATCTATAATAAATACATTTAGAAACAGTGCAGCAAACAACATTATAGAAGAATGGCGGTAAGGCATTAAAGAAGATAGTCAAGAGATGTGGGCAGAAGCCAGTAAGGAAGAAAGTATGCAGGGGAGCCCCCCAAGGAAGTGCTGATTGACAGATTCCAGGGAGTGGACGGGCAGTCAAACTGGAAGTCATGTGGGAGAAAGCTGCTATAGCGGTTGGACTGAAGGTGGGTTTGTGCACCTAGATGGCATCCCAGTGTGAGGCAGTCTGGTGACATAGATATCTGTGGCGGTGGGTTGCCTCCGGGCGTGTGGATGATCCTGCAAGACGGTGCGAGGAGAGCCTGACATTGGAGCGGCCTACAAAGTGGTCTAGACCAAGCTGAACGTGTAGAGTGGGATGTTTCACAAGAGTGATATCCACGGCGCCAAAGATCCTTCTGATGGGGAGGTTGAAGGCAAGTCCCACTTATTGTACTGCTCAGCGCAACGTATAATAAAAAGCTAACTTTTGTTGCATCCCTTACAAACTCACGTGTGGTATCTTTGTGCCATCCTGATCAGACAAAGAACACGAACAGCATCTGTGTACGATGCAACAATGTGTATTTTTTAAATCTTCAAAAATTAAAGGGTTATTGTGTGTGTGTGTTTTAAAATATTGTAGCGTGGAAATCGCGGAGCATTGCACCAGACGTCCACTCAATGGTAGTAAGATAGATAAGTTTATATATAGGTTATTAAATTTGGCAAGAGAAATCAAAAGATAATGTTTATTCAAGGCTCAAATGGAACTAAACAATACTCTTCAAGTAGATGAATATATTAATATGACGCATTAGCGCTCCACCTGTTATAAGAGATATAAACTATTTTCGATGTGTATGATTTACGACGTATGACAAGCGGTTTCACAGCTTTATGGCGATCCCACTTCTAATCTCTATTCCCCGTTCTCCTCCCCAACCCCCACACCGTCCTTTCCCGAAAAGTCTTCCCGTCTTGATGGTTCATAGTAAGGCTTCATCCTGAGGACGTGGACGATGTCGCGCCCCTTCCGTCTTCTGCCTTTTTCGCCGAGTGCTTCGACCTCGTATATCACGTTGGACATTTTCTTGGTGACCTTGTAGGGTTCGAGGTACTTTTTTTAGTAGTTTCTCAGAGTCCTACACGTCGGATGGGGGTAAATATCCACACTAGGTCGCCTGGTTTGTAGGTCGTTTCTTTATGTCTAGTGTCATAATTTGATTTGTTGGTCTCCTGAGCATTGAAGTTGTGATGTCAGGCTATTTGTCTCGCTTCTTCCACCCTGGTTGCCACAGCTTGAATGAATTCTTTTCCATCGGATAAGCCACTGTAGGGGAAGATACTGCCGAGGGTCTTTTCTACCTCGCTTCCGAGGAGCAGGAAAAATGACGTGAATCCAATAAATTCTTGCCTAGCCGTGTTGTAGAAAAAGGTAATGAATGGAAACATCTCATCCCAGATCCTCAGGTCGAGGTCCGTATACATGGATAGCATGTCGGTAATTGTTCTACTCAATCTTTCGGTCAGTCTATTAGTTTGGGGATGGTACGCTATTGTTGTCCTCTTTTTGATGCCAGTTTTTGTTTAGCTCCTGAATAAGTTTTTATTGGAAGTTTAGACCGTGATCCATTTCCAGAAGAGCGCCATTTTTAAAACGACTTCTTCCAAAAGAAATTTCGCATTCTCTCAGGTTTCTCCAGATTCTAAGCTTTGGGTGACAGAATATTTAGTGTGATAGTCTGTACAAACTCTTATCCACTGTTTATTCCCGTGAGTTATCGGAGAAAGCATCCCAATAAATTTATACAGACTCCGTAAACCATTCAGGAGATTATCCATCATTCTTTTGAACGTTGCAGGGGCGCTACACAGCCCAAAAGGAATGAGCTTAAACTTGAATGAGCATTCGGATGATGAAGGCGTTTTTTTTTTTACGATCGCCTTTGTCAATGTCAATTTGCCAATAACGACTTGAGATCCATCATGGAGTATATATTCGCTCCCTTCAAGCAATCAAGAGCGTCATTAACATGAGGAAATGGATAAACGTTCTTTTTAGTCACTTTATTCTAACTTCTGTAATCCACACAAAAACGAACAGATTCATCTATCTTCCTTACCAGAACGATTGGTGATTCTGAGGGCTGAACGACTCCCATTTCTGTCCTTCTGTTAACTTATTCCTGAATGACCTTTCTTTCAAAGACCGAGACCCGATACGGCATCCTTTTTAATGGTCTAGCGCCACCTGTATTTATTCTATGCTTAGTGACCATTGGATGGATTTTTATCGATCGAGTTGAACACTTCTGAAAATATTTTAAGTAGTTCCAGAAGCTCGGTCTTGTGAGTTGGAGAGAGTTCAGAGGAGATATAGTATGATATATTTTCCACTCTCTTAGGCTTCTCAGTGCGCCCACAACTAGGAAATTTCTCCTTGCGAACATCTGAATTTATACTCACGCGAATTTCTACTACTGGACAAAGCGATCAAAACTGGATTTTTATCAACTGAGCTAGGCACATACACAAAGGATTTTTTTTCGGGTTCTTGCTAAAATTTTTCACCCAGAGATGTGCCTAGCCATGCCATACAGTAATGTAGGATGATGGAATAAAGAGTTCACTCTCCAAGAGAAGTTGCTTTGAACTTTCGATGGCACAATTCTTTTTCCCTGCTATGCTGAGCGTCCGGGCAAATACTCTCTTGCTGGATTGTGGTGAAATGATATCACCCAAAGCCGGGCCGGGGTTTGGTCCCAATTTGGCATTTCTAAAAGCGAAATTTAAGACTTTCCACAGCCAATAATTGCACTTGAGGACTCGAGGAAGTCCCAGCAATGTTTTGCTACATGCCCGGGCCGATTGCAATAAAATCAAATATAATTTCCAGTGCGGAACTGGTCAGTTTTACTCCTTGTTCGCGGAGCCAACGTCCTTTCCACTCTACAACAAATCTCCTCTTCCAACTGTTCAGAGGGGGCGGAACTATTCTCGCTCAAGACATTATTTATTTCTTCATTGACTACTTTCCGAATTAGTTTCAAAGTCTATCTTGGGCTCCGCTGATATTGAAGTGACCTTGGGTATTCTTCAAATTGTGATTTCCCTATTCTTTTCTTAAATAGGTCTTTGATTCGTCGAGTGTGCCGACAAAATTCTTTGACCACCTCTATGGTAAGAAGCGCTTGGAAAATGCTTTCACCTATTCCCTTCATGAGGTAGGCCACTTTCTCAATTTCGCCATGGCGGGATTCACTTAGCGGCAGAGATTTGAGACCCCTTGGATGTAGGAATCCGCCGATTCACCCACCCTCTGGGCACGGGCTTTCAACTTGGCTTCTGCTCTTTTAATGAACTGTTCCTTGTCACCAAACATATTGTCACGGTATTAATGATGAGGAGTCGTATAATTGAGATAAACAAAATGTTTATTTATATCTCTCTCAACAAAATAACACGGTTAAACAGATCAGATAAAAATAATTTTAATAATTATAATTACTAGCCGAGTGACCCAGGCAATGCCCCAGTTTTACCTGAAGGGTCTGTGAAGAAACATTAAGAGTATAGATGTTGGCTTAAATATTGCAATGGATTGCAATCTGATTTCTTAGAAGCAGCATTTCAAGTGAGGTTAAATGAAAATACTTTCTGAGCAAAGTATATATTAGGGCAGATAAGAACATGGAATAATCCCGAACATCCAGAGTAGATCCCAAGGAAAATTTCCACATAGAAGAAATTCTGATTATAAGCAAAAAATAATTAATAATTGAATTAGAAATAGGAAATATCTCCAGAATAAATTAATAAAAGTCAATAACACAAACGACATATTTTAAAACAAAGCAATTTGATGATGATGAATATATAAAGTAAAATTTGAAGCAAAATATCTACGATTGGAAAATTGAATAAATTAAAAATAAATATATACCTACTAATATTTGGAGAATAAAAATAAGTGTGACACATGAAGTAAAAAATAACGAAAAATTTGGTATATAGATCGTTATGATAGTTCAGTATGTATGTTAATGTATTATCTATATAGATTATAATTTCATAATATTTATAATTATCAACAAGGTACATGAAAAACCACAGTGGGATCAATTCAATTTCATAGGCAAATTATTTTAATCAGTGATAATTTATTATTTATTTATTATTCACTGACATTGCTCCCTTCTTAGATGAACAGCGTCTCGCTGTACCAAGTTACTTGAACAGGTCCACCTGGTCCTTCACATCATGGTACGGTTTCATCCTGAGCACATGGACTAGGTCTGTTTTCTGGCGTGTCCAGTCTGATGGTTCCGTGGATCCAAATTCGTAGGTTACGTCGGATACTTTCAGGGTCACCTTGTACGGTCCGAAGTACCTTTTCATATTTTTTTCTGATAGTTCTCATTTTCGTACTGGTGTGAAGATCCACACGAGATCACCGACGCTGTAGTCTACCGATTCGTGTTTGGGTTTGTGTCTAATTTTGTCTATTTCTTGGGCCTTCAAAGTTTCCAATCGTGCAAGTTGCTTCAACTATTGCTGCAATTTTCTGAATATAATACTCTTGGAGATCTTCATTCGGATTTGGGAATAGAGTTTCTACAGTCGTTTCGGCTTCGCGTCCATGCACCAGTTTAAACGGGGTAAAGCCTGCTTGGCCATGTTGTAGGCAAAAGTGACGTAGGGAAGAATAACATCCCAGTCTTTTTATTCGACGCTCACATACATTGCCTGTTTGTTAGCCAATGTTTTGTTGTCTTTCGGTTATTTCATTCGTTTTAGATCTTGTAGTCGGAAACTTGGCGATAGCTTCAATCTTTTCTGGGTAAGGATAAATGTCCCTTTACCATCGACGAGGTGTACAAATACTCTTGTTGGGGCACGTTTTTGTAACCATACCCCAACAGAAGGCGTATGTATAATCAAATCAAATGGATACATGGCTTCCCTCCCACATAGACTTACAGACCACCTTTTTGCCCAGAAACCTAGACAATTGATGACACCAGACTTCCATGCCGAAAGCTGATGCCTGGTGAAGAAGACACCAGTGACATCCAGAGACATCCGCGCTGGAAGCTGTTGTTCCATATATACATATATTCCTCTCACCAAAAATTTAGGTGAAGGTGACCAGAAAAAAAATGGAGAAGGAAGATTTCTAAAAGACTAAGCCTTATAAATATCCTTCCCGAAAAAAGGAAGCATCACATTACAGTCTAGGTAAAAGGGGCCTGGGTCGATTTTTAGCCAAGACGGGGGGCGATATATATACCGTCCCGAGAAAAGGGAGGATAGTATTTCAATCCATGTGGAGGGGGGGGGGGCCTGGGGTCTGAAATTTTACACTAGTGCCGTGGCTGTTTCTCTCTTTAGATTTTTTTTGTTTTGGTAATACTATATGTTCTATTTTGATGGGAGAGGCCTGGGGCGTCTATGAAATTGTATACTGGAGCCGTTGGCCATTTTGATTGGTGTTTCTTTCGGCGAATGAAAATGCCAGCCAATAGAAACTTTGGCGCGGCTAGCGAATGAAAACGGAGAGAGACAAGAATAAAAGAGGGTTTCTTTGCCAAAAGGCAGATTCAATCTGAGTCGCTTAGTGAGAGGACAGTCTTCAGTCGGGAGACCAGACCTTTGCCGGCACTTTCGAGAAAAGGTAAGCCATTTGTCATTATGACTTAGCGCCCCCCCCCCTTTTTGTGTAGTAACCAACCTAGATTTCGCATGGGCCCTAAAGGGCTATAAAGTAACTTCAGGTCACCTCTATCTAAATTTTACTATGTAAATAGCATATCTCGTCAGTATAGACATGTTCCCAAATTTTAATTTATTTAAATAAATATCTAGAGAAATTTTCTTGTTTCCTCTCATACATATTTCATTCCTTTTGCTTTATGGTACTACCCCCCACACCTTAATTTCACAAATTGTACTAAATATAGAACTACCGACTCTGTTGGAATAGAGTTGTGTACTATATCTTTGCTGTGATATATTGACACAGCGACAGTTGCAAATTACGACTTTATTAGGGCTACTTTGAGGGTATCTATCTGTCAGGTTTTAGTAATGTTTGTACTTTTATGTGTTTCAGTGCGTTATTCCATCATATTTACCATTATACCATATTTTCTGATTCCTCGGGCTATTGTTACGCTGTTAGGAGGGTACGGCATGATGCAAACAGATTTGTATGTTTGACTATTGTTTGTGTTATTTGGGCTATAAAAATGCCTTAATATGAATCTATTTACAGTTGATCTGTAGAAATTATAGAGATCTGTTGCTATAGTTTTCCTCTATGAAATAGCTCCCAGCGTCTTCAGTGGGTTGCTAAACCTCCAGAAGGAGTCTTTTATAGATTGCCCAATTTAATAACGATTTCATGGGTTGTCTGATGGAATTGTATACTAGTGTCGTGGCTGTTTCCACCTTTAGACCTTTGTTCTGACAATATTATATGCTCGATCCCTGCTTTAACTCAACTCTTAATCAATTACAGAGTTCCCCCCCCCCCCTTTTTTTTTACTTATCCTGTTTGCACATATTGCATTACATGTGATGATGTAAAGACATATGTCGATAGTGCATCATTGACAGCTGTGCTTCTATTATACAACATTAAGGTCTTGCTGCGGGTTATATACATGGGGTTGTTGGCCTAAATTGCTATATATATATATACTTAAGTAAGGAAACTTTAATAAGTCACATCGTGTATCCTCCCTTTTCATCTATCCAAACCGGGAACGCAACAATGTCGCCCGCCGCGGGGCTCGAATTTAGTATATGTTTCATCCCCTATACTTTAGAAATATATACCTAATGAAAAGCCATACTATTTTAAGTATTGGTGAAGTAGTCCATGCATCCTGAGATTAACAGTCTATTATAAATCGTGAATTTTAATTTATGCTTTCCGTTTCACTGGCATTTTATCAGGCAATGAAAGTTATGTTGAGGCGGTGTATACCGCATCTCTCGCCGCTGTCTTTTACGATTCACATTGTTCGTGGCAAAACCTTAATATTATCATTGATTTCTGATATCAAAGTAAAACGTTTATGGGGATGAGTATCTTTTATTCTGGTTTTCTCAAGCTTTCGAGCTTGTCCGCCCTTCTACAGGAGAAACATATACAATATATCAAGAAAATATAACGTCGCCTGATGCTAAAACTATTATGATTCTATGTATATATATATATATATATACATTAGGAAGTTTTGCATATTATTTGTTTTCTTAAGACATTTTTTTTTTGGTTTTTATACATATTCTACTATTGTTTGCTATATTCTATGAATTATCTTATAGGTTAGAAATTCTATTATTTAAGTAGTTTTATAATAGTTATTGGCTATTACATATAAGTTACTTATATTATTGTTGATATTATTAGCTGGTACTAGGATATATTGTGTTATATGTTTCGGGCAAATCTATTTTCTATTAATGCTATTGTGTTTTCTGAATAATAGAGAATCAATTATAAGCCTTTGATATTTGCTGTTTATGTTATTGTAATGTATTCTAGGTTCTCCTAATGCGAAAGTGTGACCTGTTCCTTTGCAGTATTGGAAAATTAGAGACCTATTGTCTTGATTAATAACGTTGCGTCTATGTTCATATATTCTACTGCTGACCCTCCTTCCTGTCTCCCCTGCGTATTTGGCTTGGCAGCTGTTACACTCTATGGAATATATTGCCTTTTATTCTCTGTTTTGGTTAGTGGGTTTTATGATAGTAGGATTATTTTTAGATAGTGGACTTTTATGGTGGAGCCTATGTTAGGGGAATTACAGTAATATGTTTGGATGCCAGGGTTTCTTAAGTAGTTGGCTATTGTTATAGATGTTTGTGAGTATGGAATGTAACATATCGCCCTATAGATATTTGTGGTTTTGTTTATTGGGTTATTGATTACTATACTTTTGTGGAGATGTTTTAATATAAAGGTGGTTGGGTATCCTGCTTGCTGGACATTATTATAATGTTCTGTGTCTCAATCATTTTGTATTCTATTGCGAGCACCATTTGATGGGTTCCCGGTTTGGATAGTTGAAAAGGGAGGATACACGATGTGACTTATTAAAAGTTTCCTTACTTAAGTATATATATATATATAGCAAATTAGGCCAACAACCCCATGTATATAACCCGCAGGAAGACCATAATGTTGTATAATAGCAGCACAGCTGTCAGTGATGCACTATCGGCATATGTCTTTACATCATCACATTCACAGGGAAAAAAAAAAACTCTGTAATTGATTAAGGGTTGAGCTAAAACAAGGTTCGAGCATATAATTTTGTCAGAACAATGGTCTAAAGATGGAAACAGCCGCGACACTATTATACAATTTCATCAGACAACCCATGAAATCGTTATTAAATTGGGCAATCTATAAAACACTGAAACACAGACACTCGCGGCAATGTATGTGGCCGGTAATTTATGGGAGACTTGATTATTAGTAACATTCCCTTCAAATAGGTAAGAAACATACAACATTTCATTTAAACAGTGGGAATAGCACCATAAGGCATATTATGTATGGAATAGGTAACAGAGGAAACAAGAAAATTTCTCTAGATATTTATTTAAATATCTTAAAATCTGGGAACATGTCTATACTGACGAGATATGCTATTTACATAGTAAAATTTAGGTAGAGGTGACTTGAAGTTACTTTATAGCCCTTTAGGGCCCATGCGAAATCTAGGTTGGCTACTACACAAAAGGGGGGGGGGGAACCTAGATCTCCATCTATTCTAGCGGGACAAAATATACGAACCCTAACACTCCTTTTTAAGTCACTTAAAGCCCTTTAGGGCCCATTCAGAATCTAAATAGATTAGCTTCTGTTCGAAAAATAAAAAAAAAAGGGGGGGCTAAGCCATAATGGCAAGGGGCTTACCTTCTCTCGAAAGCGGCGGCAAGGTCTGGTCTCCTCTACGTCTCAGGCCCGTCTAAAAATCGTCCTTCTCACTGAGCGACTCCGATCGAATGCTGCCTTTTGGCAAAGAACCTTCTTTTATATCATCCCTCTCTCCATTTTCATTCGCCGAAAGAAACCAATCAAAATGGCCAACGGCTCCAGTATCAATTTCATAGACGCCCCAGGCCTCATCAAAATAGAACATATAGTATTACCAAAACAAAAAAAAATCTCAAGAGAGAAACAACATGGCACTAGTGTAAGATTTCAGACTCCAGGCCTCTTCCATCAAAATAGAACATATAGTATTACCAAAACAAAAATCTAAAGAGAGTAACATCTACGGCGATAGTGTAAAATTTCAGACGCCAGCCCTCCCATCCACATGGATTGAAATACCATCCTCCCTTTTTCTCGGGACGATATATATATATCGCTCCCCCCCTCCGTTTTAGCTAAAATTGACACAGGCCCCTTTTCACTTGCACTGTAATATAACGCTTTCCTTTCTCGGTTCAGTCTTTTAGAGATCTTCCTTCTCCATTTTTTTTTTCTGGTCACCTTTACCTAAATTTTTGGTGAGGGGAATATATGTACATATGAAACAACAGTTTCCAGCTCGGATGTCTCTGGATGTCTTCTTCTTTACCAGGCATCAGCTTTCGGCATGGAAGTCTGGTGTCATCTGTTGTCTAGGTTTCTGGGCAAAAAGAATGGTCTGTAAGTCTATGTGGGAGGGAAGCCATGTATCCATTTGATTTGATTATACATACGCCTTCTGTTGGGGTATGGTTACAAAAACGTGCCCCAACAATCCTCCCCCTGCCAAGTAATGGACAAATGCGTTTGTGCTATTCATTATTCATCTGCCTTTCATCAGTTACTATGAAAGCAGGCCCATTTCTAGCAAAATGCATTTTCCATTACTAGGTGAAGCCAGGTGTACCGAAACCTATAGGGAAGATAAGGCTAATCAAAATGATGGTATGCTATTCTAGATGTTTATTATTCCGAACATTAGTGGGCATTGTGCATCCTGGCAAAGGGGTTTTATGTGTTATTATTCTGTCAGCACACTGTTATCAACATAGGTTATGGGGGACAGTCATATCATATGTATGGAAGTAAGCAAGGTCATCTGTCTTACCATTCATGGGTATATATATCACCCTTCCACTTTCTTCTTTGGCCTTGAGGAGTAGGCCCTCCTTGTGGTAAGTCCTCTCAACCCCATCCTTACCTCTTGTGGTGTTGGATTCATTGCTACCTTCTTTCTGCTAACAATACAGTTAGAGCATTTCCCTATTACATATTATATATAAAAAATTTTGGGCGCCAAGAAGTCGTTTAGAAATAACTGACTAGTCCAACTCCTAAAACATGCCAGCATCTTTATTTAAGTACCAATCAGGAAATTCGTGTGGTATAGTTATACATATACAATCAAAGGAAAGGATAATTATAGTTAGCTGAAAGAAATATCTTGATACATAATGATTAGCCTATGATATGATGACTTTTGCTAAAAAAAAAAGTTTACAGTAAACAAATTGTGAAAGTAATTATTAAATAAGGCACGAATATGTAATGATAAAATGAATCCTTCCATGTTATATGATGGGTATAATATATATATTGAAGTAAAACATATCATGTAGATAGTGATTAAATATGATAAAAATCATCCCATGATAGATGATAAAGAAAACTACTACAAAATTATATATGATGACAAAATATATATACTTATACAAGTAAGACGGATAAAAGACAATAAGGATAAAATAGATCATGCCTTGAGGGAAGAATAAGCCATGACAACATGTTAAAAAAAATCGCAACATGGCCGGTAAATATTACTAATATCATGAATATCAAAGGAAATAAAATTGTTGAAATGAATAGCATATGATTATAATATAATATATATGATATAAAATAATAACATATTCAATAAGAAAATGAAAACACATCATATATATTTGTGCGCTGAAGGTTCAAGGTTTAGTATCTCAGTTAAGTTTTTTAATCTTATTCAGTCTGGAATCACGAGTTGGTCACTGGGTAATATTCGTCTATCCCGATCCTACTGGAGGGTGGGTTCTCTCTTGTGTGTTAGATTCCTCAAATTACAATACTCTCTCAACCCAGATGGGTACGTCATTTAGAATCTTGGTCAAATGGAACATAGCCCAGACCTCTATTAAACTACACAGTCCATTTAAATCTAGGGTGACAACCGTATGAAGAGAATTTTTCTGTTTTTGGCAGAGCGACTAATCTACTATTTTGTTTGTGACTCCGTTTACCTTGTCTCTGGGGTGTGTACAGTTCAGCTACCTCCCCCTTCCAAGAAATTCATATTACTTTCATCTACTAATATACCCTCTATTCATTGACCTGAATCCTACAAATCTACATCTTATAAATTTGAATTTTATCAATCTGAAATTTTGGTTCTTTTACAAATTCCTTCAGAATTCTACTCCCTGTATAACTGCTCTTAATTCTACTGTCCTCAATACAACACTTCTAAAACTTTGACTCATTGGCTCGTTCTGGTGTCTCGTTCGCGGTCCTTATAGTTAACTAATACTTTAAAATCTTATCCTAACATGGAACGAGTCTAAACTCGTTGAAGGTCCTGATAATTACTTATTCTGTCTCTCGAATCGGTCTTATGCTCGAATTCATTCCAACAAAACGTATGGCAGGGCGAATCCTTTATTAGAAGAAACTTCCGCTAGCTATGGGGGATCAAACTGGTACCAAAAAAAATTCAATAGACGGAAACACTTCGTCTAGAATAACTGGGCAATCTCTGCCTACATGCCAATCTCACAGGACCTCCCGTCTGGAATACCCTCGCTCCAGCCACGCTAAAAGCGTCGAAACTACGGTGTCAGATCGGTTACCCAAGGTCGCGCCGTTATACCCCAGGCTATACGGCATGGCTAAAACAAATCCCCCATCCTGCATAAAATTCAATCTATACCTCTTCGTTTCCTCTAATGAGGAGAAGTTTTGTGGGTTTTCTGGTCTGATCATAACCTCCCACAACCTTCCAGTCTGAGAATCGAGATATGATCATTATCTACGACTCTTAAAATTCAAGTTGATATAAATAACAAAGAATACTTTATTACCCTAGTAATAGAAATTTAAAAAAAATTTATACTCCTCCAAAAGGAGACCTAACAAAAATGGAGCGAATATTTTCCTAAGAATAGAGTTTTTACAGTCCTGTGAGGCTATCGTTCCTAACAAATAAAGAAATCAAAATTGAAAATTGAACCTATTAAATTCCCTAACACTACTCTAAAGTAAATTTGGTCTAACAGTATAATAGTTTTTAACTTTGACAACAATCATTAGTCATTCCATTCATACATATTTCATTCGCAGACTGCATTCATACTATAGTTAAAAATTGCTATAAATGCCAAAGTACTACAATTATCTATCAAATAAACCCTAACAATAATAAAGTCTTTCAGGACCAATGAGAAATCAAATAAAGTTATCTAATTAAAACAAAGTGGGGACTAAAGCCCTATTGACTTAAATAAATGCCTCATACAAACTCTACATAAAAGTTATCTATACGTGGATAAACATTATTTATATTTAAACAAATAAACAAAATTGATTGTTAACAATCAAATGTTAACAATTCTAAATAATCTGGAAGCTAACCTACTAAAAAAATCAGTGTAACTTCAAAAACTGCCCTTGCCTTGACACCAAGCGACTTTTCACGACAATTCTATATAAAGACATACACAAATTATAATGGCGAATAAAGGACCATTAAGCGTGACACCTCATAAAAGCGGATTGAGTCTCTCCCCTAGCCACCGTGGGTGAAGTCACTTTCTTCTTACTTCCTCGTGCGTCTGTCCCCTTTGCAGTAGTCCGACCTCAGCACTCTATTGAAAGATGGATTTATAGGGTTTACGATTCACTACCCAACACTAACATTCTTAAGTGCTTTCCAAGGATCGACTACAGTCTGGGCCTACTTAACTTCTACCCCTGGCTTAGGGTCCCTATACTTCACAATTTCACTCTGAGAGATTGACCTTTCATGTTCTCATTAGAAACCTATTTCAAAGCTACTACCTGAAGGCCAGGGATTATAGGGTTTCTGAATTACCCAACACAAGCCATAGGATGCCTATTAGGTTTGTTGTTTTAGACATAGCCCCCCTCTAAGTTGTGATTTCCTACACCTTCCTTCACCTATTACTCCTGATAATAACTAAAATTTCAGATTTACACTAAATAGTTAATTCACAATGGTATACATTATTCTCATTGGTCTTTGAAACTCGGGTTTTAACAAGAAATAGTTTGTATTAAAAAAAAGGAATCCTAATGAAGTTCTACTTTAAAAAAAAAAGGTTTAAAAAAAAAAAGGTTGAAATCTCTAAACTTCTCATTCTATCGAGCTGATTCTCCGTACACACTCCAAAATCCTAGTTAGAGGCGACAGTCTAAGCAGAATTTACACTGTGTGGGCCTTTTCACCCTTGTAGACCTGCGTAAAGTTAAACTGTTCACACTAACTCTGTCAACTTCCCCTCGTCTCATTACTTCTGAGTTCGCTCTGGTTGTCACCCCTTGTTGGATAAAATTGTAACATAACAATAAAAAGAAACTAAAAATTTCCTAAATCATATCCTGACAGGTTGTACAAGCTCTTCAAAACGGTGTGTCATATTAAAACAAGGTTGTGAGACAACTCTTAATTATATACTATACTAAAAATGAGGCTGAGCCAATTCTACACTAGGAGAACACGAAAACCCAAGATGTAGTCCTTGTAGCGAGCATGGAGCCCTATCACAAAACCCGAAGTGCAAGGAGGACAGAGTTTCCTGGTATTCCCTCTTATCTGGCACGACCGGTCGGGGTGAACAGTCGCGTCACGTGAAAGGAGGAAATATCTGAGTTCCCCCCTCTTGCTCTAACTGTTGGGTCGATTTGGCTCATGTAAATAGTAACTCTTATACTATATCTAAAATCTCTCATATAACTTATTAAATAAAACGGTGTAAAAACGGTGTTCTATACAAGGATAAGGTTGTAACAATTTTCTCTAAATGACACACTAATATTAAAACAAACTGTGAAGATCTTTAAAGATGGCAACAAACACTACAGTAAGGTTGTGAGACGGTATTCTGCACAAAGACAAGGTTGAGACAAATAACACACAAACCCTGAAACATGGTGTTAAAGCTCCTTTCAACACTTAGCACTAGAACACATGTTTAAAAAAAAAAAACTGCAAACTGTTTAAAGTTCACCATAACACTAAGACATATTTGCTATTTAATATATAACCTAATATTGTAATTAATAAAGACCTATCTATATTAAATAGTGTATATTGTTGCCGAAACTTATGTAAATCAGCTTACACAAACCCCCAGTGCATAATATGTCTTATTTTAAAAGAAATAGTTCTATCGAGGCGATATTGCGGTCGACAGCTACGCTTTATACATTAAATGTACTTCCTTCCATCAATCTTTATCTACTATTTACAAAACCCTTTATCCAACTTTTTTCAATTCTTTCTTTTTCAACATCTTTCTGCATCTTTCTATCTCTTCCTCATCAACATTCAACGCTTTCTCACTCTTTCATCATCCTTCATCATCCTCAACGCCTTTCAACTTACTTCCATCGCATCTCTCTTCAACGCCTTCAACACATTTCATCTCTTATTCATCACCTTATAACACAGTTCAACGCCTTTTTCATCATATTTCATCGCCCTTCCATCACTTTCAACACCTCTTTCATCCCTCTGAAGTCTCTTCGAAACCCGTCATCGGGATCTGGATCCCGATCTATTATCACTCTTAATTTTGAACTATTAATTATTACTAGTGTAATATTATTCCAACAGCCTATGACCTTTAAGCTTTATAACTCCATATACACTCGGCGGGGTAGTTACCTTGTTAAGAAAACCTATAATGTCATAGATCATTTAGAGAGAGAACATAACAAATTTGTGCGAATAGTTTGCTTCAACTATTGATTGTAAGCCTATTAAACTCGTTCTCTCTAGGTTGGCTCGCTCATTAATCTTCAATCTACGTTCAATAGTCATATTGAGTTCTCATGGATGCTAGATGTAAACTGTATCAAAATAGTGTAGTTTTCTAGTTTCCGAATTATATGACAGTTAGAAAAAAAAAGAAACAAACATTCTGGAAATATCTCGCACTGGCTACTATAAAAAAAATTGAATGGGGTACAGCTCTGATCTTACAGGATACCTCATGGCTCATAGAATTGAATCGCTCATTTCTCACTAAAATATTCACACAGGGTATGGAGGTCTCCAGCGGTTCTATAGCTATTGGTCAACTAAATTAATTAATGGCAGGAATTGAAGTTAGTTTAAATGCTCATGTGCTGTTTTTGTCATGCGTCTTTATGTCATCTGCAAAGGAAAGTGTCGCCTCAAAGGACCTAATTCTGGGACTAACATCCGCTGCACATTTCAGGAAGGAGTGGTCGTCCATATAATAGCAAGATATCATTTTGCTGCCAATGTACAATGTTGAGCATTTTCCATGTCGTCATTTTGTCGATCCCCAATCTTCTAGGGTGTTTCTTTAAGCATTTCTTGATATCGTTTAATGCTTTATGCGATCCCGCCCGGCATTCAATAAGTATTATTTGATCGTACCATCTCCAGGAGACCATCCCATTGCGGCCGAATCATTTCCACCCAACTTATAACGCCGTCCATATCGCGTAATTGAAATTAGTGTAAAACTCAAAGAATAAGACCTTAATCTCTTAATTCTTTACTAATTTCAGTTGGCTCAACATAAATCTTCTCAATTATTAATTTAGTACAGTGGCGTGACATGTCACACTTCTTCTAGTTCTTTCGCAAGCTCGATTAATCCCAGTGGAAACCCGTCCAGGCGTCAATCCCGTGCTAACCCGTCATGCATGACTTCAAATTTGGAAATTATTAGACCTGAATATTTGCAGTGGCATCTGCTTCCACTGAAAGTATTTAAGACACAAGGCTGCCTCTTTAAATCACTGTCTTTACTCCCACATGCCTGTGTAAACTTTAACCATGACTTTATCAATTCTCAAAATTCTGCCTATCGAGTATCCTGAGAATCAATGTTCTTCTTGTCTACGGCGGATTATCACAGTAATTGTTCCCTAGAGTTATCTGCGTCGAGTGGTCAGTCTGTACTACTAATTCTCCACTCTAACTCTAGGACTCTTCTATCTACTCGGGCTGTTCAAAAATTTTCAAGACAGTTGTTCAAATCCCCAATGATAATCTGCTAAATTTCGATAATTATTGGAATTCTCATTAAACAGAATAACTACACCTTTCTGACACAGAAATATCCAGCATCAAGATATAGCGCTCGTCCAATTTCTTTATTTCAAGACGGTGTCAAATTACAACTGAAGGAACATACTAAACATATAACTGGTTTAAATTTCATGTAATCTCATCATGCCTTCTGCTGGCAAATATTTACTGTAAAATTCAATACTATCAAGATGGTTTTATTTGTCTTCATCTAAAAAAAAAATGTTTCAGAAATAGAGTCTTGGAAATCTCTACTAAAGACAAAAAATTATACATTTGTCAATTCAGGATAACCTTCCCTTGTCAGAGTGTATACAGCTGCCAAGCCAAAATACGCAGGGGAGACAGGAAGGAGAGTCAGCAATAGAATATATGAACATAGACGCAACGTTATTAATCAAGACAATAGGTCTCTAATTTTCCAATACTGCAAAGGAACAGGTCACACTTTCGCATTAGGAGAACCTAGAATACATTACAATAACATAAACAGCAAATATCAAAGGCTTATAATTGATTTTCTATTATTCAGAAAACACAATAGCATTAATAGAAAATAGCCCCATAGACGTTTTACTTTGATATCAGAAATCAATGATAATATTAAGGTTTTGCCACAAACAATGTGAATCGTAAAAGACAGCGGCGAGAGATGCGGTATACACCGCCTCAACATAACTTTCATTGCCTGATAAAATGCCAGTGAAACGGAAAGCATAAATTAAAATTCACGATTTATAATAGACTGTTAATCTCAGGATGCGTGGACTACTTCACCAATACTTAAAAATAGTATGGCTTTTCATTAGGTATATATTTCTAAAGTATAGGGGAAGAAACATATACTAAATTCGAGCCCCGCGGCGGGCGACATTGATGGGTTCCCGGTTTGGATAGTTGAAAAGGGAGGATACACGATGTGACTTATTAAAAGTTTCCTTACTTAAGTATATATATATATATAGCAAATTAGGCCAACAACCCCATGTATATAACCCGCAGGAAGACCTTAATGTTGTATAATAGCAGCACAGCTGTCAGTGATGCACTATCGGCATATGTCTTTACATCATCACATTCACAGGGAAAAAAAAAAAACTCTGTAATTGATTAAGGGTTGAGCTAAAACAAGGTTCGAGCATATAATTTTGTCAGAACAATGGTCTAAAGATGGAAACAGCCGCGACACTATTATACAATTTCATCAGACAACCCATGAAATCGTTATTAAATTGGGCAATCTATAAAACACTGAAACACAGACACTCGCGGCAATGTATGTGGCCGGTAATTTATGGGAGACTTGATTATTAGTAACATTCCCTTCAAATAGGTAAGAAACATACAACATTTCATTTAAACAGTGGGAATAGCACCATAAGGCATATTATGTATGGAATAGGTAACAGAGGAAACAAGAAAATTTCTCTAGATATTTATTTAAATATCTTAAAATCTGGGAACATGTCTATACTGACGAGATATGCTATTTACATAGTAAAATTTAGGTAGAGGTGACTTGAAGTTACTTTATAGCCCTTTAGGGCCCATGCGAAATCTAGGTTGGCTACTACACAAAAGGGGGGGGAACCTAGATCTCCATCTATTCTAGCGGGACAAAATATACGAACCCTAACACTCCTTTTTAAGTCACTTAAAGCCCTTTAGGGCCCATTCAGAATCTAAATAGATTAGCTTCTGTTCGAAAAAAAAAAAAAAAAAAGGGGGGGCTAAGCCATAATGGCAAGGGGCTTACCTTCTCTCGAAAGCGGCGGCAAGGTCTGGTCTCCTCTACGTCTCAGGCCCGTCTAAAAATCGTCCTTCTCACTGAGCGACTCCGATCGAATGCTGCCTTTTGGCAAAGAACCTTCTTTTATATCATCCCTCTCTCCATTTTCATTCGCCGAAAGAAACCAATCAAAATGGCCAACGGCTCCAGTATCAATTTCATAGACGCCCCAGGCCTCATCAAAATAGAACATATAGTATTACCAAAACAAAAAAAAAATCTCAAGAGAGAAACAACATGGCACTAGTGTAAGATTTCAGACTCCAGGCCTCTTCCATCAAAATAGAACATATAGTATTACCAAAACAAAAATCTAAAGAGAGTAACATCTACGGCGATAGTGTAAAATTTCAGACGCCAGCCCTCCCATCCACATGGATTGAAATACCATCCTCCCTTTTTCTCGGGACGATATATATATATCGCTCCCCCCCTCCGTCTTAGCTAAAATTGACACAGGCCCCTTTTCACTTGCACTGTAATATAACGCTTTCCTTTCTCGGTTCAGTCTTTTAGAGATCTTCCTTCTCCATTTTTTTTTTCTGGTCACCTTTACCTAAATTTTTGGTGAGGGGAATATATGTACATATGAAACAACAGTTTCCAGCTCGGATGTCTCTGGATGTCTTCTTCTTTACCAGGCATCAGCTTTCGGCATGGAAGTCTGGTGTCATCTGTTGTCTAGGTTTCTGGGCAAAAAGAATGGTCTGTAAGTCTATGTGGGAGGGAAGCCATGTATCCATTTGATTTGATTATACATACGCCTTCTGTTGGGGTATGGTTACAAAAACGTGCCCCAACACATTGATTACAATTTTTATCCTATTTTATTTTATTTTCTTAAATTATTTCATACAGTATGAGAAATGGGGTTGGATTGCCATGGTTCAAATTTAGAACGGTAATCAGTGCGTTACAATAGTCTACTGAAATGACTTAGAATTTTTTTTTCCATCATAGCCCTGATATAATCTCCCTCACAGCAGAAGTGAGTTCTGATAAATATTGCTGGCTACAATTTCTTAACTTTATTTTAATAGCGCTCTCTGCCAAGTCATACTAGCCTGTGCATCCAGATTAGGGCTAACATGCTGAATGATAGTTAATCGATTTTATTTTTTTTTAACGCATAGTGGATTGGGAGAGTGGCAAATATATGAGCCTTAAGGTGAAAATAGAATTGAAGATCCAGTTAGCGTACCCGTGAAGAGAGTTTGATCACCATAGAAAGACGCGCTTTTTTTTCTCTTCGTAAAACCTTTTTTATTTGAAATCAATAATGGATAGAAATCTGGTTTTAACATTCCAATGGCAGAATCTCAAGGAGTAGATCTGGTGACCAATTTGCGCGAGTACCTTTTAAATCACTGTGGAACTATTTATTAACTTATGACAACTACCTGGGATAATCTTTTAAAATATTCAAAGGAAAGGAGATGACTGGAGCTTGTGTCTACAAGACAGCTGAGATATCCCGAGGTGTGCTTGGACAGCTTTAAGCTAAAGCCAAAAGCCACCTGTGTTAGAGACAGGATCTATCTAATAATGGGGGTATAGGAGACAGGAGAGTTTATCGAGGCTCGATTTAACACTTGTATATAATGAGGAAGTTAGCGGAATGCGAGCCTCCAGTGCGGAGTAAAATCACCTAAAGGCTGTGAATAAAGATTGATAAAGTCGGGACACCCGAGCAAAGATATTACATTGAATATAATTCGGAACCTATAGGCGTGAGGCGGTATCGTGATTGGATTAGATGGCTAGACACGCAAGGAGGGAGGCCCCCTTTGACGACGTTTTCTGCCAAGTATGATCACTGGATACCGATAGACCGCCAAAAGGGTGTGTTCCCCACATTGGAAATGTCATTGAAGATGTGCCAGCATGCAGAAAAGAAAGGTCTAGGACGAGATGACGTTTCCTAAAATTAACATTTAAGGTGATATGCCTGGACTATAGATGAGGCAGTGAAGTCCATCTAGAATATGACGCTAATTCCAGAACAAAATGTGGATGGATCGAGCTGAGGTGACGACTCCATATTAAATATACCTCTATAAATTCTTAAATGTCCACATATATTTCCACAGTGAATTATACAAGTTGCACACCTATCTCATGAGCCAGGAATTTAATTATCAGACTGACAGTAAGGAATAATATAAAATTTCTAACCCAGGAACAAACAAGACCCCTGATATGCAACAAAGTCTACAAAATAATTTTCCTATCAAATTCTCAGTATATCATCATAACTCAACAGAAAACCCGGTTACAATTGGTATCATAAAGGGCGAAATAACTTTGTCCTTTCCCAATCCAATGTGCACCTGTTACCACATAGACAGTGATCTTATAACCACATTTGATTTCGTTTCAGCAGGTTGTGAGAGAATTGAACTCATGAAAATGCAGCCTTTTAATTACTATGCCTCATACTGTATAAATACATGAAGGAAATTTCTAATAACAACCGCTAAGTGACAACCAGAGCGAACTCAGAAGTAATGAGCCGAGGGGAAATTGACAGAGTTAGTGTAGACAGTTTAACTTTACGCAGGTCCACAAGGGTGAAAAGGCCCACACAGTGTAAATTATACTTAGACTGTCGCCACTAAATAGGATTTTGGAGTGTGTACGAAGAATCAACCCAATATAGAATGAGAAGTTTAGAGATTTCAATCTTTTCTTCTTTAACCTTTTTTTTTTCTCGAAGTAAGACTTCATTAGGATTCCATTTTTTTCTATACAAACTATTTCTTGTTAAAACCCGAGTTTCAAAGACCAATGAGAATAATGTATACCATTGTGAATTAACTATTTAGTGTAAATCTGAAATTTTAGTTATTATCAGGAGTAATAGGTGAAGGAAGGTGTAGGAAATCACAACTTAGAGGGGGGCTATGTCTAAAACAACAAACCTAATAGGCATCCTATGGCTTGTGTTGGGTAATTCAGAAACCCTATAATCCCTGGCCTTCAGGTAGTAGCTTTGAAATAGGTTTCTAATGAGAACATGAAAGGTCAATCTCTCAGAGTGAAGTTGTGAAGTATAGGGACCCTAAGCCAGGGGTAGAAGTTAAGTAGGCCCAGACTGTAGTCGATCCTTGGAAAGCACTTGAGAATGTTAGTGTTGGGTAGTGAATCGTAAACCCTATAAATCCATCTTTCAATAGAGTGCTGAGGTCGGACTACTGCAAAGGGGGCAGACGCACGAGGAAGTAAGAAGAAAGTGACTCACCCACGGTGGCTAGGAGAATGAATCAATCCGCTTTTATGAGGTGTCACGCTTAATGGTCCTTTATTCGCCATTATAATTTGTGTATGTCTTTATATAGAATTGTCGTGAAAAGTCGCTTGGTGTCAAGGCAAGGGCAGTTTTTGAAGTTACACTGATTTTTTTTAGTAGGTTAGCTTCCAGATTATTTAGAATTGTTAACAATTATTGTTAACAATCATTTATCGAGTATAAAGTATTAGTATATATAGAGCTTGTACAGAGGCATTTTCTTTTGAGTAACCTAGGGCTTTAGTTCCCAATTTGTTTTAATTTTATTATTTTATTTGATTTCACATTGTGTCCTGAAAGATGTTATCATTTGTTAGGATCTATTGATATAGATAAATGAGTATTTTGGCCTTTGTAGCAGCTTTCAACCTTAGTTTGTATGCGTACCGCGAATGATAGGGGGGAGGGTGTATGAATGAATTGGTGCAATGAATGTAGAAAAAGGTTAAAAACTATTATATTGTGAGCCCAAATTACATTAGAATAGGGTTAAGGACTTTAATAGGATCGATTTTTATTTTATTTTATTTTTTATTTCGAATTTTGTTAGGACCGAGAAGCCTCAAACAGGACAACTACAACTCTATCTAGTTAGAAAATATTCGCTCCCTTTTTGTTAGGTCCCTCGTTAGGGGGTATAATTTTCCTTTGATTTTCTTTTATCTTAGTTTAGCTTGAATTCTAAGGATTGTGGATAAATGATCCCTATCCCGACCCTCAGACTTGGAGATAGTGGAAGGCAAGGATCAAGCCGAATTTCCCACTCAACTCCTCCTCGCAAGAGGAAACGAAGAGGTATAGATTGAATTTTATGCAGGATGGGGGATTTGTTTTAGCCATGCCGTATAGCCTGGGGTATAACGGCGCGACCTTGGGTAACCGATCTGACACCGTAGTTTCGACGCTTTTAGCGTGGCTGGAGCGAGGGTGTTCCAGACGGGAGGTCCTGTAAGATTGGCAAGTAGGCAGAGATTGCCCAGTTATTCTAGACGAAGTGTTTGCGTCTATTGAATTTTTTTGGGTACCAGTTTGATCCCCCATAGCTAGCGGAAGTTTCTTCTAATAAAGGATTCGCCCTGCCATACGTTTTGTTGGAATGAATTCGAGCATAAGACCGATTCGAGAGGCAGAATAAGTAATTATTAGGACCTTCAACGAGTTTAGACTCGTTCCATGTTAGGATGAGATTTTAAAGTATTAGTTAACTATAATGACCGCGAACGAGACGCCAAAACAAGCCAGTGAGTCAAAGTTTTAGAAGTGTCGTATTGAGGACAGTAGAATTAAGAGCAGTTATACAGGGAGTAGAATTCTGAAGGAATTTGTAAAAGGAACCAAAATTTCAGATTGATAAAATTCAAACTTATAAGATGTAGATTTATAGGATTCAGGTCAATGAATAGAGGGTATATTAGTAGATGAAAGTAATGTGAATTTCTTGGAAGGGGGAGGTAGCTGAACTGTACACACCCCAGAGGCAAGGTAAACGGAGCCACAAACAAAATAGTAGAAATTGATTAGTCGCTCTGCCAAAACAGAAAATTTCTCTTCATACGGTTGTCACCCTAGATTCAAAAGGACTGTGTAGTTTAATAGAGGTCTGGGCTATGTTCCATTTGACCAAGATTCTGAATGACGTTCCCACCTGGGTTGAGAGTATTGTAACAGAGGAATCTAACACATAAGAGAAAACACACCCTCCAGTAGGATCGGGATAGACGAATATTACCCAGTGACCAACTCGTGATTCCAGACTGAATAAGATTGAAAACTTAACTGAGATACTAAACCTTGATCCTTCAGCGCACAAATATATATAATGTGTTTTCATTTTCTTATTGAATAGGTTATTATTTTATATCATTTATATTATATTATAATCATATACTATTCATTTCAACAAATTTATTTCCTTTGATATTCATGATATTAGTAATATTTACCTGCCATGTTGCATTTTTTTTTAACATGTTGTCGTGGCTTATTCTTCCCTCAAGGCATGATCTATTTTATCCTTATTGTCTTTTATCCGCCTTACTTGTATATGTATATATATTTTGTCATCATATATAATTTTGTAGTGGTTTTCTTTATCATCTATCATGGGATGATTTTTATCATATTTAATCACTATCTGCATGATACGTGTTTTCTTCAATATATATATTATACCCATCATATAACATGGAAGGATTCATTTTATCATTACATATTTCGTGCCTTATTTAATAATTACTTTCACAATTTGTTTCTGTAATTTTTTTTAATTTAGCAAAAGTCATCATGTCATAGGCTAATTATTATATACCAAGATATTTCTTTCAGCTAACTATAATTATCCTTTCCTTTGATTGTATATGTATAACTATACCACACGAATGTCTTGATTGGTATTTAAATAAAGATGCTGGCATGTTTTAGGAGTTGGACTAGTCAGTTATTTCTAAACGACTTCTTGGCGCCCAATTTTTTATATATAATATGTAATAGGGAAATGTTCTAACTGTATTGTTAGCAGAAAGAAGGTAGCAATGAATCCAGCAACCCAAGAGGCAAGGATGGGGTTGAGAGGACTTACCACAAGGAAGGCCTACTCCTCAAGGCCAAAGAAGAAAGTGGAAGGGTGGTATATATACCCATGAATGGTAAGACAGATGACCTTGCTTACTTCCATACATATGATATGACTGTCCCCCATAACCTATGTTGATAACAGTGTGCTGACAGAATAATAACACATAAAAACCCCTTTGCCAGGATGCGCAATGCCCACTAATGTTCGGAATAATAAACATCTAGAATGGCATACCATAATTTTGACTAGCCTTATCTTCCCTATAGGTTTCGGTACATCTGGCTTCACCTAGTAATGGAAAATGCATTTTGCTAGAAATGGGCCTGCTTTCATAGTAACTGATGAAAGGCAGATGAATAATGAGTAGCACAAACGCATTTGTCCATTACTTGGCAGGGGGAGGATTGTTGGGGCACGTTTTTGTAACCATACCCCAACAGAAGGCGTATGTATAATCAAATCAAATGGATACATGGCTTCCCTCCCACATAGACTTACAGACCACCTTTTTGCCCAGAAACCTAGACAATTGATGACACCAGACTTCCATGCCGAAAGCTGATGCCTGGTGAAGAAGACACCAGTGACATCCAGAGACATCCGCGCTGGAAGCTGTTGTTCCATATGTACATATATTCCCCTCACCAAAAATTTAGGTAAAGGTGACCAGAAAAAAAAAAAATTCTAAAAGACTAAGCCTTATAAATATCCTTCCCGAAAAAAGGAAGCATCACATTACAGTCCAGGTAAAAGGGGCCTGGGTCGATTTTTAGTCAAGACGGGGGGCGATATATATACCGTCCCGAGAAAAGGGAGGAAAGTATTTCAATCCATGTGGAGGGGGGGGCCTGGGGTCTGAAATTTTACACTAGTGCCGTGGCTGTTTCTCTCTTTAGATTTTTTTTGTTTTGGTAATACTATATGTTCTATTTTGATGGGAGAGGCCTGGGGCGTCTATGAAATTGTATACTGGAGCCGTTGGCCATTTTGATTGGTGTTTCTTTCGGCGAATGAAAATGCCAGCCAATAGAAACTTTGGCGCGGCTAGCGAATGAAAACGGAGAGAGACAAGAATAAAAGAGGGTTTCTTTGCCAAAAGGCAGATTCAATCTGAGTCGCTCAGTGAGAGGACAGTCTTCAGTCGGGAGACCAGACCTTTGCCGGCACTTTCGAGAAAAGGTAAGCCATTTGTCATTATGACTTAGCGCCCCCCCCCCTTTTTGTGTAGTAACCAACCTAGATTTCGCATGGGCCCTAAAGGGCTATAAAGTAACTTCAGGTCACCTCTATCTAAATTTTACTATGTAAATAGCATATCTCGTCAGTATAGACATGTTCCCAAATTTTAATTTATTTAAATAAATATCTAGAGAAATTTTATTGTTTCCTCTCATACATATTTCATTCCTTTTGCTTTATGGTACTACCCCCCACACCTTAATTTCACAAATTGTACTAAATTTAGAACTACCGACTCTGTTGGAATAGAGTTGTGTACTATATCTTTGCTGTGATATATTGACACAGCGACAGTTGCAAATTACGACTTTATTAGGGCTACTTTGAGGGTATCTATCTGTCAGGTTTTAGTAATGTTTGTACTTTTATGTGTTTCAGTGCGTTATTCCATCATATTTACCATTATACCATATTTTCTGATTCCTCGGGCTATTGTTACGCTGTTAGGAGGGTACGGCATGATGCAAACAGATTTGTATGTTTGACTATTGTTTGTGTTATTTGGGCTATAAAAATGCCTTAATATGAATCTATTTACAGTTGATCTGTAGAAATTATAGAGATCTGTTGCTATAGTTTTCCTCTATGAAATAGCTCCCAGCGTCTTCAGTGGGTTGCTAAACCTCCAGAAGGAGTCTTTTATAGATTGCTCAATTTAATAACGATTTCATGGGTTGTCTGATGAAATTGTATACTAGTGTCGTGGCTGTTTCCACCTTTAGACCTTTGTTCTGACAATATTATATGCTCGATCCCTGCTTTAACTCAACTCTTAATCAATAACAGAGTTTCCCCCCCCCCCCCTTTTTTTTTTACTTATCCTGTTTGCACATATTGCATTACATGTGATGATGTAAAGACATATGTCGATAGTGCATCATTGACAGCTGTGCTTCTATTATACAACATTAAGGTCTTGCTGCGGGTTATATACATGGGGTTGTTGGCCTAAATTGCTATATATATATATACTTAAGTAAGGAAACTTTAATAAGTCACATCGTGTTTCCTCCCTTTTCATCTATCCAAACCGGGAACCCAACACTCTGATTTGTTTGGTTCCAAAAAGACATTTTTTTTGTGTGTTTGAGGCGCAGCTCTGCTTTTTTTGAGGTATTGTAAGATTATTTCAAGCTGGTGTAAATGTTCGTCGAATGAATTGGAACACACCACGATGTCTTCTAAATAGCAAAGGGCCATTTTCCACTTCATTACCTTTCAGTATCTTGTTCATCGTGCGCTTGAATGCTGCAGGAGCATTACACAGGCCAATGGGCATGACTAGGAATTCGTAGAGTCCGTCAGGGATAACAAAGACAGTTTTCTCTATCTTTTCGTCCACTTCTAATTACCAATACCCCAAACGGAGATCCATCGATGAATAAAAATTGGCTCCTTCAGGTAGTCAAACGTATCATCGATTCGGGAGAGTGAGTAAACGTCCATTTCAGTAGCTTTGTTTAATCGTCTGTAATCGACACAGAAACGCTAGTTACCTTCATTTTTCTTTACTAAAATAACCGGCGATGACCATGGACTTTCTGAATGACGTATAATCCCGGCGTTTAGCATTTTATCCACTTCCAGTTGGATTGCTTGGCGTTCTGTAGGGGAGACTCGGTATGGTCTATGCTTAATGGAATGATGGTGTCCAGTTTCAATTTCGTTTGGTTATTGAAATTGGCTTTTAATGACTCATTATTTGTATAAAATATCTTATCATATCGTTTTAAAAATTATATGAGATTGCTGATCTTCTGATAAAAATCATCACGAAGCAAATTAAAAAAATATAAAATTTCATTTTTATCATTATTTCTGGCATTATTAGAATTCTTCACCTCCCTATTAAATTCAGAACACTCTGAAATAGCCGTTAAATGATTTTATTCAAACTCTCTTGAATTTTTCCCAGGCACATTCCTGTTGGGACAAACCAAAGGCTGAATAATGCGCAGGGAGGTGCTAATCCTTTGTCTATCAATACATTTTAAGGTAAAAAAATTACCCGATTTTACCCATACAGTTCTTCACTCAACATTTATTAATTTGTTAGATTCGCCTGGCATACCAATGTTTTTTATAGCCATAACTTTTCCCATGGAATTGGCCCCATTGGTCTTTTCCAACCTGATTTTGGCGCGTCCACAATCAACCACGGCGTTTGATTCCTCTAGGAAATCCCATCCGAGAATAATACTTGGGTTACTATTGGGGAGGAAAATAAACTCAAGCGGCTGTCTCAATGCATTGATGCTCAAGCTGATTGTGCATCGGCCAATTGACGTAATTAAGCAATCTCCTCCAAATATATTGAAATATACAATAGCGATATATATATCAAATTTTTTCGTTATTTTTCACTTCATGTTTCACACTTATTTTAATTATCCAAATATTAGTAGTTTTACTCATTTTTTTTTGTATTTATTAAATTTTCCAATCGTAGATTTTTCGCTTCAAATTTTACTTTATATTTTTATCATCACCAAATTACTTTTTGTTTTTAAAATAATTGCGTTTGTATTATTGAATTTTAACAATTTCAAATGCTAGATAATTCATGTTTCTAATTCAATTGTCAATTACTTTTCTCCTTCTCTAATCAGAATTACCTCATTTTAGAAATTTTCCTTGGGGATCTACTCTGGATGCCCAGGATTAATCTATGTACGTATCTGCCCGAATGTACAGGGTCCATTATGAAAGAAATGAGCATTTACTGGCAAAATACATTTATTGATCGTAATTTGTGCAAATGTTCAATATTCTTCAAAATACATTCCTCCTGCATCAATACACTTGCGGAGACGCGTTTGCCACGCCTGAAAGGCACCCTGAAACTCCTCGACAGGAATGCTTCTCAGGAACGTTGTAACATGGTGTTGGATGTTTTCCACGGTTTCCCAATGTTTTCCTTTCATCTCTCTCTTGAGTCGCGGAAACAAAAAGATGCCACATGGAGCTAAGTCGGGACTGTAAGGGGGGTGAGGGATCACCGGGGTGTTGCTCCGGGCCAGGAAGTTGGTAATGATGAAGGCTGTGTGGCTGGTGGCATTGTCATGGTGGAGCTTGACCTTGTCTTTAATGTCAGTCCTCACGCGTGCGATCCGGCGTTTCAATATCCTGAGCACCTCCAGGTAAAAGGCTGAGTTTACAGTTTTTCTCCGAGGTACAAACTCACAATGGACTATTCCTTGGATGTCAAAGAAGACAATGATCATCGTTTTGATGCGCGACTTGCTCATTCGCGCTTTCTTGGGGCGTGGGGATGATTTTGTGTGCCATGCACAGCTCTGCCTTTTCGACTCTGGGTCGTATTCAAACATCCAGGATTCGTCTCCGGTTACTACAGAGTTCAGAAAGTCCGGTTCATTTTGAATCAAATTCAACAATTCTTGACAGCGCAAAACTCTAAGTTCTTTCTGGTCTTGCGTCAACACTTTCGGCACAAGCTTCGCACAGACCTTACGCTTTTGCAGATCCTCGGTCACTATCCCATGTACCACAAATGTGGACATGTGTAATGTGTCAGAAATTTTCTGAATGCCTTAGAGCACACGATCCACGTTCTCGTCAGTTCTGGCCGTTGTTGAGCGTCCTGAACGGGGTTCGTCGGTGACCTCCTCCCGGCCCTCCTTGAACGCCTTGTGCCACTTCCCAAACTGTGATCTTGAAATGCAATCGTCCTTGAAGGCTTTTTGCAGCATCTGGAATGTTTCGGTTGCATTTTTTCCAAGCCTCACGCAAAACTTTATGGCGTATCGTTGTTCAAGCGAACGCTCCATCGCGCTTTGTTACAAAAGTTGAAAACACACTTCAAGCGGAGGCATGTATCTCCCCTCACACTGCTCGAACTCAACTGACGACCGGATTGATTGAAAGGGCATATCCCTCCACCACATTTCCCACGGGTATACCGTGCTGCCATCTATCGTCGCGTCACAATAACATTATGCTCATTACTTTCATAATGGATCCTGTATATACTTTGCTTAGAAAGTTTTTTTTTATTTAACCTTACTTGAAATGCTGCTTCTAAGAAATCAGAATATATACCAATTACAATTTTTAAGACACTATTTATACTCTTATAATATGTCTTCACAGGCGCTTCGGGTAAACCCAGGGGTGTTGCCCAAGTCACTCAGCTAGTTTTTAATAAAACACTAAAATCGTTCTTATTGGTTGACTCAAGATAGGAGAAATATGAATATTTTTTCAACTCTGAAGATAGTTCTTCATCTGTAGGAGTAGGCAAGAGTGAAAAAAATCTGCCTTTTACCATCCACTCCAAGCGGACTAGACTACTGAACTCAGAATTCCATTTAGGCGGAAAATGTAGAAGAAGACACAGGGTTTACAAAAGAAATCCATTCATGGAAAACAAGTGTACTGTACAAGAAGAAGATTGCATAAGCACTAAAGTATATTTGTGAAAAGCGACTTTTGAAAAAGGGGCATGTAAAATATACGTCAAAATATATAATTGTAATTAAATTTTGCAACACTGTCAACTAATTTTGTAGTAGTGTGAATAAATAAACTTGAATAAATTGATGAAGTTGTGTGCTTAATATAAATATAATCTCTATAATATTTGGTCTGTGTATACGTGAAAGGAAAGCAAGGTGTTCTTTGACTCAGGAATAAACAAGGCTCTTATGTCAATAAAGAAGATATAAAATGAATAGTATAATATTGTTGCGTCGTACCCAGACGCCGTTCATGTTCTTTATCTAGTCAGGGAGTATAAAGATGACTCGCGAGTTCTTAAGGGATGCATCAATGAAAGGAGTACAATAAGTGGGACTTGCCTTCAACTTCTGCCGTCAGAAGGATTTTTGGCACCATGTATGTCACTCTTGTGAAATGCCCCCGCTTCACACTGTACCCGTGCAGTCTAAGCTACACAGCCTTGTAAACCGCTCCGATGTCGGGCTCTTCTGGCACCGCTTTGAAGGATCGTGGATGATACGAGTGTGGATACTCCCAGAGACAACTTGCCACTTCTTCCCACACCGCCGATGCCACACACCCCCACACAAGAATCCATCTGAGCGAACTATCCTGCCTTCAGGCCGACCGCTCTATCGGCTTCTTCCCACACGACTCCCAACGGGCTGTCCGTCCATCCCCACCCCCTGGAATCTGACAATCGTCACATCCTTGGGGTCCTCCCTGTAGACTTCCTTATTTTCTGTCTTACCCACATCTCTTGGCTCTCTTCTTCAAAGTATAATACAAATCAACGTTTCACCGCCATTATTCCAGATAATGTAGTTTGCTGCACTACTATAGTAAAATAATTGAAACTCAATTTGTGTGGCTAAAAGAGTTTTTGATATAAGCAACCCTTATATATAAACAAATGATGATATAAATATATTTTTATTGAATCATCCTAAATCTATGTAGAAGGATTGAGTGGAGATAAAAATGTACAACACACAATCAACATACGACTCAATTACCTCTAAGTTGGGTCAGTTCAAGTAAAGTTAGATAGACTCATCAGTGGGAATATCTACGATCTTCTCAGTCCTAGGTGTTGATCACTAGCCTTTGGATAGATGTTTGAACATGGAGGTTGTGTTTGATATGTGAGATGTTCTATACAACGTTGATACTCACGGACTGATTTGACTGGAGTCCTCGTTCGACTTAGACAGGTCCTTGGGCGAACACATTCCGCAACTAGCAATATATTAGAAGATTCTAGATATGGGGTGGGATGGATCCAGAGTGAGTGGAGTAAGGGCTGGACTCGGTTCAAGTTCAGTTAGTCCGAGTGCGCGGTAGTCCGGAAAAGAATGGCTGGCACGCAATTTATAAGACAATTAACAATCAGGGATGAATAAGTGTGCTCGTGACAAGATATGTCTATTTTATAATCTGGCATAGCTCGGGCTGTTCCTACAGTCTAATCTAGCTTGAGCTGTCCAAGCAGTTTTGTGGCTTCAAAAACGTTCTTTATAGGAGGTGTCTCTAAGGTAACAAGGCTCATGATATTTTTCCTTCAATATTACCATGCCTTTCCCTCCTAATAGTTTGATTATTTCAACCACGGAGATTTACAAAAGTTGGATTATAAGCATAATGATAGAGATATTCGTTAGAAGGCGGAATGGCGGAGCTATAGCGAGAGTTGGGAAAAGGAAGGTTTGTTAATTCTGGTTCAAACGTCAATAAGTAGACGACAATAGATAAAATTATCGATATATATTATGATGAAAAAAACAATAGAAAAAAATAAAAGATAATTGGGTCAGGTGTTGATATTAAAAATAAAGAAGGCATCTCCTGACCACGAGCATATGTGCTTTTTAGATGGCAGAGCGCCATCTAGTGGAGCAAAAATAAACTAAACGTTTATTTAGCTTGCTCCGTGATATTTGGCCAACCCAATTTCTTGATAAATCAAGAAAAGCCATCCACGAACGCGTTTCGCGCTGTTGGCGCTCGTCAGCGTGGAGTAGGCTGTAACCACAGCGACCAAAAATATTTTTTATCAAGAAATTGGGTTGGCCAAATATCACGGAGCAAGCTAAATAAACGTTTAGTTTATTTTTGCTCCACTAGATGGCGCTCTGCCATCTAAAAAGCACATGTGCTCGTGGTCAGGAGATGCCTTCTTTATTTTTAATATATTATGATGTACAAGATAAAAAAAATTGCTAAAAAATGATACCAAGAAAGCGAGTCTGTGGAAGACGAAATTAGAGATGAAATCATAACATGGCGCCATTCTATGGCAAGTCTGGTACTAACGGACGATTGTCCTGTGCAGATTGTCAATAAGTTATATTATATATAAAATTAACAATATTGTATTAATGAATCGATTTAAATCTCCTTTGAATATCTGACATGTTTGATTTATCCTAAATCTATGTAGAAGGATTGAGTGGAGATAAAAATGTACAACACACAATCAATATACGACTCAATTACCTCTAAGTTGGGTCAGTTCAAGTAAAGTTAGATAGACTCATCAGTGGGAATATCTACGATCTTCTCAGTCCTAGGTGTTGATCACTAGCCTTTGGATAGATGTTTGAACATGGAGGTTGTGTTTGATATGTGAGATGTTCTATACAACGTTGATACTCACGGACTGATTTGACTGGAGTCCTCGTTCGACTTAGACAGGTCCTGGGGCGAACACATTCCGCAACTAGCAATATATTAGAAGATTCTAGATATGGGGTGGGATGGATCCAGAGTGAGTGGAGTGAGGGCTGGACTCGGTTCAAGTTCAGTTAGTCCGAGTGCGCGGTAGTCCGGAAAAGAATGGCTGATGTCAAATATTGCATTAATACATTAATTTATTTTTGAGGTTTTGTTTTCTTCAAATTTGAAAATATTTTCGGCAATAATTATTCACCATGGTCTTGGCATATTGGGACTGTCGAGAAATGACCGACAACAAGAATTCTAATCGTTCAAAAAATGCAGTTGGAAACATTCATTTAGAGGGAGTTATGTCGGATATTCAACCAAGAAAGAAAAATAAGATCCTATGGAAAAGTAAAAAGCGCAAAATATTTTTGAGATTTGGCGCGATAGTGATTACATCCGAACTTCGCTAACTAGAGCCTCAGGACTAATGACAATAATTATTTGACATTCTATTTGATAATGCCAGGTGGATCCCGAATTCTCTTTTATTTGAATTGTCACATTTTGGTAGAGAGGTAGTTACAAGGAGGCAAAGTTAAATCTACGAGCATTGATAAGGATGAATCATATCGATGAAATCTGCTAGAAAGCCCGTTATGGATTCGACATGAATGATGTCGTTCAAATCAGGGGGGAGAAGAATCGATCAGATTGATTTATAATTGTAAAGTTGGTATTCTGTATATGATGCTATAAATTTGAATAATGTTGCTGGGGATTATACGTGCTTGCTGATATCAAGGGGGAAGGGGTTATATGATAAGACATCAAACGAAACAAAGGTATAGTAATGCTAACAATTGAAATCTCTAAAGAGGGAGAAATATCCAAGATGGTCTGGCATAATACTCTACTGGTATATATTGAATTATTCCCTCTATGACTTCTTCTTTTGAAGCGGTAGGAGAAACGGCTCTTTAAAGTGGTGGGTAGAGTTATGGCGGTGGTTCTTAGTTCAACTCGCCGTTAAATATGGTCGCTGAGTTGACATTCCATGCCGTTCGCAATCGCCGTCAAACTGTTTATGCGGACACTTTTTTTTTATTGCTGATGACAATTTTTCCTTGATTAGGAGCTCAGAACGTAGCTGTACGATCAATTAGGCTATTCGAGTAATGTCAGTCTTCTCAGTTGGTAGTGATAGAGGGCCGCTGAGATCCGTCATTCCGCATGTAGTACGATTAACCGCAATCCTGGTAGGTTACGCGCGCGTATCTAATCTACCTCTATCAAACTAGAAAACGTATTGGTAAGCATGACCCTTTCTTATACGAGGCAACACGACAACTTTTTCTAACGAAGAAGCAGCGTTTAAATGCATTTTTTTAGAGGAACCTGCTGTACAATCTCTTCTTTCCAACACATTGTAACTGTCGCTACCTGCGCCTCTTCTGTATAAATATGTTTAAAATCTAATAATTTGTATATCACAGCATCTTCTTCCTATGGTGTCAATTTCACGATTTTAGTATGTCGCGCCTTCTCATAGCATCAATTTTAATGGCCAGTAGTGTAAATAAGAGTCTGAAGATATTTCATAGTCTTTCAGGCGACTGCAGAACCGTGTTGAGTGCCTATCGTCCGTCTGAATCGCCATGTTACTGCCTGGGACCTTCGAGCACTGTCCTTCGTTCTTCTTTCTTCTGAAGTGTGTGTCTCGATTCTCTGTGTCAAGCCGCTTCTAACACAAATATGGTAAAACTGTGATTTTTTTTTTAACCATGTAAATCTTCCAATCTTTCAAACTTCAGGAAAGTAACATAGTTGTAAATAGTAGTTATATAAATTATAAAGTAATATATGGGGAAATAACCTATGGACAAAGTAAATGGGGTTTCGCGTTATTCCGTCGGGGCCAGGTGCTTTTTTACCTCCCGTTTGACGCAGAACTGTATAAATTTCAGAAGAATATATAGATTCATATTTTTAAACCAAGAATAATTTCTCTATTTACTCTTTGCTTATTTTCTAAACAAAATTTTTTATAATAGAATATTCAAAACTTTCGTCTGCTGTTTTTGTACCTGTGGACTTACGAAACAAGATTGTTGCGTTGTTGTGGTTGACAAAGAATAACTTCCGTGGGTACTAGGATATTTAGGACTTTATTTTAGCCCATCGATAAAATAATTACAGAAGAGTGCAAAATAAAACAACAATAAATAAAACAGCAGTTACAAACTCACCAACTGCAGCACAGTGAAGGAAAGCAGGAGCAGAACAGGAGACAGAAGTTGGTAGAACCTTCTAGAATCTTCCACGAAGTATACCGGCGTCGGCGGTAAGCAGCAGTCCGACCTCTTGAGACAGCAGCGTTTGCTTGGAGTCCCAGGTCGTAACGGTCGAAAACCAAGGGTTTAGACCATCTTTCCACCGACCCCCTTTTAAAGAATATCTAATTGATAATGCCACCATAGATTATATTTTTCTTATTAAATAATATATAGTTTTTGATTTTTATTGTTCTGTGAAAAGATAAGCAACTTTTTTAAAATACCTTCTTCAATAATTATAATTTGAATATGTTAATAGGTCATAAATTTTTGTTGTTGAAAAAAATACCTAAAAATTGAAAATATATAAAATTTTCTGAACATTTACATTACAATTTTTCACAATAATTAATATTAACATTGTATCGTATATTGGATTATTAATTTCTAATTCAATACTATAAAACTTAATTGAATTACAATGTAATCACTAATATACTCATCAAAGTATTTTATTTCTATTATAAATTTTTATATAGATAATACTCTAAAATACAATATAACGCGGCTGATGATTGTAAAACGAAAATTGCAATTATACCGCGAATGTTTCTTTTAAACAAAAATCGAAATTTATTTTAAAGAGAAATAGCGATTATTTCTAACTTTAAGGATGAAGTATGATAGGATGAATTGTGAAGAGTAATGACAAACGGAAAAATAAAAGTGTCCAGGGATGGGAAGATTATTTTTAAGATAATACTCTAACAGAATTTTCAGTTGTAAAGTTTGAAGCTATCTCCTCCAAAGATACTAAACTATACCTAACGATCTATATACCAAAACGTTTTCGTTATTTTTACTTTATGTGTCCATCCTATCTTTATTTTCCAAATATTAATAGTTATTTTTATTTTTAATATATTTCATTTTTCAATCGTAGGATTTTTGTATTTATCATCATCAAATTGCTTTTTTTAAGCAGGTTCTTTTGTATTATTGCTTTTATTTATTTTTAATACTATATTTTTCGTATTTCTTATTTAATTGTAAATTACTCTCATTTTAATTGTTAACATAGTTTGGTTATACAATTTTTCATTCATATTGGTATTTTTTCACATGAGAATTGTATTTGTAAGTGTTATCTTCTCTGTCTATTGTTGATTACTTTATTATAATTTTAAATATAGCTTTGTGTGTTACAGTTTTTCATTTAGATTTTTTCACATCAAGATAACAGCAATAGTTGTCATATTTGTCAGTATAATCAGTAAAGGATATATTTTTTCAGCTCCATTTTTTGTCCGGTATTATTTTTATCTCCATTCCAGTATCTTTTCTCATGTCTTTGACAAATGTTTATTTTCACATGATTGGGATTTCCTTTTATGAATTCTGGCATTCAAGTTTTATAGTTTTGCTTTGCTTGGTTCTTTTTTAACTTTTTTTCCAGCTGCTTCTGTATCATGCCTCGGAGACGCCGTGGAAGACTCCGCTAGGCGGGCTTATATGACTTGCCGTAAGAACAACACCCCTAATCCTATTTCTTCTGTTCCCACTGAATATATTATTGGGGACCTGGATATAATCTGCCCTTACTGCTCAGCCCAGCATTTCTATGGGGAGACTGTTGGCAGCTCCTGAGGAGTGTCCCCAAGTTTATTTTCAAATCTGCTGATATTTTATAAAATCAATTATAAATGCGATATTTATATATTTTCCAAGTTAATTGGATCGAATGTCGAGAGGCGCGAAGGAATTATATCCAGATTTACCCCCTCGTTCAACAGGATTGACACCTCGGCTGTACTTGGGGGTGTAGCCCCCATAATCGATGTGACTCGTTCTTATAGCATCAGTGCAGCAATGATCTCTACGTCCTCAGCACAGAAGGACAGGTAGCTGAGGGTGATATTGTCCGCTCCTCTGCTGAATGGGGAAGTCTTTGAAGAGAGTGTGTGCTTATTCTCAATTACGAGGCCTTCCTCAATGAGACATTCCGCGAGGGTCTTGGTGACGAGGCCGACGAAAACGTAGTAATTCATCCTAGCCAGTTGTAGAATTCTGTCCAAGCTAGTTTAGAACCTATAGGTACTCGAGCTGGCTGAAGTCGAGTCCGTTCTCCACGTAAAGACACTGGTCAAAAATGCCCGAAGACTGCTTCACCTTTGATTCCACGATTCCTTGTCGCGTTGCCTTGATCTCCTGTGCAGACAGTAGACACTTGGTAGTATACTTGTTGCGGGAGGCGTTGGTTCAGCTGTCTGTGGAGTTGCCGGACTACGTATTTGGTGTACTCAGAGAAACTGATGTCCTCCGTCTCTTCCTGACTACCTTGCTGAACCTAACAGAGTATTCAGAAGACTCATTGTGCTCCATTTTAAAACACAACCGCCCACACCACCGGGAGCAACAGTTGCAATGCCTCAGCCAGCCGCCGTTTCTGAACTTATATTCCCAATGCAGACTGAGGGCGAATTTGCATATCATAGCTTTCGCCATTATCAATGGATTTCTCCAGTAAATTTGTTTTAACGATTCCTCAGTTGTGGGCTCATCAGGGGTAGGAAATCCCATTGAAATCATATTTTCTCTCTATTTCTCTTAGAAGCCGTTAAAAATTTCTTAGCCCTCAGTGTTGGGGCAGGAGCGCGAACAAAAATACCCTCGCTTCTATTACGTTTGACGTCGGAAAAGAAAAATAAGAGTGAATAGAAAATATTTTTAAAAAGCGATAACACATATATAGTTTTTCAAGTAACAAAATAGTTTCTGAGATGGGTAAAGCGTCATCAAAGCGTAAGACACAAGAAAATATTTACGAAAGAGCTAGACCTCGTAATGCTCTCAGTTTTCAAAGCGCAATGAAAGAAAACGCTATATAAAAGGATAATAAAAATTAGACCAAAAGTTTGAAAAATATATTTTTTTAAGGGTTAAATGGCATAATTTGATGACAAAATACTTGTGACAACTAGTACACCAGCTGTGGGAGCTATTACTTTTTTAAAAGCTTTTATTTAACGTGCTATTCTGTCTGTCCGTCCGTCTGTCCACAAAATCGATCCACATGCAATCGATTTTGAATATTTTTATAGAGCACGTAGGAATCTGATATTTGGTACACTTCTCAGACCCCGGTGACAATGCAAGTTGACAAATTTTCAGAATTCTGGGTTGTCAGGTTGGCCGGAAATTGACAAATTTCCAAATTGTCTTTCAAATTTTATAAATTAATTTTAATATACTTCCAGATCACATAAAAGTATGAAACTTTTAACACTCACTCAGTTCAATGAACAATGCAAGTGTAAACATTTTCAGACTTCTGGGTGGTCAGAGTGGGCAGAAATGAACAAATTTCTATATTTCTTTTTGTCTTGTGTTACGCCCCTTATATTGACCAATCAGCCGCGAGCAGGCCTCCCTTCTATTTAAGGCCTAATCCCCAGTGAACTTTAGATTCTAAGTTTTGCAAATTATGACTAAAAATTAGCTAGATTAATAAATAAAAATACATTCTTTAAAAAAAGCTTTTATTTAAATGCACTAAAAAGGAAAAATAAAATATTGTATCTTTTGTTATTGAGCAATTAGATGTATCTGAGTGAAAATAAAAGCGGCGGGGAACGATCATATTTAGAGAAGAGGTAAAAATATAGCAAACACTTATAAAAATTGCTAATAAGCTGCTACATTTCAAATCACATTAGGTTCGAAATTCATGATGATCGTCTCCCATAGCTTTTATTTTCACTCAGATACATCTAATTGCTCAATGACAGAAGATACAATTTTTTATTTTTTCCCCCTTTTTAGTGTATTTGAATAAAAGCTTTTTTAAATGTATTTTTATTTATTAATTATTTCCAATATTACTTCCTTGTCTCTTTCCGAAAATATTAATATTTTTCCGAAATATGAAAGCGACAAGTCAAACAATATTGATATTGAAAAAATTGGCATAAGTGATATGATTAGAGAACTGAACGCTGATTAAGAAATTTCCAGACATATATATATATATATAAAATAAAAAATAATATCACGTTACCAAAGAAAATCACATATAACAGAAAAGATCTGCATTATTTACAGAAATGCCTTTTTTCAACTGTCAATTAACCATTAAGCATGATCTATCTCACAATGTCGAAAAGAGAACACGAAGCAGATAAGCTGCATAAAAAATGATAGCCAGTATCAGCTATGAGTTTATTGTGACACTCGATATGGAGTGGGTTAATCCTATTGACTCTGATAACCTAAGAATTATTTGTTTTTTTCAAACTCCAAATCTATCAGTAAAAAATCGTTTTAGGCAAGTCAATGGAAAATTTTATTGCAGATTTATGTTTGCGGCAGGGTTGGACTAGAACGGCAAGCCTATTTTGACAAAAGAATACTTGATTGTGAGAACTCATATTCTTGTTTTACTTTTCGAAAAAGCTAATTTTGTATGCTACAGGGTAACACGAGCTGTTGCTCCACCAGGATAGAACAACGCGTCCTACAATAGAATTTCTAGAGCAGAAATAACAAACATAACACTCACATGAACCTTCTATGTTAAGATCTGGAGTATTTTTATTTTATTTTTCTGTGCTTTTGACTTTTTGAAACAGAGGTTACGAAATTTGAGACCTGTAATAATTGGAGATCTTTGAAAAGTTTGCTTGGAGTGTTCCCCCAGGAATAATATTAATCTAAACATTTTACAAAACGTCCATTATATCCTAGAACTATAGATGAAGGGCGGTGGTAAAGATGTCTGTACACACATTGAATATAAAAATGTTTAAATAAATTTAGGTTTTACAATCGAAGTTGAGATATCTACAATCCTGGACACCTATTGTAAACTTGGCATGATCACATAAACATCCTAGTTGAACACAATACTTATGTACAGTAGAATCCCCCTGAAAAGGACACCTAATTGCAAAGTGTCCTTTAGAGAGAGGTGTCCTTTTACTGGAGAGTTTCTAATTAGTAATAATTATGAAAACTGTCTTTTTTTTTTGTAGAGAAGTGTCCTCTAGCGCGAGTGTCCTCTCATGGAGGTTCTACTGTACCATTAGACTACGTCCAGAAACCGTAATTGGAGCGTCTTGAGCCTCCCGAAACTTTTCTTCAGACACGGCTCCACCAAAGTAAAAGATGTAGAACTACAGTCCGAAACCAGAACTTCGTCAAAACTAGATTTTGCCTCTCAACATCTCATCACAAACAGTTATCCTTAGGATTCTGCAGGACAAAGAAAATTGGAGAGACATCTTTCATGCCGACAAGGTTTCTAGAGATTTGCAAAATTTCATATTTTTACATATATTTGTACCAAATATAAATTAATTTCTGATGGTATCATATTTAGCGATATATTATCATTGTCTTTGAAAACTTATGTTCAAAAATACTTTCATCAATTAGTGCTCCTGATAGTTGGGACTAAGTTGTAGATGACCAACAAGTCCTAGTTATCAGAAGTAAGTTGCTTACATATATATAATTTGTTTTGAACATATTTTTTCTATAATATTATCTATATATCAGCTTTCTCTGAGAATTTTGAATCAAAATATTAACAATGAAGTACAAATGTTTCTCTCTCACTATTATTTTTATATTCTTAATAATAGATACGTAAAATATATGTCGGGAATACTTATTTAAATATTTTATTTTGAATTGAATAATTTTGCTCATGTACTCTGAAGATGTTCCTTTTGACCAATTGTCTTGAAGCTGTTGAACATAATGTTTTCAGTGAGATGAACCAGCTCTCTATGAAATTAACCTCCAACTCCATTTGAAAATAACAAGATGAAACAAGAATTTCACTTGTGAAAACAAGATTTTACTCGGATAAACATCTTCAAGAAAACGAATCAAAAGATGTCAAACAGGTATTCCTTCAGATTTGATGATCATATATAGTGATTTATTTATTCTCTCACATGATATAAATGTGATTAAATAAAATAACTTGCAAGCAATAATTTTACGAAAATTTAGAATACGAAGTATATTTTTATTTTCAAAATGAAGATTTTGTCATAAAAATTCAAGTTTTGCATGAAATCAACTGTTCTAAGAATTCGAGCAACTATATATTTATATATAAACGTATTTCTGAATCACCTAAATAATTAAAAGCAACCCTTTCTCAACTTATACCTGAATTTAGATAATAGAATAGTTAATTTGACTGATTTAAACCAATTGGTATATAAGTATGTAATTACTCACTATTATCATCAAGTACTTTTATGAAGACTAACGTTCAGGTTTCACTTCCAACAAGATGAAGAATGACAAGAAGATATACCTTCCCAAACTACATCACCTGACATCAGAGTAACAATACACACACACAACACACATACTACACAAACATATTTTTTAAAGTTCAAAAATAGTACAAAATTGAAATTGTACTTGGATCAGGTGGATAATTAAGAAAAAAGGCATCTCCTGATCGTGCAACTAAAAATTGTTGATGCTTTTTTCTTAAAATATTTTTAATCAGTGAAAAATTTCTCCCCTGCCCATATAAGCAATTATCAATACTTAACACATACAATTTTTAAAATTTGATTCTTGTTGTTGTTTTTTAGTTGTAAAAGAATTATTTTAAAAAGTTGAGATATATATGAATATCAGGATATTAGCCGAGCGTATGCATTTTTCTGAAATATTTTCTCTATCACATAAAATCACATTTTCCAAATTGTGGATATGTCACCACTAATCTACAGGAGCTATAATTCTGAGAACACCTACATTTAAACTTCTCTTCACTCCGAAAAAATACATGCATATAAAATAAACACGTGTAAAAATATGGAATAGTCATTTACATTATGTTCATATTAGTTTAACATAATGTATAAATTAAAAAATAAATAATAAAAGGGTCAGGTGTTGATGTTAAAAATAATGAAAGCATATCCTGACCAGTTGCACATGTGCTTTTTAAATGGCAGAGTGCCATCTAGTAGAACAGAAATCAACTAAACATTGATTTAACCTTGTGAAGTTCTATTTTAAAAGAACGAGTTTTACGAGACATGAGAAGATTTCAGACAAAAGAAACTCTAACTTTATTACTTTTCCTACCTATATATATACATCGCGCTTCTCGCGGACATGCAAATCTATCATCCTTTCAAAAGAAACAAAATGTAAAAATATACAAAACAAAACAATACTATGCAAATATCTCGAGGTATGCGACAGACTCCCCCTCCATGACCTCTCATCACTCCTGTGATGGGACTCCGGGTGGTCTATGATGAAATTGTCCTCCGGCCACTTGGTGATGGTTATATCCTGCTTCCAGTTGATGGGGGTCGAGGTTACATTAGTGATTTCTGGCCCTACCCTCACACCACCTTTGACAAGGCATCTCATCTTGTACGATTTTGTCAATGTCTCGTTCTCTAGATTCGGGTTGGAATTGAAGTCAAAATGGATTGAAAATCCCATTGAACCTTCATAGCTCTCGACACGAATGTCTTTAAGATATGCCAGAACAGGCTCGTCATAGGGTTGGATTTACTTGCTGGCCTGAGGAGCTTTCTTCAAGACAACTAGCCAGAAATATGGGACTCCCAACTTATCCAAGGCTTCAGTTTCTGAATGAGATTTTTGACTTTCTTCAACGGCAATCTGCGTTGATGTCTCCTCAATGAATTCAGTATGTATTTCATAAGCAGAGCCAAATTCTCGCATTTCATTATGGGTCCAAATTAGCTGAGAAACATTCTCGTAAAAAACACTCGGATTAGGATTATCATTCTTTACAAGTCGAGATATCTCAAAATCTTTCAACTTGGCAATGCAGTTGTTGGTTGGGATTTCATAATTCTCTCCTCCAATGTCGTAGTTCAAAACCTTTTGAGCAGTCGGTCGTATCAGAATATTTCTGGGACTTATATCATTGTGAACCAACCCGATGTTTTGCTCAGCATGACTCATCAAAATACAAATCTGACAAAGAATGCTCATTAATTGTTCTGGCGAAAGTTTTCCATTTTCCAATACTTTCTTTAGAGATTTCCCTCCATATTCAGGATGAAAAACGACAAAATGAGATAAATTCATATCATTCAAATCTAAATTATTATTCTTTTCAAATATTATTGAAGATAGTGAAAAGAATAATAATTTAGATTTGAATGATATGAATTTATCTCATTTTGTCGTTTTTCATCCTGAATATGGAGGGAAATCTCTAAATCCTGTCGGCTGCGCCATGTTGTAGGGTTCTATTTCGCCAGTACCAGACTCCTTAGTAGGCCATTGTTCCCCAGTACCAGACTCCTTAGTAGGTTCTTTTTCGCCAGTACCAGACTCCTCAGTAGGCCCTTGTTCCCCAGTAACAGACTCCTTAGTAGGTTCTTTTTCGCCAGTACCAGACTCCTTAGTAGGTTCTATTTCGCCAGTACCAGACTCCTTAGAATGTTATTTTTCTCCAGTAGCAGACTCCTTAGTAGGTTCTTTTTCGCCAGTACCAGACTCCTTAGTAGGTTCTTTTTCGCCTGTACCAGACTCCTTAGTTGGTTCTTTTTCGCCATCTACCATTTCATTTTGTTCGTTGAAATCTTCTTCATCTACCATTTCATTGTATTTGTTGAAATCTTCTTCCTCTACCATTTCATTGTGTTTGTTGAAATCTTCTTCCTCTACCATTTCATTGTGTTCGTTGAAATCTTCTTCTCGATCTACCATTTCATTGTTTTCGTTGAAATCTTCTTCATCTACCATTTCATTGTGTTCGTTGAAATATTCTTCTTCATCTACCATTTCATTTTGTTCATTGAAATCTTCTTCATCTACCATTTCATTGTGTTCGTTGAAATCTTCTTCATCTACCATTTCATTGTGTTCGTTGAAATCTTCTTCATCTACCATTTCATTGTGTTCGTTGAAATCTTCTTCATCTACCATTTCATTGTGTTCGTTGAAATCTTCTTCATCTACCATTTCATTGTGTTCGTTTAAATCTTCTTCATCTACCATTTCATTGTGTTCGTTGAAATCTTCTTCATCTACCATTTCATTGTGTTCGTTTAAATCTTCTTCATCTACCATTTCATTGTGTTCGTTGAAATCTTCTTCCTCTACCATTTCATTGTGTTCGTTGAAATCTTCTTCATCTACCATTTCATTGTGTTCGTTGAAATCTTCTTCATCTACCATTTCATTCTTATTTTCAAGAAGAAAGTCCATCATCAAGCGCTGCTGCTTCGCCATCGTCCTGATGAGGCTTTCAATGGTCGAATCTGATAATCCTGTCGGCTGCGCCATGTTGTGAAGTTCTATTTTAAAAGAACGAGTTTTACGAGACATGAGAAGATTTCAGACAAAAGAAACTCTAACTTTATTACTTTTCCTACCTATATATATACATCGCGCTTCTCGCGGACATGCAAATCTATCATCCTTTCAAAAGAAACAAAATGTAAAAATATACAAAACAAAACAATACTATGCAAATATCTCGAGGTATGCGACAAACCTGTTCCCTGATATTTAGCCAACCCAATTTCTTGATTGGCTTTTCTTGATTAATCAAGAAATTGGGTTGGCCAAATATCAGGGAACAGGTTAAATCAATGTTTAGTTGATTTCTGTTCCACTAGATGGCACTCTGCCATCTAAAAAATCACTTGTGCTCCTGGTCAGGATATGCTTTCATTATTTTAATAATGTATGAATAGCACAGTAACTTTGTTTTTTAGATTTGTCTTAATATACGGTAAGTTTAACTGGTAAAATGTTATCTATTTAAATTTGAAAAGACGTTTCAGCATCACACTTTAATAATGCTAATGCAATGAACATTTGCAGCTCTGCCACAAGTTAAGTCTGTGCTCAAACCCACTGAGAAGGACGAATGGCAACACTCTAGCATGATATCATACCATTCAACCAATTCACGTGCTACACACTTGGAGGAAACTCTTGTCTGGAAAATGGCCAGCAGTCGCATAATGATTGATATTTAGGGCAACACTAATATCACCCACTATCTTTTCTTCCTCATATCTTTCATTTGAAAAAAAAAAATTCATCTCATGTAGAATTCCACCAAATATGTTGATAAAAAGGATATACGGTATTCACTATACCGTGGGACACCCGAGTGTCCTATGTCCCCAACATTACTTTCGTTACGTTATAGAAGACAGGGAGTCATAATCAGCCGAGCAGTCAAATACTGCACGGATCCATCACCCCATTAGGTTAGTTGAGTTTTTCTGCTGATAGGGGCGAGATTCGACCCTATGTTTTGTATATGCTTATAAACTTTACCATCTAAACCTTTTTCATAAAGCATTCCATTAGACTTTCAAATTTGAATCCGCTACCTTTTGCATAATATTATTTGTGAGGTTAAATTTGTAAAACTTATTGATTTCGCTTATCATTTCTAAAATATTTCAAAGCCAGAATTTATAATTTTAGCGAGAAATTTGCGTGAGCAAGATATAAACCCTATATACAGGGTGATCCAAAAGTATTGCACAACTTTAAAAATTAATAACTCCGCGAATATTTGCGCTAGAGCAATGGGGTAAACACCATTTTGTTCATAATGCAATGGAATTTTTTATGGCAAATAATGAAAAATTCAAAATGATTTTAATTACAATTTTATTCGCTAGATGGCGCTCTACCAGAATCAGAGATTCCGAGGCCAAATTGTTTGATAATTTGAAAAATATGACTGATCGACATGTATTTTTCCTTTTTGAATACTAGGAAAGAACCTTAATAATATCAAATGATAAATTAATGAAACACCATTTCGCCAAAAGTAGAAGAATTGGATGACGATTTTTAAATACAATCTGAGATATGTAAAATAGGCATATGCAAATTAAAACAAGTAGTAAAAAAAACTGATATTTTAGATGCGGTTTGCTGGATTCCTCTCAGCGATTTAAATTTCGAAGATAATAAATTTCAATTTTTTCAAATTAACTCTCTCTCAGTATCGATTATATTTATATTAATTCATTTGAAAAATATTTATCTAACTCTGATAATTTATTTTACTCTGGAATGCCGTCACTACAGGATAAAGCACTCTTGGTGATTTTTTTTATTGCAATTCAGAATCCCACCGAAGCTTTACGAGCGTTTTGTACCTTTAAAGGTATTCGAAGCGGTAAAGGACCCATGAGTTGCTATTCTCTATAAGGCGAATGATAAAAAAATTTGAGAAGACTGGATCTCTCTGGAAGGAAAACCTCGGAGTAGAAGACCTCGATATGCAAGTCAGTGGCTTTTACGGTTTCGCAGAATGTTGACGCTATTGAAACGTTATCCACATATGGAGAAGTAATTGATCGACAAATTCCTCGACAAACGGGGATTTCGTGTGGAACAGTTTGGAGAGCACAAAGAATTTTTCTTAAAAAATACCTGTACAAAATTCAAAGATTTCACGAACTAAAAGTCGGCGATTTTGAGAAGCGTCAGGAATTCTCTGCAAGGGTTTTCTGGCAAATTAATATTGATGAAAACTGGCTGTCGAATGTTCTGTGGACAGATGATGCTCACTTTTCTCTAAACGGAGAAGTTAGCACTCAAAATAGCCGCATTTGGGCAACAGAAAACCCTAGGAAATTTACAGAAATACCACCTTATCAGCCCAGAGTTACAGTTTGGTGCGGGTTCACCTCTTCTTTTATTATTGGGCCATTTTTATTTGAAGAAATCTATGGAAGAACTTTTAAAACCGTTTCTGTAACTGGTGAACCATTGTTCAAATTTTGAGAGAAAAGGTTATTCCCATATTGCAGGACAGACAAGCACTAAACGAAATAACATTCATGCAAGATGGAGGACTTCCTCATATCTCCCGCGGTGCCAAACAATTTCTGAAGGATACGTTCGGTAAAGATCGTGTGATAAGTGCCACTTTATATACCAGTGGCCTCCAAGATCACCAGACTTGACCTTGCGATTTTTGGCTATGGGGATACATTGAGTCGCGTGTTTATCGATGCCGGCCTACAACATTGGTCATGTTGAAGGCTTTTATCAGACGGCACGTTTCATCAATTTCAACAAATATGTCTATCGTCTGCAGGCGGTGTTTGAGAATGTAGGCCGCCGCATTGAGCAAGGATTGTGACCTAATACAAGAGAGAAGGCAGTTACCTCATGTGTTATATAAGCTGCCATGTATTATGCTATCTACCAATATTTTGCAGCTCTTTGTGTTGGGTTATGGGGATAATAAAGGCTGTCCTCACATCTTGACTTTTTTTTTTTGTGAACAGTATTTTTTTTGTTTGTCATTTGCTCACATCTTATATTATGTCGTGCAGGCCAAAGTGTTATAACTTCTCGAATAATACTTGTACACACAATTTTACCCCTTATGTTTAGTTTATCGCTTTTCGCTCATTAGAAGAAATAGCATAAGGAATATTCTCTGTACACCCCTAAATTTAGAAATTTTGGGCAAGAAAATAATACCGAATTATTTTACTATCATGTTATTCAACGCAAAAGGTCGATCTAAAATTGATTTTTATTTGAGGGGACACATTTTTAAAATTTTGTACAGTATAATAAGCAATGATAACATTTGACAAGCCCATAGGATATTTGTAATAAAGTACGACAAATATATTTTGTCACCCCTCTCTTTATTTCATTTGTTGGATCATGACAAATTTCCAGTTGAATAGTCAAGTGTCGCCAATTTGTCAAGAAACTACATTTCTTATAGCAAGAAATCCTATTAGTAGTGCCATCATAATTTTTGATACAATATTAACATTTCAAAAAATCGTGTATTGATTTCAGCAGTGTTTTTCAAACATTCAACATTTGACAAAACCGCATCTAAAAAAAAAAAAATTATTTCATGTTTTAATTTGCATTTACCCATTTTTAATACCTCGGATTGCATTTAAAAATCTTCATTCAAATCTTTTACTTTTGGCGACTGGTATTCAAAAAGGTAAAATACGTGTCGATCAGTTCTATATTTCAATTTATCAAACAATTTGGACGCTGAATCTCTGGTTCTGGTAGAGCGCCATCTAGCGAATAAAATTGTAACTAAAATCAATTTCGAATTTTTCATTATTTTCCCTAAACCCCATTGTACCCTAAACACAATGGTGTTTACCGCATTGCTCTAGCGCAAATATTCGCGGAGTTATTCATTTTTAAAATTGTGCAAGACTTTTGGATCACTCTGTATAAAAATCCCGATCCATCAAATTTTGCCACTCAATTAAAAAATTATATGAGTAGGATTCGACCTCAACCAACAAGACAAACAAATCAAAATAATATTTTTCTCATAAAGACTTAGACACCTGCTCACACGTCTTTATAAGAAAATATTTTGTAAAAAGAGCATTATGTCCATCATACGAAGGTCCATTTCCAGTAGTATCAAGATCTTCGAAGACATTTACAGTTAAAATTAACAACCAAGACAAAGTTATTTCTGTAAACAGACTAAAGACTGCATTCATGGAAAACACCCCTCAAAGTTTCCAGCATTGCTCAATCCTACGTCCGACAGTGCTGAGGAAACTACACATAAGACAAGTAGCTACACCACTCGCTATGGACGCCACGTACGTTTTCGACTTTAAGCCTTCACTGGCGGGGGAGTGATGTAGCGGCTCCCAAATATTAACTTTTCATATTTTCATTATATATTTTAATTTGTTTAATAACTATTTAATTCAAATATTAAATTAAAATATTCATCTTATAAATATATAATGCTCATAAAATATACTTTTTAAAATTATTTAAATTAACATTAATATCACATTAATTGTTGTCATAATGATATATATAATAAAAATAATTATATATCATTATAAATATAAATCATAAATCATATAATATATTGGTCGAATCCTGTCGACTCAATGTCGAATCCTGTCGACTTACTGTCGAATGGGGGGTGGTGTCGACTCACTGTGGGAATGCTGTGGACTCACTGTCGAATCCTGTCGAATTGTGTGGTTGGGTGGATATGATTGGATTTGGTCGGATGGTAAGGATTTTCCACATGGGGAAGAACGAACACACCTGGATGGGGTATAAAAAACACCTTGCGAGTGGGAGAAGGGTGAGATTGAAGGAGATTGGCCTTTCACATGATGGAGCGTACACTATCTTGGTTGGAGCCTATGTTGAGCATACCTAGCTCGTAGCACGGTTACCTACCTTCTTTTTCCTCTTGTCCGAGATCATCGTCATCTACTCTCTCAACTTCTCATTGGTTGAGATCGTTCCACGTGCTCTCTGATGATTCGCTATCAATTTGTCATGCTTAAATGTGATTGGTTGTTAATTCGTCATGCTTAAAGGTGATTGGCTCAGTACCTCCATTGTCGCCATGATTGCAATCCTCCAGGAAGAAGAAGACCTTTGAACTTAAGTTTATGGGTCCAGGGCAGTGACCTTTACTTCCTGGATGATACAATCCTGTACTTTGTTCTTTCCCATCTCGCGAGGCCTAACTTTTATTAAACCTTTTGACGATACATTATACAAAGATTGTGGTGGGGTTACATAATCCTATATACAGATTATCACATATAATATTTATACTATAATATATCAAACACATTTATCTAAAGTTTTATAATATTGAAATGATATTTGACCATCACACACACAAAAAAAAGAACATCAACATGTAGTATACAACAATTTAAAACCTTCTGATAATTTGTATCAAATAAATTTAATTGAAAGTTCAGTTTATGATAAATAATTTGTTGCCTGACTCCCTTAGAATTCCATGCCGCCCACAAATGTATAGAAATGGAATATTATCCAGATGAATGGAAAAAATCATACTTGAAAATAATTTCAAAACCAGGCAAAACTAGTTAAGAAGAAAATTGAAGTTATAGAACTATATCATTACATCTAATCTCTCTGAAATATTTGAGAATATAATAAAAATGAATTAAATAACTTCTATTTGGAGAATGATTTAATGAGCTCACACACACAAGGCAACACGGATTCATGAAATCTAGATCAACAAATACTGGAATGGAAAAATAATAGAAACTATATTGAAGCATAAACAAGAACTGACTTCCTTGATAACCGTAGATATAACTGGTGCATTTGACAATGTATGGTGGCCTGTGATCATTAGAAGAATGGATAATGATAATGTTCCTTCTGATTTAACCCAAATTATAAAATATAATTCGAACATTGAAAGGTTGTTGAAATTCACATACGAATCAGCAACTATTTGTAAGAAACTAACTAAAGAACAGGGTGGACTTTTATCCCCACTTTTATGGAATATTTTGATTAATGATTTGTTGATATATTTCGAATCTCTGAATGCAGATATCATAGGTTATGCAGATGATGTCACAATAATTTGCTGGAATAAGACTGTAGATTGATTAAAAACCATAGATGAATACACCTTAAAACATGTTGTTGAATGCTATAATAGAAATAAATTAACGATCATTACAGAGAAAACTAATATGTTATACCTACATAATAATCATAAAATTCCTTATAGGATCAATAATAATATAATAATTGCCAGTTAATCAAGTAAAAATTCGAGAAATGACATTTTCCAATCATAAAAAAAAAGTTAACTTTACACTTCATGTTAATGATATCCTATGTAAATCAGGACGAATGAAAAATTTATTATGTTCATAAGCGGCAATATGTAGGGTTGAATACTCAAAAGAGGTTAACTTTATACAAAACAATCGCTGTAAACAAAACCTGAACTCTATGCAGCACCAGATCATTTGATGGGCAGTTAAAGCATATAAAACCACTTCATCAAACTGTGTACATTAATCTGTTAGGAGTGGGAATTTTCTAGACTATGTACACAGTTTGATGAAGTGGTTTTAAATGCTCTAACTGAAATAAATTTTGATCTAGCTCAACTATCAACAGAAGATTTAATCACTTATGAACCCCTAGCTCAAATTATAGTCAAGTCATTTTTAGAGTTAGAAATGAAGTTTTTGTCAATACAAATGAAATGTTTAGATGCTTTTTTGTGTTTGGAATTCCAAATATTTTCCGTCCCGATATTTTTGAGAAATTTTTGGCAACTATCGGCGCGGTGAAGGAGCCGGGATGGTTCTGTGGAGGAGAATTTCAAGACTCAAAACATCTACTTCTGGAATGTCTAATTTTTCGGGATTATAGGGAAAGAAAATTCGGTGGCATCGGACAGCTACATGAATTGGTAGATTAGAAAAGAACATATAAACATTTCAATCAATTTTGTAGATATACAAGTGTATATACAACTATCTTTTGAACTGGGAAAAAGAGGGATGGAAATTTTGAGGGAATTGCTTTGTATGTTTGTCTTTTTCTCCTTGAACTTTCTCCTTGTATATAACCAATTTGTTATGATGTTGGAAGTGTATTGACGCAAATATCCCTGAGTTTAGGATATCGCGTTATAGGATGTTAATAAGGTTAAAAGAAAAAATATTAGGCGCATAATTCTATATATGAATTTGGTCTATTGAATCACATATATTATTTAAAAGTAATATTTGAATAGTTTTTGTGGTAAAAATGTATTTGAAATATATTTTACATTATAGGTTTCGTGCTTAACTTTGGGAAACGGAGGGATAAGAAAATAAATATTAAAGACCTTTATACAAAAAAAAAGCGATTTTATTTTTCATCCGAGTGAAAATTTTGAAATATTTCAGGAGATATAGTATAATGTTTTTAAATCAAATTTTGGTTAAATATAAGTGAGGATATCAAGAAACGCTCGCTACCTAGCGACCGTCCATTGTTGGGGTTACTTTGAGCCTAAACTTTGCTACGACTTGTTGCCCTCTGAGATTTCTACTGTGAATACATTTCTCTTTGAAGCGAACTCTACCAAAAACAACAACAAGAAGAAGAATGGGATCCTGTCTGGGTAAGTACTGCCAAGTGTGTTGCCAGTCTCTTCTAACCGGTGTTGTTGCAGGTTGTCCACGGCCGTGCCGGAGCAAGGTAAGAGCTGCTTTTTGAATTTTACTTTCTTCTTTTAAGTTGAATTTGCAAATGATGCGTTTGAACAGTCTCTTTTTCTAATTTTTATTTTGAAAACCCATCTTATATATCGAAGAGAAGAAATAAAACAATTAATTAAACATTTCTATTTTTAAAAACTTGAGCGTACATATAAGATAGTAGAAGTTTAATAATGAGTCATACAAGAGAGTGGGAAGTAAACACAGGGGGCGATCACGCGGTTGCAACCCGCACAAACACTCGCGGTCTGACACCTCTATGATTATCCATGTTTGTTTATAACCTTAATTAACTGGTGTTTCTAAATAAATACCGAATTTTTATACATTTGAAACCTATAATTATGGGGACCAAATCAGTAAATATCAAAATTTTATATTTTGTACAAATATTCTTTTATCATATTCTAATTATTTTCCTAAAATCACATATAAAAAAATGACACGAAACTAAAAGGCAAAACATACACAAATAGTTTGGGAAACTTTGGGAATAGCTCCTTGGTCTAATAAACTTAAACTATCCTAACCTCACCTAATCTCTTCATAGCTTGTGTAAACCCTTTACACTAGAGTTGTGTTTGTGAACCAAGAAGTTTGTCCCGAGACCTCCAAGCAGTTATGTCAATGATTTATTTCCCTTAAAAACGTATATAAGGATATTTTTTTATTTATATTTTTAGTTAATATTTTTTTTTTTTTATAAATTATATATATATTATATACAAACATATTTTAAAATACTTTTAGATCGTGCTATGGTTCAAAACACATACCCCTCTTTTAAAAGGGAAATTCTTATATTAAAAATCGAACATCAAAAAGCACTGTTTAAATCTTTAATATTGTCACGTATAAAAAGTAGAAGCGAAAATCTTAAGGATGACAAGGCCATTTATTTTTATCAAAACAATTTCAGACATATTAGAATAAAATAATAGGAGAGACCAATAAAAGAGAAATATGCTGAGTGAAAATATATAAAAATTAATAATCTTTACGAATGGAATAATGAATGTTCCGATTAAAAGCTCTTTCACTACGGAAGTTGTGACCCGCACCTTGCAAATTTTGCTGCTACTGGCGCGGATCTTCATATTTTGATCAAGGTTTTTCTCAGCGTTTTGAAAGTGGTCCATGGTGGCTTCACGTCTTTTTTCTTGTGGTGTGAAGCAGAACTCTAGGAACGTCGTCTTATTGAAGAGCAGTCTTTCACACGCCGGGAATCCTAGAGTCAATTGCAGAAAATGTAGTTCACAGAACCCATGGCCTCAAATTCTCTTTGCCGATATTCAGTTTGTTTTCTTTAATCTTCCCATATTCTCCACCAAATTTCCATCTAAAAAATAAGACAAACTTAAGGATGGCAAGACAATTTATTTTTATCGTAACAATTTTTAACTTAGTAGAATGAAATGTTAAAAAGCAATGAGAAAAATATGTGGGTAACAGATTAACGAAATTGATAATCTGTGGTTGAAGAGTAATAAATAGTCTATTACATTATCAATGATAACATACTCAACAACTCGCCTTTAACTGATATCGCATGTTTATAAGCGCTTGGCAAATATTTTTATTTAAGAACACCATCATGAAGCGTCATTTCACCCTGCTCTTCGCAACGCTCTTCTCCTCTTTGTATATTCAAATTACAGACTAAAATATCGCAATGATTTGAAATAATCTATTGCAGAACAACACACGCACTATTCACCTCTGTTTGAAATCAGAAATCGTTACTCTCCACATAACTGTAATAAATAGGCACGTGTTGTATGGTGTGATGTAGAGGTGGAGGACCGTCGTGGGATGGAGCCGCCGCAAGGTAAGGTCCTTCTTTGCTAACACGGACTGTTGTGTGGAAGAGGCGGCTCCTCTGGTAGAGGAGTCGTCGGAGGATGATTGGCGATCGGCGAGGGAGTCGCTGTCAAGCAGCGATTCCTCACTGGACATTTGGTTCAGTGGGGACGAGGGCGCGTAAGTAGTGACAGCTACCATTTATTTCTTGATGTTGTAACTTTGTTGTATTAGATGTTGTAACTCTGTTGTTATAGATGTTGTAACTCTGTTGTTAGAGATGTTGTAACTCTGTTGTAATAGCTATTATTTTGCTTATTTATTATTATCTTTGATACATCCAAAATCTCTCGCCAAAACTCTGGACTGGTCATTATGAATCAAAATTTTACGGTGCCAAGCGGCTATAAACATTTTAAGATGGAAGCTGATGGTGAGGAGGTGATTCTGAATTATTTTTTTACAACGGGGGCTGATATAATAGAGGTGGTCAGCCACGCTGGTGTGCGAATGGTGGAGCACATCAGATCGCCTTGGTTGGGGGATTTTAAAACATATAAAAGGTGTGTTCAATAATTTCCCGGAAACTTCCAATATTTCAAAAATATAAATAATGAAAATTTTCGAACATCAATTCTAATTGATAGAAAGTTTTAGCAAAACGGTAGCAAATAGAATCACGATTTTTACGCGCAGCACTGAATAAAAAGAATATCAAAATATCACTTCAAGTAGCCTCTTCAATTTTAAATGGATTCAAAACTGAACAGCAAGTTTGTATGATATTTTATTTCAAAATATATAAGTCTTTATTCGAAACCTCTAATTTATTTTAAAATAGTCATCGGTGCGATGTGATCATTAAAAAATCAGCCATATATGAATGATATTCAGTTTTTTTTTAAAGTAGATAATCAGTGGGGGATGATGCACACGTTGCCGGTCATCCTTCACAGGATTTCTGAAATATACAATAAATAGGACTAGTCGAAAAAGGAAAATCCACTAATCGACCTACCTTACATCGCGATAGAAACTGGGATATCTTAATGTCCAATATAGGGATGATAATTAAAGAAGATCTGTAGTTGAGGAAGACCCCTGCCAAATTTGCTCTTAAAATGCTGACACATTTGAACAGAAAAATGATCAATTTGATGGTTCAAAAAACATGCTTGCAATGGTCGAATTAAACCCTAATTGGAAAGAAAACATAATTAACTAAAGAGAGACGAAATATGGGTTTACGGCTATGACCCCAAACCTAAACGCCAATTCATGAGGTGGAAAGGAGAAGATGAGCCAAGAACAAAGAATTCTCGTCTTTACAAGTCAAAAACCAAGATTTTACTAAATTAATTAATAATCACAGAGGGATTCTATTCTACGACTACTTTGAGAAATAACAAACAATAAATAAGGTAGTTTATTCAAACATTCTGAGCCATGAAACATTCGCCTTAAAAGGGGAAATCTGAGAATCCAAATAATAGTTTTTCCATCACTTCAACGCTCGACCACACGCTGCTGCATATGTGATGAATGTTCTAGCCAAGAACGGAATTCTAATACTTCACCAACCTGCTTATTCTTCAGACTCATCGCCTAATTATTTTTCCTATTCCTAAAAATCAAAATACTTTGAAAGTGAGGATTTTCACACAAGAGAAACCATATTTTCAGAATAAAAAAAAAGGTCTTGAAGAGCATCCTGAAAGACGACTTCTGTAACTGTTTTGAAGCATGGGAGAAATGATGGAAGCTGTGTATAGATGCGTGAGGGGAATATTTTGAAAATACTAATAAATAACTTTCTTAGTCTCACCATTTTTCCTATTTTTGCCTTTTCCTTGTATATGGTGAGGTTTCTAAATTTTAAGATGGAAGCTAATGGTGAAGAGGTAATTCAATTTTTTTTTTTTTTTTTTTACAACGGGGGCTGATATAATAGAGGTGGTCAGCCACGCTGGTGTGCGAATGGTGGAGCACATCAGATCCCTCTGGTTGGGGGATTTTGAAACGTATACAATGTCTTTAACAGATGAAAAAATTAATACACAAATGTTTCTTTTCATAAATAAATCAAATTTCTACTCTACTTACTGCGATAAAAAATATTGGGAGGGTTTGGCTGATCAGTGGTGAACACTCCAAGCGGTTTCGCTGATTTAATCTACCAGACCGCTTCTTTAGAGCTCTAATACTAAATTGGATCATTCTGCTTATATATGCTACACTGAAAGGTGTAATCTCAAACTGATATTTAGACAAAAAAATTGACATAAGCTTTTATGACAGTAGAGTTATATTTGAATATTTGCATCGAGCAATGCTCTTTCTCAAACAATTAGGACAAATTAGGCATAAATTAATGCAAAGAAAAAGCGCCAAACATATAACAAATGAAGTCATTAAAACATGGATGTTTCTTTTCACGAATAAATCAAATTATACTGTTCTTACTGCGATGAAAAATATTTAAAATCTAATTTATTTGTGAAAAGAAACATTCGTGTCTTAATGTTTTCATTTGTTATATGTAGATGGCGCGTTATTATTTGGCATTAATATTCATGGTGTGTGTCTAATAAATTATCGGAAATCTCCAATATTTTTTTAAATACGAATAATGAAATATTTCGAACACCAATTCTAATGAATAGAAATATTGAGCAACACGGCAGCAAATAGAATCACCATTATCCACGTTTATCCATATTTAAGTAGCCCCTTTGATTTTCAATGGTGTCAAAACTGAAAAGCGAATTTGTATGAAATATATTTCAAAATAGGTAAATTTGTATTCGAAACTTCAAGTTTATTAAAGGTAGCCCTCGGCGATTATCACATTAGAAAGGTCAGCCATATAGGAATTGTATTCACGATTTAAAATAGCAAATAATTAGAGAACAATGATACGCCCGATGGCCGGCCAAACTTTCACAGGATTTCTGAAACAAACAAAAAAAGAGTAGTTGAGAAAAAAAAAATCCACTAATCGGGCTATGTTACATCGCGATTGAAACTAAGATATATTTAAAAATTTTGATGTAGGAATGATAATAGGAGAAGATCTGTATTTGAGGAAGACACCTGTTAAATTTGTTCCTGAAATGCTGACATTCGAACAGAAAAATTATCAAGTTGATGGCTCAAAAACATGCTTGCAATGGAAGAACTAAACCCTAATTGGAAAGAAAACATAATAACTGAAGACGAAATACGGGTTTACGGCTATGACCTCAAACCAAAACGCCAATTCATGAAGTGGAAAGGAGATGAGCCAAGAACTAATTAATTAATAATCATAAAGGGATTCTACTCTACGAATACTTTGAGAAATAACAAACAATAAATAAGAATTTTTACTTAAACTTTCTGAGACATGAAACATTCGCCTTAAAAAAAAGTGTAAATCTGAGAATTCCCAATTTGGTTTTTCCATCACTTCAACGCTCGACCACACGCTGCTACATATGTGATGAATGTTTTAGCCAAGAACGGAACCCCAATATTTCACCAACCTGCTTATTCTCCAGACTTAGCTCATATTCTTAAAAATCAAAATTCTTTGAAATTTGGGGTTTTTGACTAAAGAGAAACCATCTATGCAGAATCGAAAAAGGTATTCAAGAGCATCCCGAAAGACGACTTTGTAAATGTTTTGAAACATTGGAGAAACGATGGAAGCTGTGCATAGATGCGAAATATTTTGAAAATACTATTGAATATCTTTCTCAGTCACCATTTTTCTTATGTTTGCCTTTTCTGGGAAATTATTGAACAGACCTTTTATATGGTGAGGTTTCTAAATTTTAAGATGGAAGCTAATGGTCAAGAGGTAATTCTAAATTATTTTTTACAACGGGGGCTGATATAATAGAGGTGGTCAGCCACGCTGGTGTGCGAATGGTGGAGCACATCAGATCCCCCTGGTCTTTACTGCGATAAAAAATATTTGAAATTTAATTTATTTGTGAAAAGTAACATTGGTGTCTCAATGTTTTCATTTGTTATATGTAGATGGCGCGATATTGCTTTGTATTAATATAAAAGGTATGTTCAGTAATATTTCCCGGAAACTTCCAATATTTTTTAAAATACGAATAATGAAAAATTTCAAACACTAATTCTAAAAAATAGAAAGTTCGAACAACTGGAAAAGAATTTCAAAATATCACTTTAAATAGCCTCTTCGAATTTTATTGGATACAAACCTGAGCAGCGAATTTGTATGAAATACCGCTGTTATATTGCATTTTTCGGTTTTCTTTTATACTGATACTGATTTTAGACTCTTGGAATTGGTATTTTAAATGAACTTTGGACATAAAATTTGAGGATAGTAGAAATAGAGGGGTGATCCAAAAGTCTTGCACAACTTTAAAAATTAATAACTCCGCGAATATTTGCGCTAGAGCGATGCGGTTAACACCGTTGTGTTCAAATTTCAATGGGAATTTTAAGAGGAAATATAATGAAAAATTTCGAATTGATTTTAGTTACAATTTTATTCGCTAGATGGCGCTCTACCAGAATCAGAGATTCCGAGGCCAAATTGTTTCATAAATTGAAAAAAATAACTGACAGACAGGTTGTTGCTGTTGTCGTGTCCAAAGAAGAGTCTCAGATGTCTCCATGCATCTCCATCACAGCAGCAGCAATATCCACTATCTTGGGTGCGTAAAGCTGCTGCTCTGGGTCTAAGTCAATTTTCTGCAAGGCTGCGGCCATTGCTGGGCATGAGAATATGTGACCGACAGGTATTTTTCCTTTTTGAATACCAGGAAAGAACCCTAATAATTTCAAATGATAAATTAATAAAACACCATTTCGTCCAAAGGTAGAAGAATTGGATGACGATTTTTAAATGCAATCCAAATTATGTAAAATAGGTAAATGCATTTTAAAACATGTAGCAAAAAAATGATTTTTTGGATGCGGTTTGCGGGAATCCTCTCAGCGATTTAAATTTCGAAGATAATAAATTTCTAAATTTTTAATTCAACTCTCTCTCTCAGTATCGATTATATTTATTTTAATTAATTTTAAAAACATTTATCAATCTCTGATAATTTATTTTACTCTGGAATGCCGTCACTACAGGATAAAGCACTCTTGGTGAAAATTTTTTATTGCAATTCAGAATCTGCCACTGAAGCTTTACGAGCGTTTCGTACCTTTAAAGGTATTCGAAGCGGTAAAGGACCCATGTGTTGCTACTCTCTGAGGCGAAGGATAAAACATTTTGAGAAGACTGGATCTCTGGAAGCAAAATCTCGGAGTGGAAGATCATTGACATGCAAGTCAGTGGCTGTTACGGTTTCGCAGAATGTCGGAGCTATTGAGACTTTATCCATGTATGGAGAAGTGCTTGATAAGTTTCTCGACAAACGGGGATTTCGTATGGCACAATGTGGAGGGCACTAAGAATTTTTCTTTAAAAAAAAATACCCGTAAAAATTCAAAGATTTCACGACTAAAAAGCGGCGATTTTGAGAAGCGTGAAGAATTCGCTGCATGGGTTATCCGGCAAATTGATATCTGTGGACAGATGAAGCTCACTTTTCTCTAAACGGAGAAGTTAACACTTAAAACAGCCGCATTTGGGCAGCAGAAAACCCTAAGATTTTCACAGAAATGCCACTTCATCAGCCCAGAGTTACAGTTTGGTGTGGGTTCACTTCTTCATTTATTATTGGACCAATTTTTTTTAAAGAAATCAATGGGAGAACTTTTAAAACCGTTTCTGTAACTAGTGAACGTTATGTTCAAATTTATAGAGAAAAAGTTATTCCCATATTGCAGGACAGACAAGCACTAAGCGAAATAACATTCATTTCAAGAAGGAGGACCTCCTCATATCTCCCGCGGTGCCAAACAATTGCGTTCGGCAAAGATCGTGTAATAAGTCGCCACTTTATACACAAGTGGCCTCCAAGATCACCAGACTTGACGCCTTGCGATTTTTGGCTATGGGGGTACATTAAGTCGCGTGTTTATCGATGCCGGCCTACCACATTAGCCATGTTGAAGGCTTCTATCAGACGGCACGTTTCATCAATTTCAACATATTTTGAAGGTTTCTTCTGGATGACCAATGAGCACATCACAAGGCATTCGGAGTTAATGGCCAAAAAAGCATACTAACAGGACTATAAACAGTCGACTCATTCTCAGCTGATCGATAGGCCATCAGGAACATGGGAAGATTTCCATCAAGTGTTTTGCGAAAAGGTCACTTTCCAACACCTGAAAAAAATTACTTTTGGCCCTTATTCACAAATAGAAGGGTTCATCAAAACAAAGCCTTTGAGTAAGCACAGACACATCACCCTGCTCAACGCCCTGGTCAAAGTCTTGGAATTCTGCATTCTGGCACGGTTGCGATGGCGTGAAAACAACTAAGGCTAGTTCCCTCCTCTTAACTTTGACTTCATCTTCAGGCTCTCCGCTGAAAAGGTCCTCGGCATATATATCTCTTTATCATCGAAGGCCTACAACATGGATGGAAGACACTAGCCATTAGTTTAGGGCCATCATCCAGGCTTTTGATACCATTCAAGGCCTACATGATCTTAATTGTCTAGAGGAGCTGATACAACACTTTGCGAACTTTCTTCGCGGAAGGAAACCTATTCCTGCCAAGGTCCACGATCTTTGAATTAATCTGCTTTACAAGAGACTTTGCTTATTCGCTTTTCTGAAGGCTCTCATCAGGGGATATCAATAAATTTCTCAACCAAATATCTCTTTGTAACACAAACCATAGACTCTCCTTCAACTCAAAAAAGATCCAAGCCTGCTTTTCGATTGGAAGGCCAAGCGCTCGAGCTACAAAGACATAAACTTCCTCGATCAATCTCTTCTTATTCATATATTTCTAGGTGTTATCTTTGATACCGGGGAGTCGGTGGAAGGATGGTCTAAACCGTTGGTTTTCGACCGCTACTGCCCGGGATCAACTCCCGCATTGGGCACTTTTTTTCAAATAAAAAAAAAATGCTCCAATGGCCCCCGATTCTTGAAAAAAAGTCTAATCCCACCAGCGAGTACAAGTAACCAAACGGGACTCTAGCACATTTGTAAGTGCAAAAGTCGAACTGCTTTTCACATGTGTAGACATGTGGTGCACTTACAGTAAAAGCAGTCGCCAACTTCTACCCACCATGATTATTATGACCTGTACAACATATATACTAGGGATATTTTTTAAAAAGCTTTGTAACCAAGAGAAAATTTGTTAGCCACCTGGAAACATTCTCAAGAGTGCAAGTGGCTGTTCCTTCGATTGACCAACACGATCCAAGGGCAGTTAAAACTCATTTTCACTTCAGGCCGAAAAATCCACATTGTAATCCCCCAGCCCTTCTCTATTGCTTTGGTGTTTGGGGCAAAGGGATCTCTCACACAAATGGCACTAGTATATTTCCCAGCCTCTACTACTACTTTTATTTGAGGGGAGGCGCTCTTACTCTACTATCCCAGCAATATCCTTTACAGGATTTTGGCAACTGAATATTGAGCCTACTTGGAAGCTTTATGAGATGGTCCTTTTGAACCACGTCCCAGGCACTCCTCGTACCCTACTCACCTTTAAAAAGGCTTCTTCATTTTTTAAGTCCCTGCTTATCAGACGAACATAATATACACCGATGGCTCTCGGACATCCAATGACGTTAGCGCAGCAGTAGTACTTCAACCTCCTTTATGCTCCACTGTACTAAATTCCAAATAAGTGTTATCCTACCAGGCGATGACCCTGTACGCCACCAGGACAATCCTAGATTTGCCATGGAAAGACACCATCATTGTATCTGATTGCCTGGGAGCTCCCCATACCATCTGAAATCCTGATGTCCAAACAACACCGTTCAATACTCTGGATGCTGTAGAGCTCATCTGGGTTTGGGTCACTGCGGCATTGAGGAAATCGTCGCCAAAAATACAGCTCATCCCAACTTACTTTTACACTTTGCTACCCTCCAAGAAGTTCGCAAGTGGCAGCATCTCTCAGTCTTCTAATTTCCATGCTTCCAAAACTTTATAACCATATTGACAGGACATGAATTTGTAATCGTTTGACCTGTAACGAGAAGACGTTACAATTAAAAATTTGCATCTTCAGCTTGTATTGGCGCTAATTTTTTCAGGAAAAATATGCAGCCTATTGTAATCAAATCAACGATCGGCCCAGCTGGCGAAAAGGTCAGTATAATCGAAACCAACATACTTTTGAAAATTCTTGAAAGATGTGGCATCGAGTACAAAGTAGAAGAAACTCTTTCAACAAAGAAACGAACTCACGAATCTCCATCAGATTCAACATCACGTAGCTATAAGACACCGAGAATGGAAGTTGTCTCACAGCATAATGAAAACGATGTCTCCATGAACGAGGTAACTGAAGTCCCTCAGGAAACGTCCGCAGCTACCCCTCCTCAGGTTAACGAAGAAGACATTGATGAAGATGGTCCTTGGACAAAAGTCACACATGCAAAAAAGCCAAGAATACCACCTGTAATAGCAGAAAAGGTAACAGACTGGAAGTTGCTCTGCCAAGAGCTGAAAGACCTGTGCACAGATAAATTCCAATGTAGGATCTCAGGAAATAAGCACATTATCAAGGCCAAAAATATTTCAGACTTCAAAAAAATCAGGGAATATGTTCAAAAAAATAATGGCGGCTACTCTTATAGACTCCAAGAAGAAAAACTGCTCAAAGTGGTACTAAAGGGCGTGACAACAGCCTACAAGACTGAAGATATAGCAATAGAACTTGCAAAAATGGGCTTTACTGAGACCTCTGTGAAGAGACTTCATAGACAATCAACTAAAAGGCCAATGAATTTAGTACTGGTAGAATTACCGAAAAATGAACACAACAAGAAAATTTACGGAATAACTGAACTTCTCTATCAGAAAATTGCAGTAGAATCTTTCAGACAACAAACCGTGTGACTCAATGCTTCAACTGCCAGGGTTTCGGGCACGGTCAACTTAACTGCTTCCTGAAACCAAAATGCGTCAAGTGTGCCGAGGAGCACCATTCGAAGGACTGCCCAAGAAAGTCAAGACAACTTCCCCCAAAGTGTGCAAACTGCGAAGAAGCGCACACAGCCAATTACCGCGGATGCCCTAAGTTTCCAAGAGTACATCAGCAACAGCCAAGATACCCTGGTCAGTACAAACCTAACAACCCACTTCCGATTTCAAAAAGATCTGAAACACTGCCGAAAATGGTAGAACAACAAAACCAAAGCAATGCTGAGGTTGTGACAAGAAAAACTTCTCGTTCTGAAACTAAGGACCTGTGTGAAAAATTGATGCAAGTAATCAAAACATACCTACAATGAATTGCAAATTACCTTTTAAAATTATTGCTTGGAATTGTAACGGAATCAGATCAAAGAAAGAAGAATTATTGCACTTTTTAGAAGATAACTCAATTGACATTGCTCTGCTCAGTGAAACTCACCTTAAACCCTCAATTGATCTAAAGTTCAGGAACTATCAAACCATTAGAACTGATCGAATTACAGGAAAAGGTGGGAGAACAGCCATCATCATAAAATCCTTTTTTTAATACAAAAATATGCTGATTCATACTTTAAACTTGGAAAATACTTCAATTTTGATAAAACCAGATGGAAAAACACTCTTGCAAATCACAGCAATTTATAAGAAGCCTGATGCACCATTATTGGAAGAAGATTTGAACCAACTGATAAAACACAACCACTCAATAATCGTTGCAGGAGACTGGAACTCCAAACACCCTCTTTGGGGATCAAGGACTTCAAATAACAGTGGAATCGTGCTGCACAATTTCTCTGAAAGAGAAAGCCTCGACATTGTCGCACCTTCGTGACCCACGCATTACAGTCCACTCGGCAATCCCGATTTCCTAGACTTCGCTGTACTTAAAAACATTCCCTGGACCCCAAAGGCCAGAACCACCGACGATTTATCATCTGACCATCTCCCTGTAATCTTTGAATTGAATTGCCCAAAGGATGAATTCACAACCCAGCTCAGCCGAGTAACTAATTGGGTTCATTTTCAACAAGATCTAATCTCCACCACGCCCCCCAGACTCCCCTTGAAAACTGAAGTAGACATTGATTCAGCAGTTGGAATTTTAAACGAGAAAATTAATAATAGCTACTCGAAAAACACCATAGTCTCATCTTCCAAATTAATAAAGAACCCAAAAACCAAAGCCTTAATAAGGGAGAAAAATAAAGCTAGGAAAAGATGGCAATCAACCTGGGATCCAGCTCATAGAGCTACTTACCTCAATCTTCAAGGAAAGGTAAATCAAGCCCTTGAAGCAGAGAAATCTGAAAATTGGAATAGTTTTTTAAGCAAACTTGAATCGAGCCCAACAGACTTCTGGAAAAAAACAAAACCCATTAGGAAAAAACTGACAAAATCACTAGTTTAAATGCAAATGGAAAAACCTTGCTGACCGACAAAGAAATTGGAAATGATCTTTCAGAGCATTTTTCCAAACACTTTTCCAAGGCGGAGGATGAGGTTCCGTCTTACCTAACAGATAACACTTGCCATCATCCCCAAGAGAATATACTATCAATGACAACGCCAAATGAAGTCAAGGAAGTGATTAAAAACCTAGGTAATCACAAAGCTCCAGGCCACGACAATATTACGCCGCAAATGACTAAAAACCTCCCCATCAAATGGATAGTTTTCCTCGCTGGGATATTCAATGCTGCATTACACCTGTGCTACTTCCCGAAGACATGGAAACATGCCATTATCATAACCATTCAAAAAAAATCACCTGTCAAATCACCTGAAGATCTCAGACCAATCAGCCTTCTCTCTACCATCGGTAAGGTATACGAGAGGGTTGTTCTTCGCAGATTGCAGACATACATGGATTCTATTAACTTTATCATTCCTCAACAATTTGGATTCAGAAAAGGACACTCCACAACCCACCAGCTAATCACAGTAATAGACTACATCCAAATAAGAAAGTCCCACAAGGAGGCAGTAGGTGCTGTTTTTCTAGGCCTTACCAAAGCCTTTGATAGAGTATGGCATGATGGCTTGATAGCAAAAATAACAAAAAATCAATTTCCAAGGGATTTTATCAAATTCTTGAAAAACTATCTCCAGGACAGAACCTTTTCAATTAAGCAAGGGAATTATATAACCACGGCAAAACCAACCCAGATTGGAGTCCCTCAAGGCTCTATCCTTGGAACCTACCTATTCAACATTTACATCAACGATTTCCCTCCACATCCAAAATGTCAAATAAAACTTTTCGCAGATGACGCAGCAATTTTAGCAAACTCCAAATCAATAGGAATAATAACTACACAACTCCAAAATTACATAAACAGTATAACCAAATGGTGCAACGATTGGAAATTAGACATCAACCCAAAAAAGTCTCAGGCAATAATTTTTCCTCCACTAGACAATAAAAAATTCAAGCCACAATCCATCCTAAAGGTAAACCAGAGCCCTATTAACTGGACTGACAGCGTTAAATATCTTGGGGTTACCTTAGACTCCAAGTTGAAATTCAACATGCATGTCAAAAATATCATAAAGAAAGCAAAAATCGCAAAAATAACATTATCAAGCCTGTTCAACTATAGAAGCAAATTGACTACAAAACAAAAGTTTACTCTATACAGAAGTTGTATCCTCCCGATAGTAACATACGCACTCCCAATTTGGTGTAAATATATTACAACCACAAACAAAAATAGGATAAACACATTTATGAGAATCTGCCTTCGGACAAGTATAGGAGCTCCATTCAACCTATCAAACAAGATACTGAAGGAGGACTTGAACCAATCCAATCTAGAAGATATGTACCAAACTTCCGTTAAGAAATTACACCTCCAAATGCAAAATTCAAATAATCCAACCATACAAGATATTCTACAAAATAAAGGAGATATCAATCCCCGATTCCGACGACCCGGCCCTGACACTTAGTCAAGAGCTCATCGCCCAACAGCTGCCCTCCTGCAAGGCCTAGGGGGACCACTTCTACTCCACCAACTCGCCATGTGTAAATAGTCAGGACAAGGTGACTCGCGAGCTGTGCTCGAATGTAACACCTGTAAATTGAGACGAAATAAATAAATAAGTGAATTTGTACAAGTAGATATTACGAAAATCTCCAATAAAGACCTCACTGTTTATGAAAATCTGTTGATTATCTTTTCATGTCCATTTCACCATCTACACATATTCCAGGCTTTAATTCTCTTCTGCCTAAACACATTTAATGCAATGTCATTATGGAACCTTTCTAAAAATCAGGCTGGCGTTATCAGATCAGCTAGATATCCCCAGTGATCCACAACTAGGCAATAAGTCTGACCCAGATATTTGGCTACTTCTCTACCTTCCAGAATTCGAGTTAAAAACTGCTGCTACTTTTGAAAATAAACTCATTTTTATCTAATTTGATAAGTCATTTGTTTAATAATATATATAAATCTAACGAGTTTTTTCTTATATCTCTATTTTCTATTCCTGTTTACATAATCTGGCACGACATCTGTCACCCTTATCACAAGAGCCAAACTGACGTGGGTGATAGACAAGAAAGTACTACTGACCCCATGGGAGACCTTGGGATTAAAGAAGGGGGTCAGCTGAGTAAGAGATGGGGGTAGAAAAGACAGTCTGGTGACTGCAAGGAGTCCTTAAGAAGGCACGGTTAGAAAAAAACAAGTGGATAGCAGGCTGAGTAGGTGACTTGACTGTACAGAGTACAGAACCTGAACGAGTCTGTCGGCATAGTTCAGGCTGGATGTAGACTGTGTGTGGAGCGGTGCACTTCGTAAGAATGATATTTATGGCGCCAAGAATACTCCTGATGATGTTATTTGAAGGCAAGTCTCACTTATTGTATTCTTTTTATTTCGTACCACTCTAGCTGCATCCTTTACGAACTAGCGTGCTATATTTGTACCATCTTGATCAGACATATAACCTAAATGGCGTCTAATAACTAACAGTAGTTTCCTAATTCATTACTTTAGTCTGAAAATTGTAACAATGCTGTTATATATCGAGCCATCAAGTATAAATAACTAAATTGGATTTCATACATTTTTTTACTTTGCGATACTTATATTACAAATTGTATCTCATCATGATACGTCATTTATGCTCTTTCTAGGTTCCCATGTGCATGTTAAAAGTGTAATATAGTATCAGACCAACTACATAGGAAAAACAAATATGCTTTATTTCCAACGGTTTTCATATAAAATTTCTACATATATATAAACAAGCTCTCAGAAAAAAAGGAAACAACTGACTTGGCAACTAAATGTAATAGAATACTATGTACAGAGTTGAGCAAAAATCTTGTACGCTTCTTGTAAAATACAACCAGAAGACAATAGCTAGAATGACATCTAAAACACCGAAACAAATCCCCTCAGATTTCCATATACAGAAGCGGTGCGAGCTAGTAGTCCTGGCAATAGCAAGACCATCTATTAGCATGGATACTTGAGAAAGAAGTAAATTATTAGAGTTGTATATATTGGTTTGAAGGCTTCAAAAACATCCGAAATCAGATAATGTGATGTCCAGAAAATGCTTTAGGCAATAAGATGGGGAAATATGGAAATCAGAGGGGAATAAGTTAAAGAAATAGGATGCTAATTTCTAAAATAGCAACTAAGATAAATCACATTTATTTATCATTACAACCACATACTTACAAGATATTCCATATATATATATACACCTTGTCTAAAAAAATAAAAGATCATGTGCCTGCTGGAAAGATATGTTTTCTTCTTTGGATAAAATCGATATGCATAAAATATTTAGGAAAAATGCTATTTTTAATCAACGAAAAACATATAATATAATAATTAATAATATATACATAGTATAACCCCTTTAATTCAAGATGTTTCTTATCCCACCAAAATTACCTTTTTAGCTAACTACACTGGTGTCCAAAAAATAAGAAACTTTTGTTTTTTTAATGATATGTTTTAAAATATACAACACTAAAAGCTAAAAAGTAATTTAATTAGGTATTTTAAGTCGTAGAATTTATTTATCGCAACCATTCGATTCGGTAAAATTGAAAATATGCAAATTTTTGCTTGTCTTTATAAGTGTGCTATTTGCTGTGTCGTTTACCCCATCTAAGAATTGTCCAATTATAATTTTATTTAATCCTTAGTTAATTATGAGTTTACGACAAATTTTAGCAGATGATTTAAAATGGAGAGCTGTTGGAAGAATGGAGCAGGGCAATCACAAGTTGAAGTAGCAAAATGGCTTAATGTGAATAAATCTGTGGTCAGCAAAATATGGAAACAGTTCATTGAGACAGGAACCATCAAAAGAAAAGAAGGTTCTGGTAGAAAAAGAAAAACAGCTACATCTGAAGACCGTTATCTGGTCGTAACTGCCAAGCGCCATAGGGAGATGACAGCTATTCAACTCTCTAATGAACTCTCAAGTGCTACTGGAACGAGAATTTCAAGACAAACTGTTTACCGAAGGCTTCACGAAGGTGCTCTTTATGCAAGACGACCAATGGTCTGTATCCCTTTAACCTCTGCTCACAGGAGAGCCCGCTTGAATTGGTGCTTGGAACATCACGCCTGGACTCATGATCAGTGGGCCAATGTTCTCTTCAGTGACGAGTTTTTTAGTTTAAACACAGATTCTCGACGAGTTTTCATCTGGAGGGAGCCTGGAACCCGCTATCATCCCAGTAACATCAGGGAAATAGACAGTTTTAGAGGGGGCAGTCTCTTAGTCTGGGCTGGCATCAGTTCTAGCAGACGCACACCCCTCCACATTTTTTCTGGGGGCACTTTAACTGCCCAAAGGTACAGGAACGAGATCCTTGAGCCCTATCTAAGACCTTATAGAGATCAAATTGGTCACAATTTAATTTTTATGGACGATAATGCTCGTCCGCATAGGGCTAGGCTAGTCAATGAATATCTCCAGAGTGAGAATATTCGAAGGATGGATTGGCCAGCCAGATCTCCGGACCTGAATCCAATAGAGCATGTGTGGGATGCTCTAGGGAGGCGTATTGGAGCTCGTCACCCCTCTCCCAGAACCCTCGTTGAGCTAAGAACTGCTCTATTGGAGGAGTGGGGTTTACTACCCCTGGACCTCCTCCAAAGCCTGGTAAACAGTATGAGGGCTCGCTGTGAGACCTTGATAGCTGTTAGAGGTGATCATACTCTCTATTGATATCTTATTTCTTTAAGATCTGGAACCTTAGCTTTGGGTATGTTGGTAATAATTTGCATATTTCATAATTTCAAATATTTTTTTAATTTTCATATAGCTAGTCAAATTCTCCATAGTTTAAACTATTTGTATACTAAATTTTATATTTGTTAATAAATTAGCTTTTGAGAAATTTCAATATTGGTTAAGTTTCTTATTTTTTGGACACCAGTGTATTATTCAGCACTGAATTGAATTCAACAAGACATACCTATATATATCACTTGGGATATTTAATTAAAGAGGTTTAACTCTAAAAAGAAAACTATTCGGAAAACATCTTCAGTTCTAAAAATAAAAAGAATTATATTTTATGTGAAATTACAGATAAATGTAATAAGCTTTTTTTAGGATATGCATCACAATGAAGGAAGCCCTATCCAAGGTAGAATAAATAACGGCAGAGGCTATACAATTGTTTGAAAATAAAACAAATGGTAACAAACATGAGGCAAACCTAATCTACTCAGTCCAGTTTTCTAAAATGTACTTGCAATTATTCTAATTTTGCCATGTAATAAATATTGTGCCATTGCTGATACTAAAATTGTTTTTAAGATATACACACAAAGTATTCTACTTATATCATGAAAATTAGTCAAGAATACATAGAACAAATTATCCTATCTAAACTAGCAGTCAAGTTTGGACCAACAGATTCTTCCTTAATCAATTGGAGAGAAAACACTCAACTCTCTGAAAAGTTTAAACATGAATGCCATCAGGTGAAGTTACATAGTGGTAGGTAATTAAATTAACCGATTTGTTTAAATAATCCATTTTAACTCACAAACATAAATGCACTAGAACCTGGCCCAACTGAAACCTGCTCCTGAAGATATCACCCATGACAAATATGTTGTGGCGGTTAGGCATATTGGAGAGGTTCAGAAAAAAAAAAAAGAAGAGAAAAATATACTTTTTAAATGCTGACGAGAAACATAATTCTAAAAAATTAGATTAAGATAAGCTTGGTTGATCCCATATTTAGCTTCTCCGTGCTGATATAAGATGTAAATAGAAAGTCTTGTTTGAAAATGCATTAAGGGGGGTATATAGAGAGAATATTGGGGTAAAGAATCCAAAATATTATATATTTATTATATATGTTGTTATAACAACAAGTTGTGACCAAGATTTTTATTTGTTATAACCATGTTGTTATTTTATAATCAAGAGACTTAAGAATTATAATGTTATAACCACGTGCTGCTGCTATAAAAGAGCCTATTATTCGAAGTTCCACTGTATTTGCTCAATATTAATTTTATTCAATTCAGTCTGCTTAAGCATAATCTGATATCTGTGTCATAAAATCGTAGAATATTTATTCATCAGGCAGGAAGAAAAGCAAAAATTTAAGTTCCCTAAAATACCAAAAAATTCATATACACGATGGAAATCCAACTTCATCTGTAACGTTCAGTTTGTCAGGAGTCTAAATTAATAAATAAAGGAAACACCCCGCATGGTCAATATAATATGGTAAAGCATGTATTTTAAGCTAGAATGTGGAGCTGGTGTGAATGATTTGCCATTCACAACACATGCACCAGATAAAAGAAAGAATTGGAACTACTATAGGCTGATCAAAAGCTAACATCACATATACAAGAATCAAAATAATAAAAAAGAAATTTTTACACTAAATAGCAAAGCACAGACATAAATTGTAGAATTTTCCATTGTTAGAACCAATTTTTGGCATATAGAATTTATAGAGAAGCTTTCACTGGTGAAGAAATTTCAAAAGAGAGAGAGAGAGAGAAACATTTTTTCCCATAAAGAAAAGGTTAATGGAGAATTACATCACATGAAAAGAGGCATTATATATAAAGAATTTATCTCTTATATATAATACCCTATGCAATTTCTTATTTTTTTAAACTTGAAAATATTGAAAAAGTTGAAGAAGCAAGTGAAAGTTTTTGAACAAAAACTTTCTAGAGATTTAAGAATTTGTATGGATTCCAGAGAACTGAGAAAGTACATTCAGAGAGAATGCTAGGTCCAGCTGAAACAATCTTCTTTGAATTGAATTGAGCCGCATTTTTCTCAGCAGCTTTCTGGAAAATCCTATTAGATAAAGACAGAATTGAACTATGCACTATTGCAACTCCTTTTGGAAGATTCAAGCGAGAGATTGCCATATGAATTAATTAGTGTAACTGAATTATATTAGAGGTGTATCAATAAATTATCTTTGTGACCTATCATAGAACAGCATGCTACATGTGGATGACATCCTGATATATGGAAACAAAATGTCAGGGCACAATAAAAAAAAGTTAAAACTGTTCTTCGAAAACAAAATGTAAAGCAAAGTGTAAAAATATATAAAAATAGCTGTCAACAAAGCGAATTATTTATGCCATATCAATATGGAATATATCCATCTAAGTTTCATGAGCAGAGGCAATAGAAAAATTGGAAAGGCCTGAAAATAAAACGGAAGTTCAGAGATTTTTGGGAATGTGCGTGGTAACATCACGTTTATTCTCAATCTTTCTGATAAGGAAATTAATAAGCAAAGAGTCAATGGAAACTTGAACGTTAATAAATTTATTCTTTTGAAAATTCTAGTTTCTAATGCATCTTCCCCCTTAATATCTTGTTATTCTTTTATCCAACTAGGCCAATAACCATCTCAACTGATGCTAGTCACAGCAGTATTGGTACAATGCTCAAACAAGAAATACATGTAATTGAGCATGCAACTCCCATTTTGAATTAGATTCATTGAAGATATTGCACAGAAAGAAAAATAACTATTGAAAATAGTTTTAAGTTGTTATAATATTCACAGTATTATATATATATATATGATTTTATGCTGAATAAACTAAATCTTGAGGCAAATTGATATTGTGTGTGATTTGATAATATGTTGTCAGTATAGCAATCTATTACCGAATGAGAAATAACAGTATAATATAAACCATAAATAGTAGTATATACTCTTTATTCAAAATTATAATCCTTTTTATCATATGATCAGTTAGATATAAAATCCCTGGGCGATTCCTAGTTCCAACTGATCACATGCCCTCAAATAGATATGATATGCAAATATATTTATTTAAAAAAATATTATAATGAAAATATTTTAAACACTATTATTGAATTAGTATTCAATGCTTCAAAAAGCTGCACTATATAATGCATAATTGATATTACACATTATGAATATTTCAAAATTTTGAAATCCATTTAAAAAAATTAGCCTAAATTTTAAGGCATTTGAGGGTGGTGCTATATGATGGAATGACCTTGATACCATTCAGTAAAGGATTAAAAATTAAGTAGACACAAGTAATTTTGAAGGGCAAACTGGATCCAAACATAGGATGCTAGAGTCACCACAGATGAAAAGATGAAGGTATTAAAATGAAAACTAAACAAGGGCATCATTTTGAAATCCCTAATCAATTATATTAATAATTAAAGACCAAAAGACAAAACTGATGCCTAATAAAGAAATCATAAGTTATTGGCAATTTCAAGAATACAATTCACAAAATTGAGGGTACATATTGGGTTAAAAGGAAATTTCATCAGAGTACCATCATCTTGAGAAGAAATTTGGTAAGCTGCTAATACTTCTCTAACAAGACATAGTAACAACTAAAAAAAGAAAGAACCGCATTATACATGCCAAGATGTAAAAGATGTGGAAAATGAAGTCACAAAATCAGGACGTGCCAGGAATATGCTAGAAAGATGCCAGGAGAATTAAAAATAGCTCATGATAGTTTAGAACTACTTTGGAAAAAAATTACAGAAGACTCCAGTGAGATAAATGGAACTAATTAATTTTGGTTGTGAATTACCATTCAAAGTTTGTTGAAATGAGATTTTTTTCTAAAAAGAGAGAGAGAATTGACCATCATTCAAAAGATGAAGACCATTTTCAGGAAATTAATTCAATAAACTTTAGTTTCTGATAATGGACCATCTTTCAACTCTTATGAATTTATTTATTGAAATATGAGTTATCGAGTAACGAACTTCCTATCCCTAGTATCCAAGATATAATGGGCAGTTGAGAGGACAATCCAAACAGTCAAAAAGGATTTATAATCAAATCAATGAAGTCGGAAAGATATCTTAATTTGTATTAGATGGAACTTAATAACATACCAAAGTATGACTCGATATCTCCAATACAGATGCTTATGGGAAGGTCTTGTTCATAATAATAATGAAGAGCTTAAAGAATAACAACAAAAATTACAAGAAGCATATAGAGAGATTTGAGATCACTGGAGGTAGATGAAATCATGCTGCAGGAAAAGCACAGACAATGGATTTCACCAACAGTGATGGCGAAGTATGAAATTTCTCACTCTTAACTGGTAAGGAAACCAGATGGCTATAAACACCATAGGAACAGGTCGCACCTTGTTGAGAACAACCACCAAGATTTAGACAGAGAGAGCCGATGTTCTGGCCGAGCTTTTCTTCTTTAACAGCATTGTATGTGACCTCCCAAGGCTTTAAGTCAGGTTTATCCAAATACAACGGAAGTGTACATCTTGGGGAAAGATGTCTCATGTACAGTAAAAAGTGATTCAGCATGGTAGGGAAGTCTTTTCAGAAGAGAAAAGATAGCCGTCATCATGTTTAGGAAGATTGGCCTGCTGGAGAAATGCGTCTGAGGGCAATAAAACAGTGAATGGCACTCCATGATGCGGATGGAATTTCCTTATAGAGATTAATACAGGAAAGGCACTTGGCTTTCCAGAGTCTTGAGCTTGTGACACGCTCAATATAGCAATAAAAAATAAATTTCGAATAGGACTCCAGATTCTCTAATAGTGGTCGTGGAGAGTAACAACCAAATTGCTGTGCCAGTTTAGCTCTGGGGCCCACTTCGGTTTCGATGGTATAGAAATGTTGGAACGTCTTTTCATGGAGAACTGAGAGGCTGCCTGCAATATGTAAGTGAACAGGGGAACTATCTTGTCTATTTTTCTGGTGTACAATCCATATTTAGGAAGGAAATAATAATTTTGTGGAAAGATGAATTGAGGAAAGATTTGAAAGTCTCTCACTTTGCATGAGGAATCTACCCAATTAGTACTGGCTTCAGTATTGACCTTGTCTAAAAAGGATGACAATAATTGTGATATGGGTGGTTGGCCTAAGCAAGATCCTAGATTCATTAATAGTTAATGAGCTAGATAACAGTGAAACATTTATGGAGGAATACAGAAACCCATTTTACTATGTACCAAGATTACAGTAGGGAAAATTGATGTCATTATATTGGAGTAAAATTTTCAAGATTTGCTCCACAGGTGTCAAGCATTACATTAATGCCTCAGGTAAGAAAGTGGATATTAGTATCCATACCCGGAATGGCAATCTTGTTGATAAGTTATTTCAAACGTAGAAGGATATTATCTTATGATGTTGCTTAGTAGGCTGATCAAATTGCAATTAGCCACTGGCTCAAATATATGACAATAAGGGTGATGACGGTGTTTCGAGTGACAAGAGGGTTGGGATATAGATTGCTTCATGCATGGTTGATGTTCAGTAAGAGCTTAAAAAAGAGAAGACTTGAAAATCACGAGAAAGTCAACAGAAGTTTACTGGGAGACCTTACAGGAGAACAATTTTGGCCTTTGTCAGTTGGACAAATTGGAACTCTCAAACATAGCAGATGGAGATTTCTGAAAAGTAGCCTGCAGGGCTTAGACATTGTTTTACAAAGAGGTAGGTAGAGGAGGTGGCCAAATATTGTTTGAGAGGGCTTAACATTTATAATTTTCATGTTCCATGGAACGAAAGCAGTAGCAGTTGAGATTCCCTGCTGGACAGGAGGGGGTGGGGTGTCTGAAGATGCAGCAGCGGAAACATTGCTTCAATATGTGGCTCAATTTGTGCCTGTGCATTAGCAGAGTTATGGAGATATGACATGTTGTCCTAAGCTCTTATAAACTTTAATGTTCACCTGAACAAACACAGTTACTGTGTTATACACTGCATTCTTGGAGAAACAGAGATCTGCTTGATTGAACAATTAAAAAGTTTGAACTGAATGTTTGGGGCCAATATGTCACATATGTATCCACCTAGAATCTCCTTTCTATTCTTGTTTTGATATGGAGAGACCACCTTGCCACTCGAGGTGAACTACCACATCTTTGGAAGATGCCAGGAGGATACCTTGAGGATTTCCCAAGGCCTGACCTTGAGATATATTGATCTTACTACAATGCGGGACAGAATGTTAGACCAGGTTAATGAATTTATTAATGAATTCTTACCTTTGGACTTTGTAACGAAGGACTTTACTTGCACTACCGCAACACGATGTGTTGACTTGTGTTGAAAGCATCTTCCAAAAGAGTTTTGCCTTATGCGCAATAAATAGTAGTAGAGCTTTAAAACCCAAATGTTTTTCTTAGGTGTTTGACGTTGCATTCCATTAGGATGGAGTTTTTTAACATGCAGTGCTATTAATGTTGGCCAGGCTATTGACTTGAACTTATGCTTGGCTGACACGAGAGACTGGTTGTATACAGCTTCCAGGTTGATTTGTCTCCATGTTGGAATAAATTGTAAAATAATAATCACTTAAGATCTGGAGAGTCGATTTTGTTTTTCCTTTAATTAACAGTGAATTTCAGAGTAATGGGTTCCTTCCTATAAATGTGAATATTTATAGCAAAGTAAAACTTTTGATAAAAACAATGAATGTCGGGAGAGATAAATTGTTGTTTGATGAAAATAAGATATGAGTGCACCATTTGTAACAGACATGACATGGAGTTGATATGCTGGGATATTCAATAAAAAAAATAAGAGGTTATATAGATTTATATATATATATGTTTGAAGCTTCAAATATTATTTTATGGTAATATAGTTTTGTAATGTTTATTATATAATTTTAAGAGTCACAATTTTAAAAATGATTATACTATTTACCCCTATAAAATAATTATAAAATGAATAAGATCATATTTAATCGAATTTTTTAAAACCATCATCATAAATTCATATGAAATATCAGAGTTAGATTCACAAGTTTGATAGCTTAAATATGTGTATGGCTACTGCAACCATGGGTGTTCTGCGCTCCAGGAACCTGGTGTGGCTGATGCACATGCAACCTAAGGGCTAAGATATAATTCAAAAATTATCAATTTAAAATATTGATTCTTCGAATTGCTTTTACTTTTTTTAATTCACCAATTTGGATTTATTTTTAAGAGGATATTTACTAATATTGTGGCGAAGAAATATTTTATTATTTAATTTAATATTATTCAATGAAAATATATTCAACAGATTAAAAAAATATATATTAATCTGTATTTGTGAAATCATCTTTAAAATATTTCTTTGCTTGCTTGCTTAAGATTCTCTAGTTGTAAATAGTTTTGTGGGCTGACCTGTTAATAATTGTCGACTTGTCGCTGTGACGTCATCAATAAATACTTTTACATCTTAGGATATTTCAAGGCTTGATTTCTACGCTACAACTGGTGGAGAAGCTGGACCGATACCCATTAAGAAATAAAAGAAAAATTGATTCTGTTGAATCAGACGAAACTTCTATGAATGTAAAGACGGAAGCAGGTACCCAGGTAAGCAACTACGTTGTTCAACATCTGCCAAGGAACCCTTCCATTTTCTCCGGGGAGGATGGTGAAGATCTCCAAAAATGGTTAAAAGGGTATGCACGTGTGGCAAAGTACAACCATTGGGATGAAACCCTTTGTCTTACTAAAGTTTATTTTTATCTGTCTGGAACTGCTCTCAAATGGTTTGAGAACAACGAAGAAAGCATCCAGACTTGGAAGGAATTCGCATCTCAATTAGAGAATGTGTTCGGAAAAAAAGAAAATTCAAAATTGCAAGCGGAGAAGAAACTTAAAACACGGGCACAATTAAAAGGCGAAAGTACCGAATTTTACATCCAGGATGTCCTGTGCTTGTGCAAAGAGGCTGATCTTCAAATGAGCGAGGAAGATAAAATCTCGCACCTCATGAAGGGGATAGCTGAGGAGCTTTATCAAGCACTCCTACCGAGGGATGTACAGAGCACCGAGCAATTCATCACAGAATGTTGCCGTGTCGAAGCGCTCCGTTGTAGGCGAGTTACCCCAACCAAGTACGAGCGCCTACCAAATGTAGCCTCTCTCTGTGACCAGGATGACGGAGAAGATCTGTCATCGCTGATCCGAAAAATTGTTCGTGAAGAGATAAAGCAAGTAATAGGTAATCCCATAATATTATGTTAGAATAAATAAGCTTGAGGGATTAGTCTCTTTTAATTACCTTTATTTCAAGCTTTCGGGCTCAACCGCCCTTCGACAGGACAAATTATACGCTACTAAAGTTTTCAAATCTAATCTATATAAACATTTGAGAGACGCCTGTGTCTCGAGTGTAATACGAGGCTTGCCGCGGGAGGGGATGAGATCTTTGAAAAAGATGGCCGTTTAGCCCATTGAATTATCGGAAATAAAAGATTATTTGTTGAATCGCAGAGTTCATGATACCGAGGGGGGTTTGTTGGCTGCAGGGAATATTACATTGTATATTTCAGGTAAATCAATTTTTCTATTGAGGCTATGGAATTTGCTTGATAGGATAGATTCTATGATTAGTCTTTGGTGTTTGTTGGCAATATTAGGAGAATTTATAGGAGAAGTACTAAAGATCAAACCTGAATCTGACCGCATCATGGTGTCTTTCGACGTGCAAGCCTTATACCCCAGCCTTCCACATCCTCTGATCATAAGTGATACAATAGAACTTCTGCAGGAACAGCATATTGATACAGATATCATCCAAAAAATCACACAACTAATTTCCATATGTCTAGATAACTGCATATTCACATATAACTCCGAATCATTCAGGCAAGCAAAAGGGTCCCCAATGGGAAGCCCTCTATCGACCACAATTGCTGAGATCTCTATGCGCGCAATAGACCGAAGGATTACCGCCAATTTCCCCCATGATATAGTCTTTTGGCGCAGGTACATTGATGACATCTTTTGCATTTGCACCACCACCAAAACCGATGACATCCTCTACAATCTAAACAATTATCACCCTGATCTTCACTTCACCGTTGAAAAAGAAACCAATAATACCCTTCCATTTCTCGACGTTAAAATCATCCGGCACCAACATGAATTGCACACCACCGTTTATTATAAACCATCCTTCCGTCCTAATTATGTTCAATACTCGTCCTTCTGTCCTATCAGTCACAAAATCAACACAGTCATTGCTCTATCAAAACGAGTCCATACCCACTGCTCCCTCCAGATGTACAAGAACCTCGAAACACAGAACATATTAGCTAACCTCAGGGACTGCGCATACCCGATATCCTTTATATTGCGACACTTTTATGACCCAACTAAAAAGACACAGTCTCCAATATACAGATCTATTTGCAATATGCCATATTCACCATTATCCTCCACAATAGCGAGATTCTTATTGAAATTTGGAATCAAAACTTACTTCACCTGCGCACCTACCTCTGGATCCCTTCTCCGAAACCAGATCATGAAATTCAATGAACCTAACAGCACACCACGAAACGCTATTTACTCCATAGAATGTATGAACTGCCCAAAAGTCTACGTAGGCGAAACCGGGAGACATGTCAATATCAGAATTCATGAACACAAAAGAAATATTGATAACTTAGACCATAAATCCTTAATAGTACAGCACATAAATGAAACTGGCCATTCCTTCAACATTACATCACCGAAAATCCACTATTCTAATATTGCCAACAAACACCAAAGACTAATCATAGAATCTATCCTATCAAGCAAATTCCATAGCCTCAATAGAAAAATTGATTTACCTGAAATATACAATGTAATATTCCCTGCAGCCAACAAACCCCCCTCGGTATCATGAACTCTGCGATTCAACAAATAATCTTTTATTTCCGATAATTCAATGGGCTAAACGGCCATCTTTTTCAAAGATCTCATCCCCTCCCGCGGCAAGCCTCGTATTACACTCGAGACACAGGCGTCTCTCAAATGTTTATATAGATTAGATTTGAAAACTTTAGTAGCGTATAATTTGTCCTGTCGAAGGGCGGTTGAGCCCGAAAGCTTGAAATAAAGGTAATTAAAAGAGACTAATCCCTCAAGCTTATTTATTCTAAGATAAAGCAAGTATTGGACTCTCCTCATGAGGAGCCTAAAATCGCTGTCATTGAAGATTTAGCGAGGGAAGAGATTTTAAAGACCTTGGCACCTAGATCAAAACCTACAATAAGTCCCCCTCAAGCATCCGGGCCGGAATCAAATACTAGATACGAGGCCCAAACGATACGACCGCATTCTGAACCTCATTACCGAAAGCAAGGAAGAAGATGTGACACCAATGAATGGCGGACAACTGAAGGAAAGCCAATCTGTTTCTACTGCGGACGCCCAGGTTACATCGTCCGCTATTGCCGTGACAGGAAGAGACACAATGAGGAAAGGAGAAATGAATATTTCCAAAGAAAGCAAGACGCAATGGAATTCTACAACTCTCAAACCGAATCTCAGGAACCCAACGATGTATCATCGAGGAAAAATTTCAGTCGCTACCGAAGCCCTACCCCATATACCGGTCGAAACAGACAAAATTTCTCACCTGCTAGAAGATCTAGCTGGTCGCCCCGCCATGGAAATTAGATGATAGACCATATTGGAGGTGAGGCCGCAAAGTTAGGAATTCCTACCTTGCCGACCACAGTATAAATAAGAAAAAACTACATTGACGTTAATGTAGACCTACCAAGCCCTCAGGAAGAAGTTATCTCAACTGAAAGAAGACATCCACCGCAGTCACCTGAAAATATCCCTGGCCCTAGTATTATGTAGTTATTGAGACTGACGACGTAAGTCTCCTGCTGAGCATCGGGTCGATGCTCTTTATAGGAGGAGGCTATGTGGCGAAGAAATATTTTATTATTTAATTTAATATTATTCAATGAAAATATATTCAACAGATTAAAAAAATATATATTAATCTGTATTTGTGAAATCATCTTTAAAATATTTCTTTGCTTGCTTGCTTAAGATTCTCTAGCTGTAAATAGTTTTGGGGGCTGACCTGTTAATAATTGTCGACTCGTCGCTGTGACGTCATCAATAAATACTTTTACATCTTAGGATATTTCAAGGCTTGATTTCTACGCTACAATATAGATTTCTTACTTTTCTGAAACTGCATAGAGGTATTACTGTATTATATTATTTCCAATTTGTTTTCCATTTGAATGGTTATTTGGTTTGGTTATATTGTCAGTGAATAATGTATTGAAAAAAAAAATATATTTTTGTTATTTATTCATCGATGGATCTCCGTTCGGGATATTGGCAAATGGAAGTCGACAAAAAAGATAGAGAGAAAACTGGCTTTGATATCCCTGAAGGACATACGAATTCCTAGTCATGCCCTTTGGCCTGTGTAATGCTCCTTCAACATTGGAGCTTAAGATACTGAAAGGTCTGAAATGGAAAATGGCCCTCTGCTATTTAGACATCGTAGTGTATTCTAAATCATTCGACGAACATTTACACCAGCTTTAAATCCTACTACAATGTCTCAACAAGGCCGAGCTGCGCCTCAACAAAAAAAATGCCTTTTTTTTAACCAAATGAATTAGTGTTTGGACACCTCGTCGATGGTAAAGGCATTTATCCCGACCCAGAAAAGATTGAAGCTATCACCGTTTCCGACCTCAAAATCTATAACAGATGTGAGATTCATTGGCATATGTTCCTATTATCGTAGATTGATCGAAAATTTCGCCGAGAAAGCTATTCCTCTAAACGAAGTCCTCAAAAAAAAATAAGAAATTCATTTGGAACACTCTTTGACCAACAGAATGCTTTTGAATCCTTGAAAAGAGTGTTGATGTCTGAACTTGTTTTGGCCTATTTCGAATAACAACCGAGCTCACTGACGCCAGTGGTTATGGAATTGGAGCTGTTCTTGTGCAGATCAACGATGGGAAAGAGTTGCCAGTTGGTTATGCCTCAAGGCTTAGAAGAATCACTCAACAACGGAAAGAGAATGCTTGGCCGCAATATAAGCCATCAATAAATTTCGACCATACCTTTTTGGTCGTGAGTTTGTTATTGTCAACTGACCACCACGCTCTGCTGGTTATCTAACCTGAAGGACCCGACAGGAAGACTAGCGAGATGGGCCTTAAACTCCAAGAATATGACGTTACGGTTGTTTAAAAAAGTGGCCTCAAGCATTAACATGCCTACTGCCTTTCTTGAAATCCTCTCCAACTTGAATCAGAAGAAGCAGACAATGACGATGATGATATACCCTCAATAACTGCTCCGACGTGCTTCGAAGCTGAACAAAGAAAATACTCAAAAATTAGTAAATTGGTAAGGGAAACAGAAAGATCTGGTGCCGATTCAAAAGGACATGAACTGTTAAAGGGAACTTTGTACAAAAATAATTTCGACCTCCTAGGAAACCAGTACCTTCTAGTTAATCCTAAGCACCTATACTTAGAGCTACTTAGAGTTTACACCACACTCCCACAGCAGGTCATTTTGGATTTTTGAAAACCTATGGAAGAGTTAAAAGCAAATATTTATGTGCCGGAATTCTCCGAGACATATGGAAGTATGTTACTCATTATGAAGAGTGCCAAAGAAAGAAACAGACAACTCAAAAACCACCCGGACTACTTAAACCCATTCCTCCTGCAACCTCCCCTTTTCTAAAAGTTGGAATGGATCTCCTTGAAAGATTTCTCAATTATGATAGTGGTAATTACTGTACGATATTCGGTACCGACTATTTAACCTGATTCACTATTACCAAGGCCTTATCCACAGGAAAGACAAAAGAAGTTGCCAAGTTCTTGATGGTAGATGTTGTCCTCAAACCCGTAACCCCCAGAGAAATCCGAGGTCGAGTATTTCAATCAAAGATGCTAATGAAACTTACTAACCAGAGCTCTTCCAAACACAGGTTTACAACCACTTTTTACAGCACTTTAATAGCCAAATTTATAGATCCACATGCACCATCCCATTCTCTACTCATAGTGTCAACATTTCTAGATTCCTAAAAAATAACTATGGTATCCGTACCTTTTACACCAACACCCCTAAATTAGAAACAATAGTCAGAAATCCCATAACCAGGAATAGTTTTCCCGTTACCCTACCTTTTTTCACAAACTCTGTATATTCATTGAAATGCTCAAACTGTAATAGCATATACATAGGAGAAACAGGCAGACGAATCAAGGACAGGATGGACGAACATTACAGAAACATCAGAAATAATGAACCCAAGTCCCTCATCGTACAACATATCAGACAAACAGGACATTCTTTAATACATCCCACCCACATGCATATTACTCTAATATCAACAGCAAATTCAAGAGATTAGTCGTCGAGGCGTTGCTCTCTTTAAAACACAACAGTATTAACCGACACATAGAGATCCCTGACGCATATAAAGCAATATTTCCATGAATAGTGTACCATAGTTGCCCACTGCCAGTTTGTTTTATTTCGGAAAGTTTCAACTTTGCAGATTTAATGAATGTATCATAGTCCAGAATCCACTTTTGATATCCCTACTTTGCATACTCAAAACTTATAGATATATCTTAAAATTATTATTTTTTTTACTTACATATGTTAATTTTCCTAGTTTTCTGATACATATATAAGATGCACATTTATTTGTTGGAGTGCAGTCCTGTAGAAGGGTTATAGGCCCGAAAGCTCGAATCTTTATTAAAGTTTAGAAGAAAAGTATCCTCGTTCGCTTCAAATCTTTTACTTATACTCATCAGAGGATTCCAACTTTCTATACATTGTTTATAGTTATCCGATTATATCTTTGAACCATTATGAATCCCGATCTTGATTACTACAAGAAAATGATCCGTTTTAAATCGCTGGCTTTGGCAAGATGGAGGAAACATCTGGATTTCAACAAAATTTGCGAATTACACAACTTCATCCCACCTTCCCTCAGGATCAAGGACCCCGTTGGAAACTATTACTCAAAAATGGCAATAGATGATATTCATATCAAATTATTACGAGCCCGCACTAAAGGATGTTACTCGAAAATCCGCATTTTATCAAAAACTGTCAAAGAACTTATTTGTATAGTTTCACAACATATCCCAGCACTAAATATGGCAGATTTACTGGTAGGGATTACCAGTGATATAAAAACTCAAGACTCCATACTTAATGTCAGGCATCTTAACAAGCTCTCATTTTGGTCCAAGAAATATAAAGTGCACCTGTCTCCCCAAAATCAGCAACAGTCAATATTGAATTTGTCTAACTTTGTACCTTCCTCTGATCAAATCAACATACTTTCGAAGGGCCTTAAACATAGATATCTATCTAAACTTGACAAAATCTCATTAATAGCTGGAATAGAATCATCCATTTCCAGCCTGAACCTGCAAGATAAACACTCCATTAGGAATCACGTTATATCCATTTTAAATAGATCTACATACACACCAACTAACAGTTTTAATACCAATCTGATTACCAGAACATTAACTAAAAATAATAACATAGTCATCACAAGATCTGACAAAGGATCTAGAACTGTTATAATGAATACCACGGACTACGTATCAAAGATGAATCAGATCTTGAATAACTCGGAGGTATTCACCCCGGCCACAGCAGAAGATCAGACTACCTTGAACTCCATATACAAAAAAGAATTCAGAACCCTTTGCAGGAACAAATTGATAACAACCGATGAACTCCGAAACTTTCTATCGAATCTACATGGTCAAGCCTACATCTACGGACTACCTAAGGTACATAAGATAAATATCCCCCTCAGACCAATAGTTGCATTTCATCTCTCTCCTACAGCCCCATTAGCTCAGTTTCTAGCTAAAATAATTATACCCATACTTAAAGATGGCGACGTCTCGACATCCATTTCTTCCACACCTAAATTCTTAAACCATATTCAGCATCTACCGGTTATTCCCAACAGTCTAATGATATCTTTTGATGTAATCAATCTATACCCCAGTCTCCCCCACCCCCTCATCATAGAATGCACCACAGAATTCCTCCGGACGCATGGTTACTCTGCAGATATGATTACTAAATTAACCTCCTTAATATTGATTTGTCTGAACAATAGTATTTTTAATTTCGATAAACGTTACTACAGGCAATCTAAAGGTACTCCTATGGGCAGCCCTCTTTCTTCACTACTATCTGAAATAGTCATGCGGAAAATAGACAATTCAAAAACAGATCATTTTCCAGTAGATATCCTAACTTGGTTCAGTATTATTAACTTTGTATAGTTAAAACTGATTCCTTAGACAAAATTCATGCCAAATTAAATTCACTATACCCAGACATACTTTTCACAGTAGAAAAAGAAAACAATAGTTCACTAGCCTTTTTAGACATTCAGATTACTAAACAGAATTGCAGATACATGACCAACGTTTACTATAAGCCCTCTTTCTATCCCTCCTATATACACTACACATCATACTGCCCCCTTAGCCATAAGATTAACACCGTAAAAACCTTGTCGAAACGCATTTTCACACACTGTTCTTCGCAAGAATTCAAACAAACAGAAACCCAAAACGTAATCGATCACCTGATGAACTCTGGTTACCCCAAAAATTTCATACTCAGACACTTTTATAATCCCCAACAGCACCTTAATAGCCAAATTTATAGATCCACATGCACCATCCCATTCTCTACTCATAGTGTCAACATTTCTAGATTCCTAAAAAATAACTATGGTATCCGTACCTTTTACACCAACACCCCTAAATTAGAAACAATAGTCAGAAATCCCATAACCAGGAATAGTTTTCCCGTTACCCTACCTTTTTTCACAAACTCCATATATTCATTGAAATGCTCAAACTGTAATAGCATATACATAGGAGAAACAGGCAAACGAATCAAGGACAGGATGGACGAACATTACAGAAACATCAGAAATAATGAACCCAAGTCCCTCATCGTACAACATATCAGACAAACAGGACATTCTTTTATATAATACATCCCACCCACATGCATATTACTCTAATATTAACAGCAAATTCAAGAGATTAGTCGTCAAGGCGTTGCTCTCTTTAAAACACAACAGTATTAACCGACACATAGAGATCCCTGACGCATATAAAGCAATATTTCCATAAATAGTGTACCATAGTTGCCCACTGCCAGTTTATTTTATTTCGGAAAGTTTCAACTTTGCAGATTTAATGAATGTATCATAGTCCAGAATCCATTGCATACTCAAAACTTATAGATATATCTTAAAATTATTTTTTTTACTTACATATGTTAATTTTCCTAGTTTTCTGATACATATATAAGATGCACATTTATTTGTTGGAGTGCAGTCCTGTAGAAGGGTTATAGGCCCGAAAGCTCGAATCTTTATTAAAGTTTAAAAGAAAAGTATCCTCGTTCGCTTCAAATCTTTTACTTACAGGTTTACAACAGCATATAATCTCCACACGAATGTCTTAACAGAAGACTTAATGAAACATTAGCTAACATGTTGGCAATGTATGTGGGCGTCGAACAAAGAGACTGGGATGTTATCCTTCCCTACATCACTTTTACCTACAACACAGCCAAGCAGGACACAACAGGTTTCCCCTCGTTTAAACTGGTCCATGGACACAAAGCTGAAACGACTGTAGACACTCTATTCCTAAATCCGAATAAAGATCTCAAAGAGGAATACAGTCAGAAGATTTCAGCAAGAGTTGAAGACGCTAGGCAGCTGGCATGTTCGTAAACTTTGAAGGGCCAAGAAACAGACAAAGTTAGAAATAACTCCAAACCCGAAGCAGCAGACTACAGCGTCGGTGATCTTCACAACCGAAAGAAAATTAGGACTATCAGAAAAACTCATGAAAAGGTACCGTACAAGGTGACCCGGAAAGTATCCGACGTAACATGAAGTCGAATCCACGGAACCATCAGGCCGGACACACCAGAAAAGATACCTAGTCCATATACTCAGGATGAAACCCTACCATGATCCGGCGGACCTGTTCAAGTAACTTGCTACAGCGAGACGCTGATTACCTAAGAAGGGGGCAATGTCAGAAAATAATTGGTCATATAATAAAAAATTATCACTGATTAAAGAAATTAATCTGCCCATGAATTGATTTGGCCCCACTGCTGTTTCATGTATTCCTTGTTGATTATTATTATTGTAAATGATTTTAATCTTATCTGTACAACCAGTATTATCTTATTGAGAGATAAATAAACATTTTGTTTTTCTCAATTAAATGACTCCTTGTCATCACTACCGTGACCATATGAGTGGTTTGCAGGAGAGATAATAATAAGCTCATTTCAGCTTTTGAAAATTCATAAGGAAGATTTAAAGTGGAAATTCTTAGGAAAAATTAAATAGAATGAAAATGAAAGTGGACCAGATAATAAACAACATGCTGATTATACAAAAATTTAAGCAATCATTTCAATAATCAAGAAAGAGAAGAAAAATTATTCATGACATTTAATCATTTTCCAAGTGGCAATAAATTTTAAATAACTAGGAAAGAATATTACACAGGCTCCATCCTCCAGTAGAGAAATTGGTCCCTATATGGTTGGTTGGTAAATGCATATTGGTGGAGAAATGTTCCCAAAAATAATTTGTGTCCCTCTTACCCCATTTATTGTAAGGCTCTGATAAAAGAGCCCAATAACATAAAATTTCTCGATAAAAAGTTAAATTACTCAGGAGAATAACAATATCTCCTTTATAAAATGTATAACAAACAGCAGAAAGAGCCCCCCAGAACAGAGTAAATCCTAGCAAGATATTGTTCTATTATACAATCAGAGAAAATCCTCAATGCATCACCCATTTGAGATGTGATTTTAAAATTATTGTGCTTATTTTCCTATAAACAGATAAATAGGCAAAGAGGGGAGATTTTTGGCCTTAATATGGCTATATGTAAACAAAAAGAGTGTCATTGTGTATTATTTTCAAAAAAACTTTTTTTTTAACTTTCCAATACAAAATTAAATAAAAATATTAAGATAAATAACACTATTTAATGTAAAAGTAAATTTTCTTGTTGACACTTTTGTTGTATATTTGATTTATATATGTGTTTTTATTTTCTTTCTATATATATATATATATACAGTAAAACCCCGCTAAGACGAACCATGGCTATAACGAACCTTCCCTTATAACGAACCCATCGAAAATCCGCATTCCATTCCATTAAAATTACCATCGCTATAACGAACTTTTCACTTTTCAAACTAGCGAACTATCGCTATAACGAACCCAATTTTGGTCCCAAAATGATAAAATCTATTAAAAATACTATGCTTATAACGAACTTAGAATTGTAATTTAAAAAAAAAATTAAAAAACAAAATTTTGAGCATGTTTAAAGCTCGCGGATCGCGATTTCAAAACAATAAATTTAGCGGCATTGTTAGTTTGATTTTTGCACTTTATTTTTGCTGTATGTTGTATAAATTTTTACACATTATACTTTTTATTAATTAGAATATCTTTGCATCCATTAAATTTGAAATATAAAAAATGCAAATGGCTTCCAAAATGAAGAAAACAAAGGCATTTTAAAAACAAAAGCATTATTTCATTAAAAAAAAAAAAAAAAAAGGCCATTTTCAGAACTTTTCAAAGTGAAACAACATAGGCAAAATGTTAAGAACATATTAAAATAAGAGAATATAACTTTTCTATTATAAAAGATAAAATATAAAGTTATTAAAAATTGTTACAAAGAGGAATCAACTTCAACTTTTGCCGCGATCGCGATCGTATGTTTTAGAACTTAAAAAAAAAAAAAGTCCAAATAAACGGTCCCGTGATGAAACAAAAATTATTTTTATGCCATTAACTATGGTGATTTTAAAGTCAGCAATGTTTTGCATGGCAGGTTAAAAAAAAAAAAACGAAATCTAGACCTAAAAGAATATGGGGAAACATGAAAGGGAAGAAAAACACTAACTTTATTTGAATGGTGCAATGCTTGGAAGAATGCTTTGAAACAACAAGGTATTAGAGCCATTTTTTTCAAGTAAAAATTGTATTATATAATGTGATAATGATGTTTTAAAATCATTTCATATCTTTGAATATATATTTAATAAAACTTTGCCTAGGATTTGTCTTGATTTTTAACTTAGACATAGAGGTACATGTATGTTAATCATAAGAAGAACCTATTATCTAATGATTTCTATTATTATTCAGTATTAATATAAGGAAATTAGTCAATTAAGGGAATTAAAATAAAGTGACCACTATTAAGAGGCAGCCTCTTCTTGTGTGTATGGCTGTTTTTTAATTATACGGTCTAAAATTTTTGAAAAGTAAAAAAAAATAGCCAAACCGTGGCTATAGTGAACCGTGGCTATAGTGAACCAAAAGCTCTGTCCCATTGGGGTTCACTATAGAGGGGTTTTACTGTATATGTATATATGAAACTCTGTATAGTTGCATTATTTTATGGACATTATTGTGTAATATATTTCTAAACAAGTTTTATGCTAATTTTACTCATATTCCGTACGATGAGAATATTGAACTTTAAAATATCCTATAAAAATTTGGAATAAAAAATCTGTTATCGTGGGTATCAATGGGCTAAGTTAGGGTTAGTTAGGTTAGGTTAGTTTAAGATAAGTTAAATTAGGTTAATTAGGTATTTAGTTTCATACCGGCTGAATTAGGTGGTCCCAGATAGTTAAATTTTATATTACTTAATGTTAATTTGTTTTAAATTTCATTTTTACATTTTAAAAAAAATGGTATTATTTAACTTCAAAATATTTCATTACCTAATCCAAAGTTCAAAAAGTGGTACGAAAATTATACACGTTTACATTTGTCCAAATTTGGCCGAAAAGTCTCCCTCGTCTTTAATGTCTATATAAATGGTGTCCATTTTATTCATGCTCAGATTAAATTATTAATGTCACGTGGCAGTAAAAATATTGGCTGTTTAATGTCACATTGACCTTAATCAGCCAATCAGTGAGATGAGTACAAAAGATAATCAGCATGGAGTGTTTTCTCAGCTCATAATTAGTAAAAAATAAAAGATTGCGTGTAATCATTCTAGAAGGTTTTATCTTTTTTCGTAAAATTAAAAAATATTTTTGACTATTGTTGTTTGATCAGTACGTTAAAAACCAATTTATTGTTGTATATATCAGGATTATTTATATAAGGCTTATTTATTCTTTGTATATAATATAGAGATCTGACACCTGATCACCTTATTCTGTAGTGGAAAATTTTAGTAGCGTGAGAATAGTTAGATTTTTATTATGTAAACACATTTGTAGGTTTAATTATTCTTGAAATGTTCTGTCACATATACAATGGGTTGTGCTGCTCTTTATTATTCAGATTAAGGTTTACTTTAATATGGCTCATTACTGGACTCTAGACATTTCATTGAATGGCCAAAAATGCTCTAGTATATTATATTTATATAAACGAAAAGGCATACCCAGACTGCACAAATGAGCTTTTTATATGGCAATGTGTTATCTTTCAAAATAAATATTACCTATACATTAGTTTTATGATTATTCCACTATTAAATAGAATAACTTTTCAGAATTCCATGAAGCCTCTTTAACGTCCCTTTGTTGGTCTTTGAGGTATGTCCTCTCTCAGTGTAACCTGAATTCCTGGAGCGTAAGGTATACCCTTCACACTGACAAGGCCCAAAAATACCAAGCTAATGTGAAACCTATTTCAATAATGTGCCATTTACTATTATATATATATTTACAATAATAATTTCAGCTATTAATCATATCAATATATTTTTTTAAATTTTGTAACATAATTTATCCCAATTACGCCTCAGCGCGCATGCATGCGTGTCACCCATCGCTCGCGCCAATTAGTCTTGGCCTTGAGCCCGCGCTGGCACGTTTGTTTGTTCTTTCATTTGTAATCTTACTAATAATAAAACTATATTTAATTTCAACATCGACTGCTTCTGTTTAATTTATTTTCTTGGCTTGGTTAACTACACAGTTGAAATATTTCGACCTACGAGCACCGAAAAAATTACAATTCCCATTCCAATAAGACGTCACACAGGCCAATTAGCATTCAGCACCCTTAATTTGGAAACTTTTACTCATTCTAAGTGTGTATAAAACACAACATTGCACCATTAAAAACTTTAAAATATACATAAAACATGCGTAATATGACAACTCTCAATAAGCCAACAATGTAGAATCCTTAACAATGAAAAACAACTTTAATTCTTATCCAATATTGTTGCACCAAGTTGTTGCTCAATAAGTTCCATACTCATCTTTATTTCTTCACTCTTATTAATTAGCTTTCCTGAACAGTTTCAAGTAATAAAACAATTACCTTGCAAAATATGTTTCCATTTATTTTCTTGAAGAGTGCCCTCTGGGCCAGAGGCTTCAGTTACTCCTTCCATCAATTGTCTTCCCCTCATGGCAACCTTCCATGTGATATGGTAGCTTTGCCAAATATAAATAATAATGAATTCTGTCAAAAAATATATATCAATTAAAATATTTAGCAGCTAATTTTACAATGATAAATTAATAATTTCCAAATTTGTAAGACAAAATATTGCTACATCATGTCAATAAAACGTGATGCAGCACTTCTCCCTCTCTAAAGGTTTTCACATCCTCGTGAATGTGAAGTCCCCCTCAATTCTCTCAAAAATACGCTTGAATCGAGAGATATGCACTGTTGATGGGTTGTCCTTTGGTTCTACTATATAGTTTTTATATTTGACAACTTCTTTAAAATTAAGTATGGACGGAAATATTTCCAAAGTAACTATTCAAACATTCCTATTTTTCTGATCGGGGTCCAAATTGCTACTAATTATCTAAATTCATAAATTCTTTCTTAGTAGGTCTTGTCATAGTTTCTTTTCATGCTTTTTAAAGTCTTTATTGTTAATAACTAGCTTTCATATCCTGTCTATTTTATCTAAGTGATGTTTTATGTATTCATTGTAATCATTCTTGTTGATGTTCACTGAGATATTTCAGTCGTCCCAGAGGGATATATGTTCTCTTTCAAACAGCAGAAAAAAGGAGAGTATCCTTATGGGTAATGAAGGGGAATATTTCGTCCCAATTCTTCTTATCTGTATTCACATGTATACTGAGCATATTGATTAATGCTCTTTTAATCCGCTCTGTCATTTCATTAAATTATTTTAAATTGAGAGCCCCTATCACTAATATGATACTGAGGAGCTCCGTGACGTATAAAAATATCCTCTACTATTTTTTTTGGAAACTTCTTTTGCTTCCGAGACTGCCCTTGTTTCTGCATACTCGGGGTAATAATCCATCAGCACAATTATCTATTTGCTTCTTTTTTTTTTCATTGATGGTAAAGGACCAACAAATCAATTCCAATTTCGAAAGGATAGTTAGCTGGAAAAATAGACTTCAGTAGTCCAGAAAGTAATTGGCTTAAGCCTTATCTACATGTTTTAGATGACATGTTTTAAAAAATTCTGAAATAACCTTTAGCATGGGAGTCCAACAGTATTTTTTTTTAATTTCGTGTATTGTTCTGGCGACACCCAGGTGGCCACTCGAAAACATCTGAAAACAGTCTCGACTCTTTTGATTTATGTTTGACAATCTGGGCTATAATATGATTACATCATCCACACACACAAAACAACACACAGATAACAGAAAAAAAATTGACATCTTAGATTTCCAAGCAAATTTTCAGTGTTTCTCTCAAAGTTAGCAGGCGAATTACATAGTCCAAAAGGCATTACATTAAAATCATATAGTCCATTCGTGGTAGTGAAAACTGTCTTCTCTTTATCCTTTTCTTCAAATTTTATTTCCCAGTATCCATATCTAAGATCTATTACTGAAAAGTATTTGGATTCTTTGTCACATTTTTCAGTTTCCTGTAGTTCACGCAAAATCTGTATTTACCATCTCGTTTCATGACCAATATTACGGGGAAAGACCGGGCTCTTGAAGATGGCCCAATCGTGCCTTCTGTAATCTCATCTCATCAAATTTCTTTTTTATGATATCTTGTTCTTTAGTGCTTACCCTGTATGGCTTGGGTTTAATTGTTTTCGCATCTTCTGTGTCATTCCGATGTTTTGCCAAGTTGGTTCTTCCTATTTACAATGAAAACAGATGTCCATACTTTTCCAATACTTGTTTTAACTCATTCTGTTCCTTTGGTGAAAGATTTTCGTTTATTTGGAATCGAGGTTCATCGTTCTCATCTACTTCACTTTTTCGGTTAAAATTTATTTTCACCAGACTACTTGTAAAAGCCAATGTTTGGTTTTCATTATTTTTTACAGTCAAGGATAATGATTAGTTATTCAGATATGTGCTTCCTTATTTATAACATTATTCAAGTTTCTTGCTAGACGAAGTCCATTTGTTAGAAACATTTTGCTGCTCTCGATTATGTATTCCCCATCCTATCATTACCAATGCCTCTCTCTCATTAAATTTAATGGAAAATTCCGGTACAATGGTATATCTTTTATGCTTTTTATTTTCTTTAATTAAAAATTTATTACACGATTATTTTTCAAATCACATTTCATTGTTTCAAGCTGGCAAATTTTCGTATTCATTTTCTTGAGAAAGTCTCTTTCTAATATAATTGTCCATAAATGCGTTCTCATTATTACGAATTGATATGTAATTGTTTTGTCATCAAATTTTATATTTGGAACAATGCTTCCTACGATATCTAATTTCTTGCCATGAGGTACAGAGCAAGTTTTATCAGGTCAAGGTTTATTACAAAGGCTGTTCTAAGGTCGACCACTGAAAGATCAGCGCCTGTATCAATCAAAGCTTCACAAGTACCTATTTAGCCACCTGAGCAATTAATTTGTATCCAGAGTCCAACCTCTAATTCCATTCTTTGTGAACGCGCTTTGATTAATAGAATTATGCATGTCATTCAGTTTAAATCTTCCAACATGGAATATTTATTCCATGTAGGAATATGTGTGTGTGCTATTGCACACGACAACGTAGAGTCGAGGTTTTTCCTTACTCTCATCAAATCGAATATATTTCTTTACCTTCTTGTGCGTGGATATGGGGTCTTCTTCATTTGGTAGTTCTATTTCGGAGTGTAGCTTATCTCTGGATTGGATGGTCGTCTAAGAGCAGAAATTTGGGGCGGCATGTTGATCTGATATTGTCGGGAAGCAGGGACATAGGGCTTGGAAGTGTTCTGGTAGTGTCTTGTTACAGTTAAAGTATTATTTCTTTTTTTTTTGTTTGTTTGTTGATGGAGTCTGGAATAGCATGGATCAATATTGAGAATTTGAAATTTTTTTATACATTCCTGATAATTTTTATTAGAAATCCATCTTCTTTCAAATTAAAAGAAACTCGTTGGTTGTTTTTAGGAGAGTTTAAGCATAGAGTGCAATAGAATATTCTTTTCAATCCACCAAAAACATTTAATTCTCGATTCTTCTCCCATTGAGTGGTAAACCTTGTTGCATAACACAAACCTGATTGCTGGTTTATCTCATTGTTGCATCCTGTTTAGCTTTATATATACACACATTTTTCAATTCTTATTCATTTGTTTCTGAATAAAAATCTAAAATAAGGCTGATTTTGAAGCTTTCCCAACTTGTAAAACTGGATGTGCAAAAGTTGAACCTAGTCTTGGAGCTTGCCGTCATGTTCATGGTGGCATACTGGGAAAATATTTTGCCAGCCCAATGGTAGAAAAAGCCTATCTCCTCAAAAGACTCGATCGATTGGCTAGGATCTTCTGTCTCACCATACTTAGGGAGCTCAATGATAGAATTAAAAACAACCGGGTCAGAGAGCTCTATCATCTCTACCAATTGTTAAACAGGGTTTCTGCTTAATAAATTCCTCCCTCATGTTTTTTCTTCACTCTTATAAATAAGCTTTCCCGAGCAAGTTACCATTATCAAGTACAAGGGGAAAATAAGATAATAATAAAACATTTACCTTGCAAATAAGTTATCATATTTATTTTTTGGAAGGGTGCAATCTGGTCCAGAAGTCTGCTTCCGTTACTCCTGCTAACAGTAGTCCTGCCCTCGCGCCAACCTTCCGAGTCATGGAAAGTCATGACAGCATTGCCGAATATAAATAATAATAATGAAATCTGTCAAAAAATATATCAGTGGAAAATATTCTGCAACTAATTTTTATGATTAATATTACATCTAAACCTTGGGTCGTTGAGGTATATCCTTTACCACATTAATGAAGGTGAATATCCGAAAATGTGCATTGTGATAGCTTTTCTTGATTCATCTAGAATATAGATTGGCCAATATGTTAGAATACTCTATTGAAAAATGTGCGTTTAGTTGTCATTTTTCCAAAATATTTTGCGTTTTCGCACCTAGAAAGCTCATTTAAAGGGTCAGTGTATGCCTTTTCATTCAATATCACTGCCTGTCCTTTTCTTTCTTACTAATTAGTTTTCTCTTTTCACACACGTATATGGAACACGACCTCTAAGGACTTTAGCTGCAGAGTCAAAGTTTCCTTTAGAGGAAGGTGAACTGGAGAGCAGTTAATTGATGTGAATGATAAATTTGGCAATTAAAACTGTTCTTTATATATAGAGGTGTGTCTGCTAGAAGGAATATCCTATTTTTATGGAGTTCGATAAAATTTAGTTTCTGAGATCAGGGAAGAGTTGCAATAATATTTGTGTTGTTCTCTATTTTAGAGGAGAACAATCCAGATCCAGAATGAAGATATGATTTTTTACAACACATAACGAATATTTAAATTGCATTCTTAATGAGAGGATAACTTGAATAAATTTCCAAAGATCTAGAAATCTAAATTGTAGACTCCCAGTGGCATGAGAGAAATCTATCATAAAAAAATATGTGGTCAATCTAAGTTCAACAGGAATGGATTGAACAGGCACTCAAGGAGGGGTTGAAGTGGAGGCTGCTCCAAGCTTCATGGCCTCCTCATAGGTGGGGGGCGGGACAGGGCACAGCTGGATCTGGTAGTAGTTGGGTGGGGGGGAGGTGGGAGTGGGGGCCAGCACCCTTTCTTCCACAGTGCCTGCATCACATGTGGGTGGTGGTTGATGGGGAATATTTTTTTAGAAGCAATTATATAAATCTCTATTCATGATGAAATTGTGAAAACTTTTAAAATTACAAATTTGGAGAGGAAATATTTTGTAATTTTAAAAATTAATTCGTATTAACCAGATGAGTGAGAAAATATTTGCAAAAAAAAATTCACTTCTAGAAAAATAATATACAGTAGAACTTCTATGAGAGGACACTCACGCTAGAGGACACTTTGGCTCTGCAATTAGGTGTCCTTTACAGGGAGGTAGTTCTACTGTATTTAAAAAATCTATTATTATATAAAAGGAGAAAAACTAAATATTTCAGCTCAAGCCATTTAACAATTAGATTCATAATAGCGAATGTAACAGCGGTTTTTACCAGAGTGAAAGTTTTTCAAATGGACATTTGATAAAGCAATATTTTTTAGGCAAACACAACCCACCTCTACTGAATCTATTCTTGATAAATTGATGTTTGTTACCTTTCTCCAACAAAACGACTAATTAAACCATTGGCAACTTTTCATGTTGGGATAGCTTAATATATACACAGTCTAGCCATAAATTCTGTTACAAACAATTTGATAAATTAAATGATTAAGAACAAAAACTAATGGAATATAAATACATATTTTATTAGCCAATAGG
>CP092875.1:34420116-34536127 GCA_030710605.1 Cordylochernes scorpioides
AAAGGCCACAGCGGTATTCCAGGAAATGAACTGGCGGATCAGGCGGCAAAGGCTGCAGCACATTCTAATCTGCCACTATCCTTTACCACCCTCCCAAAGAGCGTCGCGCGCGGTAAAAAAGAACAGATAGCCCTCAAAATGTGGACAGACCTCTACATCCAAGATTACTCCACCAGAAATCTACGAAGATTTGCTGCTACCCCCCGAAACTACTCCTCCAAATGCTTCAAAACATCAAGCATGGACCTACCTCAACAACAATCTTGACTGGCCATGGCTACATTCAGGCAGACCTTGCAACGGTATCGAAAGAAGACCCAACTTGCCCCCACTGCCAAGATGAAGACCAAACGGTAGACCACCTCCTCTTCACTTGCCCAACCTTCCAATACCAAAGATTCCAGACAGCCACTCTCCTAGGCATCACCAACATATGCCCAGCATCCCTAGAAAATCTCCCAAGAAAGAAATCTGCCTGGCAACACCTCATAAATTGGACTTCCACTGGCATTGTATATAAATCCAAGAAGACTTAGGTCAGAAGGACATCCCGGGTAGTTGGCGACTACTGTACGCTCCAGGAACCTGGGTTACTTAAATAAATAATATATAATATATATAATATAATAGGAAATAAACTAATGCTTAGTTAATCTTGCCTCGTCTTGGATAACAACACATGGTGGCAGCGGTAAACTGAATTCATAAAGAAGGTCGTTGTTCGAAGAAAATTTGAAATTCAACATCAAGCAAGCTTAGGAGCGGTAAACTGAATTCATAAAGAAGGTCGTTGTTCGAAGAAAATTTGAAATTCGACATCAAGCAAGCTTAGAAGCGGTAAACTGAATTCATAAAGAAGGTCGTTGTTCGAAGAAAATTTGAAATTCGACATCAAGCAAGCTTAGAAGCAGTAAACTGAATTCATAAAGAAGGTCGTTGTTCGAAGAAAATTTGAAATTCGACATCAAGCAAGCTTAGAAGCGGTAAACTGAATTCATAAAGAAAGTCGTAGTTCGAAGAAAATTTGAAACTCGACATCAAGCAAACTTTTTGGGTAAGTTATATTATATTATAAGTAAATCTTTATAATGTCCCAAAATTATAATTGTGTAGCCCCAGAACCTTTTAATTTTTCAAATCCAGGTGATTGGCCAAAATGGATTAGGAGATTTGAACGTTTTAGACAGGCAAGCGGTTAATTAATAACCCAGAAAATGAGCAAGTTAATATGCTCGTGTACTGCATGGGTGATAATGCAGATGACATTTTGTTGTCATGTAAAATAGCAAGTGACCAACTAGAAAATTATGATAAAGTTATTGAATGCTTTGAAAGTCACTTTATTCCAAGACGTAATACAATTTATGAAAGGGCAAGATTTAATCAAAGATGTCAGCAGGAAGGGGAAAAGGTGAATGAATTTATCACAGCACTCCATAGCCTAGCTGAGCACTGCAATTTTGGGATGTTACATGACGAGTTGATTAGGGATAGGATAGTTGTTGGAGTAAGGGATAGAGCATTATCTGAAAGAATGCAACTTGATACAGACTTGACCTTAGTAAAAGCCACACTAATGGCAAAGCAATTAGAAAGTGTCAAAGAACAGCAGTCTAGCCTTTACCAACAAGATTCTGTAGATCAAATAAAGAAAATGCCTAATCATATAAAAGAAACAAAAAGGCACGAACCAAAAATAAGACAATTCAAGTCAAACCAGTTGGGAGGGTCATCACATGGATGCACCAGGTGTGGCAATTCAAATAATCATGATTGGAAAAATTGTCCAGCTATGAACTCGTATTGTAGTAAATGCAAGAAAAAGGGCCATTATGCCAAAGTATGTAGATCAGAAGCCATAAATGAAATAAAATCAGAGATAGCTTTTTTGGGATCTGTAGAAGATAATTCCAAGAAATGGATAGTACCAATTAAGGTAAATAATAGACAAATTAATTTTAAAATTGACACCGGAGCTGATGTCAACGTGCTCCCCCTACAAAATTATTATCAAAGTTTCCAAAGAATAAAACTGGAAAAATCTGATAAAATATTACAAGGTCCAAATGGAATACCCTTGGAAACAGTTGGAATGATCCACGTAAAACTTCAAAATAAAGGCCAGCACTTAAACTCGAAAATATACATTGTTGATAAACTAAAGCAGCCACTTCTCTCTGGGGAGACAAGTGAAAAATTAAACATTGTGAGAATGATTCAGCAATTATCATCAGGAGGCCGCGGCGGACAGCGTGGTAGACTCGGAAGTGGAGATAACAGAGGCTGCTACAACTGCGGGGAAGAAGGCCACCGCAAGTTTGAATGTACCAAACCTGCCCGTGGTGGTGGACGTGGCCGTGGACAGAGCCGTGATGGAGGCAGCAACAACACCTGCTACAACTGTGGAGAAGTTGGCCACCGTAAATATGAGTGTACCAACAACACGGCTGAAGATGGAGGACAGGAGGAGAACCAGCGCAAGTCCAAGAAGGCTTGCTACACCTGTGGGAGTTTGGCCATAAGAAGGACGACTGCCCCAAATCTGGAACTCAAGAGTCCGGAGATGAGGAGGAGTCCTCTGACAATGAGGAGGAAGAGACTCCCCAGAAGAGGAAGCAAGCTGAGGACAGTGAGGAGGAGGAAGTAGAAGCTGAAGAACCTCCCAAGAAGAAATCTAAGAAGCCCAAGTCCAAGAAGAAAGAAGAAGATTGCTATCTGACTCTTCAAGCATATAGGACGATGCCCCTGGAAAGCGCCAGGAGCAGAGAAATGAGGAGACCCCCACTTCGACATCAACCTGGCTCTCAAGGAGATGCAAGGATGACCAGGAGCAAGAGACCGAGGAGGATTGCCCTACACCAACGGCCTCATCTACAAGAGATGGAAGGATGCAGAGGGACAACCAAGACCAGGATCCAGAGAAGAGCCTCCCTTCAATGCCAGCCGTGCATACAAGATATGGAAGGGCAGTCAAGATACCTCGTAGGTTCCTGTAAAGTTAAGGGAGGAGATGTGCAGAGTATTAGGCTGATAGATTGTTGAGCTCAGGAAACCAAAAGGAATAATACTCTGCTAGTGATCTCTTTTGACTTGTATATAATACATATATATAATATAATAGGAAATAAACTAATGCTTAGTTAATCTTGCCTCGTCTTGGATAACAACACATAAAGACCTTACTGTTTATGAAAAATCTGTTGATTATCTTTTCATGTCCATTTCACCATCTACACATATTCCAGGCTTTAATTCTCTTCTGCCTAAACACATTTAATGCAATGTCATTATGGAACCTTTCTAAAAATCAGGCTGGCGTTATCAGATCAGCTAGATATCCCCAGTGATCCACAACTAGGCAATAAGTCTGACCCAGATATTTGGCTACTTCTCTACCTTCCAGAATTCGAGTTAAAAACTGCTGCTACTTTTGAAAATAAACTCATTTTTATCTAATTTGATAAGTCATTTGTTTAATAATATATATAAATCTAACGAGTTTTTTCTTATATCTCTATTCCTGTTTACATAATCTGGCACGACATCTGTCACCCTTATCACAAGAGCCAAACTGACGTGGGTGATAGACAAGAAAGTACTACTGGCCCCATGGGAGACCTTGGGATTAAAGAAGGGGGTCAGCTGAGTAAGAGATGGGGGGTAGAAAAGACAGTCTGGTGACTGCAAGGAGTCCTGAAGAAGGCACGGTTATAAAAGAACAAGTGGATAGCAGGCTGAGTAGGTGAGTTGACTGTACAGAGTACAGAACCTGAACGAGTCTGTCGGTATAGTTCAGGCTGGATGTAGACTGTGTGTGGAGCGGTGCACTTCGTAAGAATGATATTTATGGCACCAAGAATACTTCTGAAGATGTTATTTGAAGACAAGTCTCACTTATTGTATTTGTTTTATTTCGTACCAATCTAGCTGCATCCTTTACGAACTAGCGTGCTATATTTGTACCATCTTTATCAGACATATAACCTAAACGGCGTCTAATAACTAACAGTAGTTTCCTAATTCATTACTTTAGTCTGAAAATTGTAACAATGCTGTTATATCGAGCCATCGAGTATAAATAACTAAATTGGATTTCATACATTTTTTTATTTATGCGATACTTATATTTCAAATTGTATCTCATCACGATACGTCATTTATGCTCTTTCTAGGTTCCCATGTGCATGTTAAAAGTGTAATATAGTATCAGACCAGCTACATAGGAAAAACAAATATGCTTTATTTCCAACGGTTTTCATATAAAATTTCTACATATATATAAACAAGCTCTCAGAAAAAAAGGAAACAACTGACTTGGCAACTAAATGTAATAGAATACTATGTACAGAGTTGAGCAAAAATCTTGTACGCTTCTTGTAAAATACAACCAGAAGACAATAGCTAGAATGACATCTAAAACACCGAAACAAATCCCCTCAGATTTCCATATACAGAAGCGGTGCGAGCCAGTAGTCCTGGCAATAGCAAGACCATCTATTAGCGTGGATACTTGAGAAAGAAGTAAATCATTAGAGTTGTATATATTGGTTTGAAGGCTTCAAAAACATCCGAAATCAGATAATGTGATGTCCAGAAAATGCTTTAGGCAATAAGATGGGGAAATATGGAAATCAGAGGGGAATAAGTTAAAGAAATAGGATGCTAATTTCTAAAATAGCAACTAAGATAAATCACATTTATTTATCATTACAACCACATACTTACAAGATATTCCATATATATATATACACCTTGTCTAAAAAAATAAAAGATCATGTGCCTGCTGGAAAGATATGTTTTCTTCTTTGGATAAAATCGATATGCATAAAATATTTAGGAAAAATGCTATTTTTAATCAACGAAAAACATATAATATAATAATTAAGAATATATACATAGTATAACCCCTTTAATTCAAGATGTTTCTTATCCCACCAAAATTACCTTTTTAGCTAACTACACTGGTGTCCAAAAAATAAGAAACTTTTGTTTTTTAATGATATGTTTTAAAATATACAACGCTAAAAGCTAAAAAGTAATTTAATTAGGTATTTTAAGTCGTAGAATTTATTTATCGCAACCATTCGATTCGGTAAAATTGAAAATATGCAAATTTTTGCTTGTCTTTATAAGTGTGCTATTTGCTGTGTCGTTTACCCCATCTAAGAATTGTCCAATTATAATTTTATTTAATCCTTAGTTAATTATGAGTTTACGAAAAATTTTAGCAGATGATTTAAAATGGAGAGCTGTTGGAAGAATGGAGCAGGGCAATCACAAGTTGAAGTAGCAAAATGGCTTAATGTGAATAAATCTGTGGTCAGCAAAATATGGAAACAGTTCATTGAGACAGGAACCATCAAAAGAAAAGAAGGTTCTGGTAGAAAAAGAAAAACAGCTACATCTGAAGACCGTTATCTGGTCGTAACTGCCAAGCGCCATAGGGAGATGACAGCTATTCAACTCTCTAATGAACTCTCAAGTGCTACTGGAACGAGAATTTCAAGACAAACTGTTTACCGAAGGCTTCACGAAGGTGCTCTTTATGCAAGACGACCAATGGTCTGTATCCTTTTAACCTCTGCTCACAGGAGAGCCCGCTTGAATTGGTGCTTGGAACATCACGCCTGGACTCATGATCAGTGGGCCAATGTTCTCTTCAGTGACGAGTTTTTTAGTTTAAACACAGATTCTCGACGAGTTTTCATCTGGAGGGAGCCTGGAACCCGCTATCATCCCAGTAACATCAGGGAAATAGACAGTTTTAGAGGGGGCAGTCTCTTAGTCTGGGCTGGCATCAGTTCTAGCAGACGCACACCCCTCCACATTTTTTCTGGGGGCACTTTAACTGCCCAAAGGTACAGGAACGAGATCCTTGAGCCCTATCTAAGACCTTATAGAGATCAAATTGGTCACAATTTAATTTTTATGGACGATAATGCTCGTCCGCATAGGGCTAGGCTAGTCAATGAATATCTCCAGAGTGAGAATATTCGAAGGATGGATTGGCCAGCCAGATCTCCGGACCTGAATCCAATAGAGCATGTGTGGGATGCTCTAGGGAGGCGTATTGGAGCTCGTCACCCCTCTCCCAGAACCCTCGTTGAGCTAAGAACTGCTCTATTGGAGGAGTGGGGTTTACTACCCCTGGACCTCCTCCAAAGCCTGGTAAACAGTATGAGGGCTCGCTGTGAGACCTTGATAGCTGTTAGAGGTGATCATACTCCCTATTGATATCTTATTTCTTTAAGATCTGGAACCTTAGCTTTGGGTATGTTGGTAATAATTTGCATATTTCATAATTTCAAATATTTTTTTAAGTTTCATATAGCTAGTCAAATTCTCCATAGTTTAAACTATTTGTATACTAAATTTTATATTTGTTAATAAATTAGCTTTTGAGAAATTTCAATATTGGTTAAGTTTCTTATTTTTTGGACACCAGTGTATTATTCAGCACTGAATTGAATTCAACAAGACGTACCTATATATATCACTTGGGATATTTAATTAAAGAGGTTTAACTCTAAAAAGAAAACTATTCGGAAAACATCTTCAGTTCTAAAAATAAAAAGAATGATATTTTATGTGAAATTACAGATAAATGTAATAAGCTTTTTTTAGGATATGCATCACAATGAAGGAAGCCCTATCCAAGGTAGAATAAATAACGGCAGAGGCTATACAATTGTTTGAAAATAAAACAAATGGTAACAAACATGAGGCAAACCTAATCTACTCAGTCCAGTTTTCTAAAATGTACTTGTAATTATTCTAATTTTGCCATGTAATAAATATTGTGCCATTGCTGATACTAAAATTGTTTTTAAGAGATACACACAAAGTATTCTACTTATATCATGAAAATTAGTCAAGAATACATAGAACAAATTATCCTATCTAAACTAGCAGTCAAGTTTGGACCAACAGATTCTTCCTTAATCAATTGGAGAGAAAACACTCAACTCTCTGAAAAGTTTAAACATGAATGCCATCAGGGGAAGTTACATAGTGGTAGGTAATTAAATTAACCGATTTGTTTAAATAATCCATTTAAAACTCACAAACATAAATGCACTAGAACCTGGCCCAACTGAAACCTGCTCCTGAAGATATCACCCATGACAAATATGTTGTGGCGGTGATGCATATCGGAGAGGTTCAGAAAAAAAAAAAGAGAAAAATATACTTTTTAAATGCTGACGAGAAACATAATTCTAAAAATTAGATTAAGATAAACTTGGTTGATCCCATATTTAGCTTCATGGTGCTGATATATGATGTAAATAGAAAGTCTTGTTTGAAAATGCATTAATGGGGGTATATAGAGAGAATGTTGGGGTAAAGAATGCAAAATATTATATATTTATTATATATGTTGTTATAACAACATTTTGTGACCAAGAGTTTATTTGTTATAACCATGTTGTTATTTTATAATCAAGAGACTTAAGAATTATAATGTTATAACCACGTGCTGCTGCTATAAAAGAGCCTATTATTCGAAGTTCCACTGTATTTGCTCAATATTCATTTTATTCAATTCAGTCTGCTTAAGCATAATCTGATATCTGTGTCATAAAATTGTAGAATATTTATTCATCAGGCAGGAAGAAAAGCAAAAATTCAAGTTCCCTAAAATACCAAAAAATTCATATACACGATGGAAATCCAACTTCATCTGTAACGTTCAGTTTGTCAGAAATCTAAATTAATAAATAAAGGAGACACCCCGCATGGTCAATATAATATGGTAAAGCATGTATTTTAAGCTAGAATGTGGAGCTGGTGTAAATGATTTGCCATTCACAACACATGCACCAGATAAAAGAAAGAATTGGAACTACTATAGGCTGATCAAAAGCTAACATCACATATACAGGAATCAAAATAATAAAAAAGAAATTTCTACACTAAATAGCAAAGCATAGACATAAATTGTAGAATTTTCCATTGTTGGAACCAATTTTTGGCATATAGAATTTATAGAGAAGCTTTCACTGGTGAAGAAATTTCAAAAGAGAGAGATAGAGAGAGAGAGAGAAACATTTTTTTCTCATAAAGAAAAGGTTAATGGAGAATTACATCGCATGAAAAGAGGCATTATATATAAAGAATTTATCTCATATATAATACCCTATGCAATTTCTCGTTTTTTTAAACTTAAATCTAGAGATTTAAGAATTTGTATGGATTCCAGAGAACTGAGAAAGTACATTCAGAGAGAATGCTAGGTCCAACTGAAATGATATTCTTTGAATTGGATTGAGCTGCATTTTCTCAGCAGCTTTCTGGAAAATCCTATTAGATAAAGACAGAATTGAACTATGCACTATTGCAACTCCTTTTGGAAGATTCAAGCGAGAGATTGCCATATGAATTAATTAGTGTAACTGAATTATATTAGAGGTGTATCAATAATTATCTTTGTGACCTATCATAGAACAGCATGCTACATGTGGATGACATCCTGATATATGGAAACAAAATGTCAGGGCACAATAAAAAAAGTTAAAGCTGTTCTTCGAAAACAAAATGTAAAGTGAAGTGTAAAAATATAAAAAAATAGCTGTCAACAAAGCGAATTATTAAGCCATATCAATATGGAATATATCCATCCAAGTTTTGTGAGCAGAGGCAATAGAAAAATTGGAAAAGCCTGAAAATAAAACGGAAGTTCAGAGATTTTTGGGAATGTGCATGGTAACATCACGTTTATTCTCAATCTTTCTGATAAGGAAATTAATAAGCAAGAGTCAATGGAAATTTGAACGTTAATAAATTTATTCTTATGAAAATTCTAGTTTCTAATGCACCTTCCCCCTTAATATCTTGTTATTCTTTTATCCAACTAGGCCAATAACTGATGCTAGTCACAGCAGTATTGGAACAATGCTCTTACAAGAAATACAGGTAATTGAGTATGCAACTCCCATTTTGAATTAGATTCATTGAAGATATTGCACAGAAAGAAAAATAACTATTGAAAATAGTTTTAAGTTGTTATAATATAATTATAACAATATTATAATCCCTTTTATCATATGATCAGCTAGAAATAAAATCCCTGGCGATTCTTGTTTCCAACTGATCACATGCCCTCAAATAGATATTAAATGCAAATATATTTATTTTAAAAAATGTTCTAATGAAAATATTTTAGACACTATTATTGAATTAGTACTCAACAAAACAGCATGATAAAATGCATAGTAGATATTATATTATAAATATTTCAAAATTTTGAAATCCATTAAAAGAATTTTATTAATTTTTAAGGCATTTGAGGGTGGTGCTATATGATGGAATGACCTTGATACCATTCAGTAGAGGATTAAAAATTAAGTGGACACAAGTCATTTTGAAGGGCAAACTGGATCCAAACATAGGATGCTAGAGTCACCACAGATGAAAAGATGAAGGTATTAAAATGAAACTAAACAAGGGCATCATTTTGAAATCCCTAATCAATTATATTAATAATTAAAGACCAAAAGGCAAAACTGATGCCTATAAAGAAATCATAAGTTATTGGCAATTTCAAGAATACAATTCACAAAATTGAGGGTACATATTGGGTAAAAAGGAAATTTCATCAGAGTACCATCATCTTGAAAAGAAATTTGGTAAGTTGCTAATACTTCTCTAACAAGACATAGTAACAACTAAAAAAAGAAAGAACCGCATTTTACATGCCAAGATGTAAAAGATGTGGAAAATGAAGTCACAAAATCAGGACGTGCCAGGAATATGCAAGAATGATGCCAGGAGAATTAAAAATAGCTCATGATAGTTTAGAACTACCTTGGAAAAAAATTACAAAAGACTTCAGTGAGATAAATGGAACTAATTAATTTTGGTTGTGAATTACCATTCAAAGTTTGTTGAAATGAGATTTTTTTCTAAAAAGATGGAGAGATAATTGACCATCATTCAAAAGATGAAGACCATTTTCAGGAAATTAATTCAATAAACTTTAGTTTCTGATAATGGACCATCTTTCAACTCTTATGAATTTATTTATTGAAATATGAGTTATCGAGTAACGAACTTCCTGTCCCCAGTATCCAAGATATAAAGGGCAGTTGAGAGGACAATCCAAAAAAACAGTCAAAGGATTTATAATCAAATCAATGAAGTCTGAAAGATATCTTAATTTGTATTAGATGGAGCTTAATAACATACCAAAGTATGACTCAATATCTCCAATACAGATGCTTATGGGAAGGTCTTGTTCGTAATAATAATGAAGAGCTTAAAGAACAACAACAAAAATTACAAGAAGCATATAGAGAGATTTGAGATCACTGGAGGTAGATGAAATCATGCTGCAGGAAAAGCACAGACAATGGATTTTGCCAACAGTGATGGCGAAGTATGAAATTTCTCACTCTTAACTGGTAAGGAAACCAAATGGCTATAAACACCATAGGAACAGGTCTCACCTTGTTGAGAACAACCACCAAGATCTAGACAGAGAGAGCCGATGTTCTGGCCGAGCTTCTTTAACAGCATTGTATGTGACCTCCCAGGGCTTTAAGTCAGGTTTATCCAAATACAACGGAAGTGTACATTTTGGGGAAAGATGTCTAATGTACAGTAAAAAGTGATTCAGCATGATAGGGAAGTCTTTTCAGAAGAGAAAAGAGAGCCGTCATCATGTTTAGGAAGATTGGCCTGCTGGAGAAATGCGTCTGAGGGCGATAAAACAGTGAATGACACTCCATGATGCGGATGGAATTTCCTTATAGAAATTAATACAGGAAAGGCACTTGGCTTTCCAGAGTCTTGAGCTTGTGACACGCTCAATATAGCAATAAAAAATAAATTTCGAATAGGACTCCAGATTCTCTAACAGTGGTCGTGGAGAGTAACAACCAAATTGCTGTGCCAGTTTAGCTCTGGGGTCCACTTCGGTTTCGATGGTATAGAAATGTTGGAACGTCTTTTCATGGAGAACTGAGAGGCTGCCTGCAATATGGAAGTGAACAGGGGAACTATCTTGTCTATTTTTCTGGTGTACAATCCATATTTAGGAAGGAAATAATAACTTTGTGGAAAGATGAATTGAGGAAAGATTTGAAAGTCTCTCACTTTGCATGAGGAATCTACCCAATTAGTACTGGCTTCAGTATTGACCTTGTCTAAAAAGGATGACAATAATTGTGATATGGGGGTGGTTGGCCTAAGCAAGATCCTAGATTCATTAATAGTTAATGAGCTAGATAACAGTGAAACATTTATGAAGGAATACAGAAACCCATTTTACTATGTACCAAGATTACAGTAGGGAAAATTGATGTCATTATATTGGAGTAAAATTTTCAAGATTTGCTCCACAGGTGTCAAGCATTACATTAATGCCTCAGGTAAGAAAGTGGATATTAGTATCCATACCCAGAATGGCAATCTTGTTGATAAGTTATTTCAAACGTAGAAGGATATTATCTTATGATGTTGCTTAGTAGGCTGATCAAATTGCAATTAGCCACTGACTCAAATATATGACAATAAGGGTGATGACGGTGTTCCGAGTGACTAGAGGGTTGGGATCTAGATTGCTTCGTGCAGTGCTTGATGTTCAGTAAGAGCTTAAGAAAGAGAAGACTTGAAAATCACGAGAAAGTCAACAGAAGTTTACTGGGAGATCTTACAGGAGAACAATTTTGGCCTTTGTTGAGTTGGACAAATTGGAAATCTCAAACATAGCAGATGGAGATTTCTGAAAAGTAGCCTGCAGGGCTTAGACATTGTTTCACAAAGAGGTAGGTAGAGGAGGTGGCCAAATATTGTTTGAGAGGGCTTAACATTTATAATTTTCATGTTCCATGGAACGTAAGCAGTAGCAGTTGAGATTGCCTGCTGGACAGGAGGGGGTGTGGTGTCTGAAGATGCAGCAGCGGAAACATTTCTTCAATATGTGGCTCAATTTGTACCTGTGCATTAGCAGAGTTATGAAGATATGACATGTTGTCCTAAGCTCTTATAAACTTTAATGTTCACCTGAACAAACACAGTTACTGTGTTACACTGCGTTCTTGGAGAAACAGAGATCTGCTTGATTGAACAATTAAAAAGTTTGAACTGAATGTTTGGGGCCAATATGTCACATATGTATCCACCTTGGATCTCCTTTCTACCCTGAATAAGCAGAATCTTGGTTGAATTGTAAGGTATTCATGATAGCTCAGTCCTATAGGCAATGTGGCTAACTTGGCAGAGAGAAACTTTGCGCCTTGCGATGTTTTGATATGGAGAGACCACCTTGCCACTCGAGGTGAATTACCACATCGTTGGAAGATGCCAGGAGGATACCTTGAGGATTTCCCAAGGGCTGACCTTGAGATATATTGATCTTACTACAATGCGGGGACCGAATGTTAGGCCAGGTTAATGAATTTATTAATGAATTCTTACCTTTGGACTTTGTAACGAAGGACTTTACTTGCACTACCGCAACACAATGTGTTGACTTGTGTTGGAAGCATCTTCCAAAAGAGTTTTGCCTTATGCGCAATAAATAGTAGTAGAGCTTTAAAACCCAAATGTTTTTCTTAGGTGTTTGACGTTTCATTCCATTAGGATGGAGTTTTTTAACATGCAGCGCTATTAATGTTGGCCAGGCTATTGACTTGAACTTATGCTTGGCTGACACGAGAGACTGGTTGTATACAGCTTCCAGGTTGATTTGTCTCCATGTTGGAATAAATTGTAAAATAATAATTACTTAAAATCTGGAGAGTCGATTTTGTTTTTCCTTTAATTAACAGTGAATTTCAGAGTAATGGGTTCCTTCCTATAAATGTGAATATTTATAGCAAAGTAAAACTTTTGATAAAAACAATGAATGTCGGGAGAAATAAATTGTTGTTTGATGAAAATAAGATATGAGTGCACCATTTGTAACAGACATTACATGGAGTTGATATGCTGGGATATTCAATAAAAAAAATAAGCGGTTATATAGATTTATATATATATGTTTGAAGCTTCAAATATTATTTTATGGTAATATAGTTTTGTAATGTTTATTATATAATTTTAAGAGTCACAATTTTAAAAATGATTATACTATTTACTCCTATAAAATAATTATAAAATGAATAAGATCATATTTAATCGAATTTTTTAAAACCATCATCATAAATTCATATGAAATATCAGAGTTAGATTCACAAGTTTGATAGCTTAAATATGTGTATGGCTACTGCAACCATGGGTGTTCTGCGCTCCAGGAACCTGGTGTGGCTGATGCACATGCAACCTAAAGGCTAAGATATAATTCAAAAATTATCAATTTAAAATATTGATTCTTCGAATTGCTTTTACTTTTTTTAATTCACCAATTTGGATTTATTTTTAAGAGGATATTTACTAATATAGATTTCTTACTTTTCTGAAACTGCATAGAGGTATTACTGTATTATATTATTTCCAATTTGTTTTCCATTTGAATGGTTATTTGGTTTGGTTATATTGTCAGTGAATAATGTGTGTGTGTGTATTGAAAAAAAAATATATATTTTTATTATTTATTCATCGATGGATCTCCATTCGGGATATTGGCAAATGGAAGTCGACAAAAAAGATAGAGAGAAAACTGGCTTTGATATCCCTGAAGGACATACGAATTCCTAGTCATGCCCTTTGGCCTGTGTAATGCTCCTTCAACATTGGAGCTTAAGATACTGAAAGGTCTGAAATGGAAAATGGCCCTCTGCTATTTAGACATCGTAGTGTATTCTAAATCATTCGACGAACATTTACACCAGCTTTAAATCCTACTACAATGTCTCAACAAGGCCGAGCTGCGCCTCAACAAAAAAAAATGCCTTTTTTTAACCAAATGAATTAGTGTTTGGACACCTCGTCGATGGTAAAGGCATTTATCCCGACCCAGAAAAGATTGAAGCTATCACCGTTTCCGACCTCAAAATCTATAACAGATGTGAGATTCATTGGCATATGTTCCTATTATCGTAGATTGATCGAAAATTTTGCCGAGAAAGCTATTCCTCTAAACGAAGTCCTCAAAAAAAGATAAGAAATTCATTTGGAACACTCTTTGACCAACAGAATGCTTTTGAATCCTTGAAAAGAGTGTTGATGTCTGAACTTGTTTTGGCCTATTTCGAATAACAACCGAGCTCACTGACGCCAGTGGTTATGGAATTGGAACTGTTCTTGTGCAGATCAACGATGGGAAAGAGTTGCCAGTTGGTTATGCCTCAAGGCTTAGAAGAATCACTCAACAACGGAAAGAGAATGCTTGGCCGCAATATAAGCCATCAATAAATTTCGACCATACCTTTTTGGTCGTGAGTTTGTTATTGTCAACTGACCACCACGCTCTGCTGGTTATCTAACCTGAAGGACCCGACAGGAAGACTAGCGAGATGGGCCTTAAACTCCAAGAATATGACGTTACGGTTGTTTAAAAAAGTGGCCTCAAGCATTAACATGCCTACTGCCTTTCTTGAAATCCTCTCCAACTTGAATCAGAAGAAGCAGACAATGACGATGATGATATACCCTCAATAACTGCTCCGACATGCTTCGAAGCTGAACAAAGAAAATACTCAAAAATTAGTAAATTGTAAGGGAAACAGAAAGATCTGGTGCCGATTCAAAAGGACATGAACTGTTAAAGGGAACTTTGTACAAAAATAATTTCGACCTCCTAGGAAACCAGTACCTTCTAGTTAATCCTAAGCACCTATACTTAGAGCTACTTAGAGTTTACACGACACTCCCACAGCAGGTCATTTTGAATTTTCGAAAACCTATGGAAGAGTTAAAAGCAAATATTTATGTGCCGGAATTCTCCGAGACATATGAAAGTATGTTACTCATTGTGAAGAGTGCCAAAGAAAGAAACAGACAACTCAAAAACCACCCGGACTACTTAAACCCATTCCTCCTGCAACCTCCCCTTTTCTAAAAGTTGGAATGGATCTCCTTGAAAGATTTCTCAATTATGATAGTGGTAATTACTGTACGATATTCGGTACCGACTATTTAACCTGATTCACTATTACCAAGGCCTTATCCACAGGAAAGACAAAAGAAGTTGCCAAGTTCTTGATGGTAGATGTTGTCCTCAAACCCGTAACCCCCAGAGAAATCCAAGGTCGAGTATTTCAATCAAAGATGCTAATGGAACTTACTAACCAGAGCTCTTCCAAACACAGGTTTACAACCACTTTTTACAGCACTTTAATAGCCAAATTTATAGATCCACATGCACCATCCCATTCTCTACTCATAGTGTCAACATTTCTAGATTCCTAAAAAATAACTATGGTATCCGTACCTTTTACACCAACACCCCTAAATTAGAAACAATAGTCAGAAATCCCATAACCAGGAATAGTTTTCCCGTTACCCTACCTTTTTTCACAAACTCTGTATATTCATTGAAATGCTCAAACTGTAATAGCATATACATAGGAGAAACAGGCAGACGAATCACGGACAGGATGGACGAACATTACAGAAACATCAGAAATAATGAACCCAAGTCCCTCATCGTACAACATATCAGACAAACAGGACATTCTTTAATACATCCCACCCACATGCATATTACTCTAATATCAACAGCAAATTTAAGAGATTAGTCGTCGAGGCGTTGCTCTCTTTAAAACACAACAGTATTAACCGACACATAGAGATCCCTGACGCATATAAAGCAATATTTCCATAAATAGTGTACCATAGTTGCCCACTGCCAGTTTGTTTTATTTCGGAAAGTTTCAACTTTGCAGATTTAATGAATGTATCATAGTCCAGAATCCACTTTTGATGTCCCTACTTTGCATACTCAAAACTTATAGATATATCTTAAAATTATTTTTTTTTTTTACTTACATATGTTAATTTTCCTAGTTTTCTGATACATATATAAGATGCACATTTATTTGTTGGAGTTCAGTCCTGTAGAAGGGTTATAGGCCCGAAAGCTCGAATCTTTATTAAAGTTTAAAAGAAAAGTATCCTCGTTCGCTTCAAATCTTTTACTTATACTCATCAGAGGATTCCAACTTTCTATACATTGTTTATAGTTATCCGATTATATCTTTGAACCATTATGAATCCCGATCTTGATTACTACAAGAAAATGATCCGTTTTAAATCGCTGGCTTTGGCAAGATGGAGGAAACATCTGGAATTCAACAAAATTTGCGAATTACACAACTTCATCCCACCTTCCCTCAGGATCAAGGACCCCGTTGGAAACTATTACTCAAAAATGGCAATAGATGATATTCATATCAAATTATTACGAGCCCGCACTAAAGGATGTTACTCGAAAATCCGCATTTCATCAAAAACTGTCAAAGAACTTATTTGTATAGTTTCACAACATATCCCAGCACGAAATATGGCATATTTACTGGTAGGGATTACCAGTGATATAAAAACTCAAGACTCCATACTTAATGTCAGGCATCTTAACAAGCTCTCATTTTGGTCCAAGAAATATAAAGTGCACCTGTCTCCCCAAAATCAGCAACAGTCAATATTGAATTTGTCTAACTTTGTACCTTCCTCTGATCAAATCAACATACTTTCGAAGGGCCTTAAACATAGATATCCATCTAAACTTGACAAAATCTCATTAATAGCTGGAATAGAATCATCCATTTCCAGCCTGAACCTGCAAGATAAACACTCCATTAGGAATCACGTTATATCCGTTTTAAATAGATCTACATACACACCGACTAACAGTTTTAATACCAATCTGATTACCAGAACATTAACTAAAAATAATAACATAGTCATCACAAGATCTGACAAAGGATCTAGAACTGTTATAATGAATACCACGGACTACGTATCAAAGATGAATCAGATCTTGAATAACTCGGAGGTATTCACCCCGGCCACAGCAGAAGATCAGACTACCTTGAACTCCATATACAAAAAAGAACTCAGAACCCTTTGCAGGAACAAATTGATAACAACCGATGAACTCCAAAACTTTCTATCGAATCTACATGGTCAAGCCTACATATACGGACTACCTAAGGTACATAAGATAAATATCCCCCTCAGACCAATAGTTGCATTTCATCTCTCTCCTACAGCCCCGTTAGCTCAGTTTCTAGCTGAAATAATTATACCCATACTTAAAGATGGCGACGTCTCGACGTCCATTTCTTCCACACCTAAATTCTTAAACCATATTCAGCATCTACCGGTTATTCCCAACAGTCTAATGATATCTTTTGATGTAATCAATCTATACCCCAGTCTCCCCCACCCCCTCATCATAGAATGCACCACAGAATTCCTCCGGACGCATGGTTACTCTGCAGATATGATTACTAAATTAACCTCCTTAATATTAATTTGTCTGAACAATAGTATTTTTAATTTCGATAAACGTTACTACAGGCAATCTAAAGGTACTCCTATGGGCAGCCCTCTTTCTTCACCACTATCTGAAATAGTCATGCTGAAAATAGACAATTCAATAACAGATCATTTTCCAGTAGATATCCTAACTTGGTTTAGGTATATAGATGACATATTTTGTATAGTTAAAACTGATTCCTTAGACAAATTCATGCCAAATTAAATTCACTATACCCAGACATACTTTTCACAGTAGAAAAAGAAAACAATAGTTCACTAGCCTTTTTAGACATTCAGATTACTAAACAGAATTGCAGATACATGACCAACGTTTACTATAAGCCCTCTTTCTATCCCTCCTATATACACTACACATCATACTGCCCCCCTTAGCCATAAGATTAACACCGTAAAAACCTTGTCGAAACTCATTTTCACACACTGTTCTTCGCAAGAATTCAAACAAACAGAAACCCAAAACGTAATCGATCACCTGATGAACTCTGGTTACCCCAAAAATTTCATACTCAGACACTTTTATAATCCCCAACAGCACCTTAATAGCCAAATTTATAGATCCATATGCACCATCCCATTCTCTACTCATAGTGTCAACATTTCTAGATTCCTAAAAAATAACTATGGTATCCGTACCTTTTACACCAACACCCCTAAATTAGAAACAATAGTCAGAAATCCCATAACCAGGAATAGTTTTCCCCTTACCCTACCTTTTTTCACAAACTCCGTATATTCATTGAAATGCTCAAACTGTAATAGCATATAACGAGTTTACAAAGTGGGAAGAGGAGCTTCTTTTTATTAGCATGCACACAAGCTTTCGGACATATCGTCCTTCATCAGGTAAGAGTAATAAACGCGCTGAGGATCCATATATACACAAAGCTGAAAAGAAAATTTACATAACTGCAAAAGATAAAAGTATTTAAAGATAAAAATAAGAACCAAATATGCTAAAAAGATTATAGGGATTAAATGCTAATAAATCTGGACTAAGTACATATGCACTATGAATGGTGTTAATCAAGGCAGGTAAATGCAACCTATGGCTATTCACATAACATATGGTATTGTTCTGGTATATCTATATGCCTGTTGATGCCATATGTTATATGAATAGCCATAGGTTGCATTTACCTGCCCTTGATTAACACCATTCATAGTGCATATGTACTTAGTCCAGATTTATTAGCATTTAATCCCTATAATCTTTTTAGCATATTTGGTTCTTATTTTTATCTTTAAATACTTTTATCTTTTGCAGTTATGTAAATTTTCTTTTCAGCTTTGTGTATATATGGATCCTCAGCGCATTTATTACTCTTACCTGATGAAGGACGATATGTCCGAAAGCTTGTGTGCATGCTAATAAAAAGAAGCTCCTCTTCCCACTTTGTAAACTCGTTATTAACCTTCAGTGAAGAGCAGTTCTACTTAACTGTAATAGCATATACATAGGAGAAACAGGCAGACGAATCAAGGACAGGATGGACGAACATTACAGAAACATCAGAAATAATGAACCCAAGTCCCTCATCGTACAACATATCAGACAAACAGGACATTCTTTTAATACATCCCACCCACATGCATATTACTCTAATATTAACAGCAAATTCAAGAGATTAGTCGTCAAGGCGTTGCTCTCTTTAAAACACAACAGTATTAGCCGACACATAGAGATCCCTGACGCATATAAAGCAATATTTCCATAAATAGTGTACCATAGTTGCCCACTGCCAGTTTGTTTTATTTCGGAAAGTTTCAACTTTGCAGATTTAATGAATATATCATAGTCCAGAATCCACTTTTGATGTCCCTACTTTGCATACTCAAAACTTATAGATATATCTTAAAATTATTTTTTTTACTTACATATGTTAATTTTCCTAGTTTTCTGATACATATATAAGATGCACATTTATTTGTTGGAGTGCAGTCCTGTAGAAGGGTTATAGGCCCGAAAGCTCGAATCTTTATTAAAGTTCAAAAGAAAAGTATCCTCGTTCGCTTCAAATCTTTTACTTACAGGTTTACAACAGCATATAATCTCCAGACGAATGTCTTAACAGAAGACTTGATGAAACATTAGCTAACATGTTGGCAATGTATGTGGGCGTCGAACAAAGAGACTAGGATGTTATCCTTCCCTACATCACTTTTACCTACAACACAGCCAAGCAGGACACAACAGGTTTCCCCTCGTTTAAACTGGTCCATGGACACAAAGCTGAAACGACTGTAGACACTCTATTCCTAAATCCAAATAAAGATCTCGAAGAGGAATACAGTCAGAAGATTTCAGCAAGAGTTGAAGACGCTAGGCAGCTGGCATGTTCGTAAACTTTGAAGGGCCAAGAAACAGACAAAGTTAGAAATAACTCCAAACCCGAAGCAGCAGACTACAGCGTCGGTGATCTTCACAACCGAAAGAAAATTAGGACTATCAGAAAAACTCATGAAAAGGTACCGTACAAGGTGACCCGGAAAGTATCCGACGTAACATGAAGTCGAATCCACGGAACCATCAGGCCGGACACACCAGAAAAGATACCTAGTCCATATACTCAGGATGAAACCCTACCATGATCCGGCGGACCTGTTCAAGTAACTTGCTACAGCGAGACGCTGATTACCTAAGAAGGGGGCAATGTCAGGAAATAATTGGTCATATAATAAAAAATTATCACTGATTAAAGAAATTAATCTGCCCATGAATTGATTTGGCCCCACTGCTGTTTCATGTATTCCTTGTTGATTATTATTATTGTAAATGATTTTAATCTTATCTGTACAACCAGTATTATCTTATTGAGAGATAAATAAACATTTTGTTTTTCTCAATTAAACGACTCCTTGTCATCACTACCGTGACCATATGAGTGGTTTGCAGGAGAGATAATAATAAGCTCATTTCAGCTTTTGAAAATTCATAAGGAAGATTTAAAGTGGAAATGCTTAGGAAAAATTAAATAGAATGAAAATGAAAGTGGACCAGATAATAAACAACATGCTGATTATACAAAAATTTAAGCAATCATTTCAATAATCAAGAAAGAGAAGAAAAATTATTCATGACATTTAATCATTTTCCAAGTGGCAATAAATTTTAAATAACTAGGAAAGAATATTACACAGGCTCCATCCTCCAGTAGAGAAATTGGTCCCTATATGGTTGGTTGGTAAATGCATATTGGTGGAGAAATGTTCCCAAAAATAATTTGTGTCCCTCTTACCCCATTTATTGTAAGGCTCTGATAAAAGAGCCCAATAACATAAAATTTCTCGATAAAAAGTTAAATTACTCAGGAGAATAACAATTCTCCTTTATAAAATGTATAACAAACAGCAGAAAGAGCCCCCCAGAACAGAGTAAATCCTAGCAAGATATTGTTCTATTATACAATCAGAGAAAATGCCTCAATGCATCACACATTTGAGATGTGATTTTAAAATTATTGTGCTTATTTTCCTATAAACAGATAAATAGGCAAAGAGGAGAGATTTTTGGCCTTGATATGGCTATATGTAAACAAAGAGCGCGTCACTGTGTATTATTTTCAGAAAACTTTTTAACTTTCCAATACAAAATTAAATAAAAATATTAAGATAAATAACACTATTTAATGTGAAAGTAAATTTTCTTGTTGACACTTTTGTTGTATATTTGGTTTATATATGTGTTTTTATTTTCTTTCTATATATGTAGATGGAAAAATTGCCGGGAGGAAATTGATCCATAGAAGCATAGGGCGCTTCTCCCGTCAAAATGGTGGACGCTTCTCAATTTGTCAGAGCTGGTGTTGTGGCTTTGTCACCGACCCGAGGCCGCTAGTTTGCGGCAACGGTTAATAGATGGCGTCAGTTTTTGACGTTTATTTTGAGGGGAGAAGCGCCCTATGCTTCTATATATATATGTATATATGAAACTGTATAGTTGCATTATTTTATGTGACATTATTGTGTAATATATTTCTAAACAAGTTTTATGCTAATTTTACTCATATTCCGTACAATGAGAATATTGAACTTTAAAATATCCTATAAAAATTTGGAATAAAAAATCTGTTATCGTGGGTATCAATGGGCTAAGTTAGGGTTAGTTAGGTTAGGTTAGTTTAAGATAAGTTAAATTAGGTTAATTAGGTATTTAGTTTCATACCGGCTGAATTAGGTGGTCCCAGATAGTTAAATTATATTACTTAATGTTAATTTGTTTTAAATTTCATTTTTACATTTAAAAAAAATGGTATTATTTAACTTCAAAATATTTTATTTTATTTTATTACCTAATCCAAAGTTCAAAAAGTGGTACGAAAATTATACACGTTTACATTTGTCCAAATTTGGCCGAAAAGTCTCCCTCGTCTTTAATGTCTATATAAATGGTGTCCATTTTATTTATGCTCAGATTAAATTATTAATGTCACGTGGCAGTAAAAAGATTGGCTGTTTAATGTCACATTGACCTTAATCAGCCAATCAGTGAGATGAGTACAAAAGATAATCAGCATGGAGTGTTTTCTCAGCTCATAATTAGTAAAAAATAAAAGATTGCGTGTAATCATTCTAGGAGGTTTTATCTTTTTTCGTAAAATAAAAAAATATTTTTGTCTATTGTTGTTTGATCAGTACGTTAAAAACAAATGTATTGTTGTATATATCTGAATTATTTATATAAGGCTTATTTATTCTTTGTGTATTATATAGAGATCTGACACCTGATCACCTTATTCTGTAGTGGAGAATTTTAGTAGCGTGAGAATAGTTAGATTTTTATTATGTAAACACATTTGTAGGTTTAATTATTCTTCAAATGTTCTGTTCACAAGTACAATGGGTTGTGCTGCTCTTTATTATTCAGATTAAGTTTACTTTAATATGGCTCATTACTGGACTAGACATTTCATTGAATGGGCAAAAATGCTCTAGTATATTATATTTATATAAAGAAAAGGCATACCCAGACTGCACAAATGAGCTTTTTAGATGGCAATGTGTTATCTTTCAAAATAAATATTAACTATACATTAGTTTTATGATTATTCCACTATTAAATAGAATAACTTTCTAGAATTTCAAGAAGCCTCTTTAAAGTCCTTTGTTGGTCTTTGAGGTATGTCCCTCTTAGTGTAACCTGAATTCCTGGAGCGTAAGGTATATCCTTCACACTGACAAGGCCCAAAAGTACCAAGCTAATGTGAAACCTATTTCAATAATGTGCCATTTACTATTATATATATATTTACAATAATAATTTCAGCTATTAATCATATCAATATATTTTTTAACATTTTGTAACATAATTTATCCCAATTACGCCTCGGCGCGCGCGCATGCGTGTCACCCATCGCTCGCGCCAATTAGTCTTGGCCTTGAGCCCGCGCTGGCACGTTTGTTCGTTCTTTCATTTGTGATCTTACTAAGAATAAGACTATATTTAATTTCAACATTGACTGCTTCTGTTTAATTTATTTTCTTGGCTTGGTTAACTACACAGTTGAAATATTTCAACCTACGAGCACCGAGAAAATTACAATTCCCATTCCAATAAGACGTCAAACAGGCCAATTAGCATTCAGCACCCTTAATTTGGAAACTTTTACTCATTCTAAGTGTGTATAAAACACAACATTGCACCATTAAAAACTTTAAAATATACATAAAACATGCGTTATATGACAACTCTCAATAAGTCAACAATGTAGAATCCTTAACAATGAAAAACAACTTTAATTCTTATTCAATATTGTTGCACCAAGTTGTTGCTTAATAAGTTCCATACTCATCTTTATTTCTTAACTCTTATTAATTAGCTTTCCTGAACAGCTTCAAGTAATAAAACAATTACCTTGCAAAATATGTTTGTATTTATTTTCTTGAACCCTCTGGGCCAGAGGCCTTTGCTTCAGTTACTCCTTCCATCAATTGTCTTCCCCTCATGGCAACCTTCCATGTGATGTGAAGTAGCGACAGCTATGCCAAATATAATTAATAATGAATTCTGTCACAAAAAATATATATCAATTAAAATATTTAACAGCTAATTTTACAATGATAAATTAATGATTTCCAAATTTGTAAGACAAAATATTGCTACATCATGTCAATAAAACGTGATGCAGCACTTCTCCCTCTCTAAAGGTTTTCACATCCTCGTGAATGTGAAGTCCCCCTCAATTCTCTCAAAAATATGCTTGAATCGAGAGACATGCACTGTTGATGGGTTGTTCTTTGGTTCTACTATATAGTTTTTTATATTTGACAACTTCTTTAAAATTAAGTATTGGACGGAAATATTTCCAAAGTAAACTATTCAAACATTCCTATTTTTCTGATCGGAGTCCAAATTGCTACTAATTATCTAAATTCATAAATTCTTTCTTAGTAGGTCTTGTCATAGTTTCTTTTCATACTTTTTAAAGTCTTTATCTACTTATATATTTGCCTTATTCTGTCTGTTTGTTTGTCTGTTTGTCTGAAGCTCACGGATAGAATGCGCGCTCATTGGCTGCAAGGGAACACGTGTCCTCCCTGCCCCCCTCTAGACAACCCTGTTATTCAAAAACCATACATCCAATCGCCATGAAATTCTGGGATATTATTAGGTATATCCCCGGAAAGGTTTTCGAAAAATAATTTCTTGAATATCTTGAATATCCTTAGAGTTATTTGCAGAATTGTAGATATAACTCGCAAGCAGCGCCGCCAGACGGTGATAGGCTGAAGCTTGCTGCTCCACCCCTGTTGACCTTGGGGGGTCGTGTGAGTCACAGCATGATGCAACAAAAAACACTCTCTCTGGGGAATGCGGCCTCAACAACCTGTAAGTTTGTGCCTCTCTCATAAACCTGTCTATACAGACCACCCTGTCTATAGCGACCACTCTAGACAACCCTGTTATCAGCTGTGTGATACATCCACCTGTCTATACAGACCACCCTGTTAATAGCGACCACCCAAGTCAACGTTTTTAGAATATATTCGCACTCGGGTAAACCCCGGGCGTTGCCCGGGCCATTCGTCTAGTTGTTAATAACTAGCTTTCATATCCTGTCTATTTTATCTAAGTGATGTTTTATTTATTTACCGTAATCATTCTTGTCGATGTTCACCGAGATATTTCTGTCGTCCCAGAGGGATATAGGTTCTCTTTCAAATAGCAGAAAAAAGGAGAGTATCCTTATGGGTAATGAAGGGGAATATTTCGTCCCAATTCTTCTTCACATGTATACTGAGAATATTGATTAAAGCTCTTTTAAGCCTCTCTGTCAATTCATTAGTCTGTGAATAATAGCTCGTTGTGAAGTAGTGTTCATTCTTGCACATTTTAATAAACTCTTTCATTAAAGTATTTTAAATTGAGAGCTCCTGTCACTAATATGACACTGAGGAGCTCCATGATGTATAAAAATATCCTTTACTACATTTTTGGAAACTTCTTTTGCTTCAGAGACAGCCCTTGTTTCTGCATACTCGGTGTAATAATCCATCAGCACAATTATCCATTTCCTTCTTTTTTCTTAGATGGCAAAGGATCAACAAATCTATTACAATTCTTTCGAAAGGAAAGCTGTCTGGAAAAATAGACTTCAGTAGTCCAGAAAGTAATTGGCTTAAGCCTTATCTACATGTTTTAGATGACATATATGTTTTAAAAAATTCTGAAATAACCTTTAGCATGGGAGTCCAACAGTATTTTTTTTAAATTTCGTGTATTGTTCTGGCGACACCCAGGTGGCCACTCGAAAACATCTGAAAACAGTCTCGACTCTTTTGATTTATGTTTGACAATCTGGGCTATAATATGATTACATCATCCACACACACACAACAACACACAGATAACAGAAAAAAAATTGACATCTTAGATTTCCAAGCAAATTTTCAGTGTTTCTCTCAAAGTTAGCAGGCGCATTACATAGTCCAAAAGGCATTACATTAAAATCATATAGTCCATTCGTGGTAGTGAAAACTGTCTTCTCTTTATCCTTTTCTTCAAATTTGATTTCCCAGTATCCATATCTAAGATCTATTACTGAAAAGTATTTGGATTCTTTGTCACATTTTTCAGTTTTCTGTAGTTCACGCAAAATCTGTATTTACCATCTCGTTTCATGACCAATATTACGGGGAAAGACCGGGCTCTTGAAGATGGCCCAATTGTGCCTTCTGTAATCTCATCTCATCAAATTTCTTTTTTATGATATCTTGTTCTTTAGTGCTTACCCTGTATGGCTTGGGTTTAATTGTTTTCGCATCTTCTGTGTCATTCCGATGTTTTGCCAAGTTGGTTCTTCCTATTTACAATGAAAAGAGATGTCCATACTTTTCCAATACTTGTTTTAACTCATTCTGTTCCTTTGGTGAAAGATTTTCGTTTATTTGGAATCGAGGTTCATCGTTCTCATCTACTTCACTTTTTCGGTTAAAATTTATTTTCACCAGACTACTTGTAAAAGCCAATGTTTGGTTTTCATTATTTTTTTACGGTCAAGGATAATGATTAGTTATTCAGATATGTGCTTCCTTATTTATAACATTATTCAAGTTTCTTGCTAGACGAAGTCCATTTGTTAGAAACATTTTGCTGCTCTCGATTATGTATTCCCCATCCTATCATTACCAATGCCTCTCTCTCATTAAATTTAATGGAAAATTCCGGTACAATGGTATATCTTTTATGCTTTTTATTTTCTTTAATTAAAAATTTATTACACGATTATTTTTCAAATCACATTTCATTGTTTCAAGCTGGCAAATTTTCGTATTCATTTTCTTGAGAAAGTCTCTTTCTAATATAATTGTCCATAAATGCGTTCTCATTATTACGAATTGATATGTAATTGTTTTGTCATCAAATTTTATATTTGGAACAATGCTTCCTACGATATCTAATTTCTTGCCATGAGGTACAGAGCAAGTTTTATCAGGTCAAGGTTTATTACAAAGGCTGTTCTAAGGTCGACCACTGAAAGATCAGCGCCTGTATCAATCAAAGCTTCACAAGTACCTATTTAGCCACCTGAGCAATTAATTTGTATCCAGAGTCCAACCTCTAATTCCATTCTTTGTGAACGCGCTTTGATTAATAGAATTATGCATGTCATTCAGTTTAAATCTTCCAACATGGAATATTTATTCCATGTAGGAATATGTGTGTGTGCTATTGCACACGACAACATAGAGTCGAGGTTTTTCCTTACTCTCATCAAATCGAATATATTTCTTTACCTTCTTGTGCGTGGATATGGGGTCTTCTTCGTTTGGTAGTTCTATTTCGGAGTGTAGCTTATCTCTGGATTGGATGGTCGTCTAAGAGCAGAAATTTGGGGCGGCATGTTGATCTGATATTGTCGGGAAGCAGGGACATAGGGCTTGGAAGTGTTCTGGTAGTGTCTTGTTACAGTTAAAGTATTATTTCTTTTTTTTTTGTTTGTTTGTTGATGGAGTCTGGAATAGCATGGATCAATATTGAGAATTTGAAATTTTTTTATACATTCCTGATAATTTTTATTAGAAATCCATCTTCTTTCAAATTAAAAGAAACTCGTTGGTTGTTTTTAGGAGAGTTTAAGCATAGAGTGCAATAGAATATTCTTTTCAATCCACCAAAAACATTTAATTCTCGATTCTTCTCCCATTGAGTGGTAAACCTTGTTGCATAACACAAACCTTGTTCCACAAACCTGATTGCTGGTTTATCTCATTGTTGCATCCTGTTTAGCTTTATATATACACACATTTTTCAATTCTTATTCATTTGTTTCTGAATAAAAATCTAAAATAAGGCTGATTTTGAAGCTTTCCCAACTTGTAAAACTGGATGTGCACAAGTTGAACCTAGTCTTGGAGCTTGCCGTCATGTTCATGGTGGCATACTGGGAAAATATTTTGCCAGCCCAATGGTAGAAAAAGCCTATCTCCTCAAAAGACTCCATCCATTGGCTAGGATCTTCTGTCTCACCATACTTAGGGAGCCAATGATAGAATTAAAAACAACCGGGTCAGCTCTATCATCTCTACCAATTTTTAAACAGAGTTTCTGCTTAATAAATTCCTCACTCATGTTTTTTCTTCACTCTTATAAATAAGCTTTTCCGAGCGAGTTACCATTATCAAGTACAAGGGGAAAATAAGATAATAATAAAACATTTACCTTACAAAATAGTTATCATATTTATTTTCTGGAAGGTTGCAATCTGGTCCAGAGGTCTTTGTTTCTGTTACTCCTGCCAAATGTAGTCCTCCCCTCGCGCCAACCTTCCAAGTCATGAAAATTCGTGACAGCTTTGCTGAATATAAATAATAATAATGTAATCTGTCAAAAAATATATCAGTGGAAAATATTCTGCAACTAATTTTTATGATTAATATTACATCTAAACCTTGGGTCGTTGAGGTATATCCTTTACCATATTAATGAAGGCGAATATCCGAAAACGTGCATTGTGATAGCTTTTCTTGATTCTTCTAGAATATAGATTGGCCAATATGTTAGAATACTCTATTAAAAAATGTGAGTTTAGTTGTCATTTTTCCAAAATATTTTGCGTTTTCGCACCTAGAAAGCTCATTTAAAGGGTCAGTGTATGCCTTTTCATTCAATATCACTGCTTGTCCTTTTCTTTCTTACTAATTAGTTTTCTCTTTTCACGCACATATATGGAACACGACCTCTAAGGACTTTAGTTGCAGAGTCAAAGTTTCCTTTAGAGGAAGGTGAACTGGAGAGCAGCTAATTGATGTGAATGATAAATTTGGCAATTAAAACTGTTCTTTATATATAGAAGTGTGTCTGCTAGAAGGAATATTCAATTTTTATGGAGTTCGATAAAATTTAGTTTCTGAGATCAGGGAAGAGTTGCAAGAGTATTTGTGTTGTTCTCTATTTTAGAGGAGAACAATCCAGATCCAGAATGAAGATATGATTTCTTACAACACATAACGAATATTTAAATTGCATTCTTAATGAGAGGATAACTTGAATAAATTTCCAAAGATCTAGAAATCTAAATTGTAGACTCCCAGTGGCATGAGAGAAATCTATCATAAAAAAATATGTGGTCAATCTAAGTTCAACAGGAATGGATTGAACAGGCACTCAAGGAGGGGTTGAAGTGGAGGCTGCTCCAAGCTTCATGGCCTCCTCATAGGTGGGGGGCGGGACAGGGCACAGCTGGATCTGGTAGTAGTTGGGTGGTGGGGAGGTCGGAGTGGGGGCCAGCACCCTTTCTTCCACAGTGCCTGCATCACATGTGGGTGGTTGATGAGGAATATTTTTTAGAGGCAATTATATAAATCTCTATTCATGATGAAATTGTGAAAAACTTTTAAAATTACAAATTTGGAGAGGAAATATTTTGTAATTTTAAAAATTAATTCGTATTAACCAGATGAGTGAGAAAATATTTGCAAAAAAAAAAAAAAATTCACTTCTAGAAAAATAATATACAGTAGAACCTCTATGAGAGGACACTCGCGCTAGAGGACACTTTGGCTCTGCAATTAGGTGTTCTTTACAGGGAGGTTCTACTGTATTTTAAAAATCTATTATTCTATAAAAGGAGAAAATAAATATTCCAGCTAAAGCCATTTAACAATTAGATTCATAATAGCGAATGTAACAGCTTCGCCCGGTTTTTACCAGAGTGAAAGTTTTTCAAATGGACATTTGATAAAGCAATATTTTTGAGGCAAACAACCCACCTCTACTGAATCTATTCTTGATAAATTGATGTTTGTTACCTTTCTCCAACAAAACGACTAATTAAACCATTGGCAACTTTTTCATGTTGGGATAGAGAGAGAGAGAGAGAGAGAGAGAGAGAGAGAGAGAGCTTAATATAACTTATAAGTCAATCAAAGACTAAAGTTATACAATAGACAAACCATTTTCATTTCAACCATTTTCACACCCACTCCAGCAGAATCCTGATTTATTTTAAAATTTCTTAAAATGTATGAGAGAGATGACTAATTAAAAATAAAAATATAAATCATCATTATCTTTAATATCCATGACCAATTTTTAAATTGACTTTTTATGAAATAATGCTAAAACTTATTCATAATATTTGTTATAGCAACATTCGTTGGCCAAACATTCACTCGTGGAGAACCCAGGCAAAGAGGGATCAAGATATATTGTAACGTAGAAAATTATAGAATCGTGAATTATTTAAAGATTTATAAGTATTTATCAACAATCATATGGCAATTATTAATTAATTACAGTCAGACAACAAAGATGGGGCCAAGATATTTTTCATATATAATTACTAAACTATTGCAACTGTTTTAAATCATTTCTTCGTCACATAGCCTCCTCCTATAAAGAGCCTCGATCCAATGCTCAGCAAGAGACTTACGTCCTCAGTTTCAAGGCTCGAGTGATAGAGACAGGAATCTCTTCATGTGTCTGTGGTGGTTGTCTTCTTTCAGTTGGAATGTCTTCTTCCTGGGAGCTTGCTGAATCGTCTTCCATGTTCTCTTCTATGTGGTCCTCTGGGTCTAAATAGGGCTTCATCCTGTAAACGTGAACTATGTCCTTTCTTTTACAACGACCTTGCTGGTTTCCGAATGTCTCCAATTCGTAGGTCATATTAGAAATTTATATACATTAGTTTATCTGAATATCCTACTTTCCTCACATGATAAAAATCCATATGAGATCTCCCAGCTGGTAGATTGTACTTCTGTGATGGGTATCATAGGGGAGTTTTTTGTTATCCTGAGACTCCATGGCGTAAATAAGTGCTAATTTCCATGTTTCTTTAGCCCTTGACCCTAGCGTTTGAATGTAGACATTATCTTCTTCTGGTACTAACTTGGGGAACAGTGGAGTCTCGGCTTCACGCCCGTGTTTAAGAAAAAATGGAGTGAACCCCATAGATTCTTGCTTTACTGCAGTGTATGTGAACGAAACGAATGGGAGGATCAAATCCCAATCTTTCTGGGCGATGTCCACATACATGGTCAGCATGCCTGCTAGAGTCTTATTCAATCTTTCCGTGAGTGCATTCGTATGAGGGTGATCGGCTGTCGTCGTTCTGTTGATTATTCTACATTGGTTGTATATATCACGAATCATTGAAGATTTGAAGTTTCTATCCTTATCTGTAATCAATTTCCTCGGAGCACAGTGTTTCAGAATAACATCTTCAATTAGGAATTTGGCAACTTCCACTGATTCACTTGTTCATAGTGCCTTAGTAATCGCATATTTTGTCAGGTAGTCCATGCATACAATTATCCAGCTGTTGCCACATGTTGATGTTGGGATCTGCCTAATAGGTCCATTCCTAACTTTTCAAAGGCAGTTCTAGTCACAAGGATTGGCTGTAGGTGTCCTGTATGAGGGGTTGTGGGTGTCGTTTGCGTTGCTGACAATCATGGAATTGAGATACATGCCTTCTAATGTTCCTACACATTCCGGGCTAATACAATTTCTTTCTTATTCAATCATAAGTTTTGGCGAATCCTGGGAGTTTCTCAGCATTCCTGGCCTCAAGTGGCGGGAGATAACCAGAAGCCACGGCCATCCTATCGGATCTTAATTTTTCCTGTAGAGCATACTATCGATTTTTAGAAATGAAGTGTTAGAAGTTTCTGGTTGGAGTTGGTCAGCAATCTTCAAGAGACTCGGGTCTTTCATCTGTTCTTAGCTAAAATTTTGTATGGCCGCTATGCTAGGAATACTTGTATCTTTATCGATATCATCACTCATAATAAGAGAACTCCTTGTTGAGCAGCCAACGTCCTGATCTTTCCGTCCGCCCTTATGCACAATGTGTAACCAAAAGTTATGCTTTTGGGAATTATGGTATAAGATTTGGGATATAGTCATATTGAGTCGGAAGGTTGATGTCTCTATTGATGCTGCTTTTACTGTAAGTGTACGTCACACACTATTAATTTATTTGGATTAGGTCTTATTTTCTTGTAGAATTGTTATTTCTTTAATAAATATTATTGCAAAATAATGCTACAAGATATTGACCTGCCACATCTGGTGCCATGGTGTCACCGTTGTGGCGATGAGTGGAACCCTGTACCAATGAAATCAAGATATGGCCGAAGAGGATGAAACTTCTTTAACATATAATTTGGCAACTTTATAACTTGAATACTGTAGCTCATGAAAAAATAAAAGGTGTGCAGATTTGGGATTAGCACACCTAAAATATATAGAACAGGAAATATTTTCCAAAAAAATAGATCAATATTTATTATTATGTTGGCCACAGTGTAATTTATCAAAAAAATTTTAACATGGTGACTAAAAGTAATAAAGCACAATTTGGATTATAGATTATAATACAAGAAAATAAGACCTAATCCAAATAATTTATTAGTGTGTGACATTTCAGCAACAGCATTGTCACCATCATCAGACAAAAGAAAAATAATTTATTCTTTTGTCTGATGATGGTATCAATGCTGTTGCCAAAACGTCACACACTAATAAATTATTTGGATTATGTCTTATTTTCTTGTGACTAAAAGTAATATGTTAGTCCCAAATGATGTTGTTATATCAAGGTTTGACTGTATGTGCTCTCTATGAAAATACAAGAAGTAACAATAAGTAAGTTTTTGCAAATGAGTTTTTTTTTTTTTTTTAAAGAAACTCAATTGCAAAAATATTTTACCTATTATCTATACTAAAGGAAATGGAAACATTAAGGCATGAATGTATCTTTTACACATAAAACAAACTTCTACTGCCTTACTGTGATGAAAAAATATTGGGAGGGATTTGCTTATCAGTATATATATATTTTTAATTATCCCTAGTACACATGGTACAGGCCATGATAATCATGGTGGGTAGTTAGCGACTGCTTTTACTGTAAGCGCACCACATGTCTACACATGTGAAAAGCCGTTCGACTTGGCACTTACAAATGTGCCAGAGCCCCGTTTGGTTACTTTCACTCACTGGTGGGGTTGGACTTTTGCAAGAATCAGGGGCCATTGGAGCATTTTTTTTTTTTTAAATCATAAAAAATTGTCTAATACGGGAATCGAACCCGGGTCGTAGTGGTCGAAAACCAAACGGTTTAACCAGCCTTCCACCGACCCCCGCTTATCAGTAGTGAATCCTCCCAGTGGTTTCGCCAATTTAATTTACAAGACCACTTCTTAGAGCTCTAATACTGCAATGGATCGTTCTGCTTATATATGCTACACTGAAGGGTGGAATCTCCATAATTAGGGGGTCGGTGGAAGGCTGGTTAAACCGTTTGGTTTACGACCACTACTACCCGGGTTCGAACCCGCATTGGACACTTTTTTCTGTTTAAAAAAAAAAAAAAAAAAAAATGCTCCAATGGCCCCCCGATTCTTGCAAAAGTCCAACCCCACCAGCGAGTGCAAGTAACCAAATGGGGCTCTGGCACATTTGTAAGTGCAAAGTCGAACTGCTTTCACATGCATAGACATGTGGTGTACTTACAGTTAAAAGCAGTCGCTAACTACCCACCATGATTATCATGGCCTGTACCACGTGTACTAGGGATAAGCAAAAAAAAAAAAAAATCTCCATAATTGTATTCGAGCAGACTAGGGACATAAGTTTTTAGAACAGTAGAATTACATATAAATAACTGCCCTCAAAGCTTATGTCCATAGTTTGCTTAAAATACCATTTCTGAGATTCCACCCTTCAGTGTAGCATATATAAGCAGAATCGTCCAATACAGTATTAGAGCTCTAAGAAACAGGGTGGTAGATTAAATTGGCGAAACCGCTGGGAGGGTTCACCACTGAGGAGCCAAGCCTTCCCAATATTTTTTCATCACAGTAAAGCCAGTAGAAATTTATTTTATGTGTAAAATAAATATTTGTGTCTTAATGTTTTTATTTTCTATATATATATTGTGCTGAGAACATGTACGAGAAGATCTACGTATGTTTTCCCACGTGACGCAACGGAGCGTGGCCTTGCCTGCACGGGTGAGTCAGTTGTTATTTTGTACTCTGTATAGATGGACATTAAAACATGGTGGCAGCGATAACTGGATAAAATACGAACCCGTATATCGCAAAATATCGATTTTTGCGTACTTTGGAAGATAATTCAACATGGCTCAGATTCAACCTCCAGAAACTTTCGACTTCTCGACTCCCAACGAATGGCCCAAATGGAGGAAGAGATTCGAACGATACCTCGTGGTCAGTGGAATGAAGAAGAAGGAGGAGGCGGACAAGATCGATTTGTTCATGTACTTGATGGGCGACCGCGCGGATGATATATTCAGGACCTTCAAGTTCGAAAAGGAGGAAGAGGCAACGAAAATTGATTCCGTCCTCAAGGCGTTTGGCAGCCACTTCTGTGTCAGAAAGAATATTATCTACGAACGTGCGAAATTTAATTCAAGAATCCAAGAGGATCGGGAGCCAGTGGACGAATTCATCACTTCATTGTACAAATTGGCTGAAAGTTGCGAATTTGAGGGTCTTCATGAGCAGTTGATCCGTGACCGAATAGTGGTTGGAGTGAGGGACAAAGCTCTGTCTGAAAGAATGCAGTTGGACAGCGAACTGACTTTGGAAAAGGCGGTGAAATTGGTTCGACAGCAGGAAGCCGTTCGACAGCAGCAAGTCGACCTGCAGCGTCCCTCAACAAGCCAAAAGGTCAATCAGGTGAAGTTCAACTCGAAGAAACGATCACCGAAACAACAACAGCAACCTTCGGGGAAGAAAGAGAAGTCAGCCAAAACAAGATCACGATGTTCAAAATGCGGAGGTTTCACCCACAGGGAAGGACAGGCCTGCCGTGCTGAAGGACAAAGATGTAACCTATGTTCAAAAACAGGACATTTTGCAAATTGCTGCCCAGATAAGCAGGCGAAGACTGCGGAAGTCAAAGCTGTTTCTGAACTTGATGAAGAAATTGGTTTTCTCCTGGAGGTCTCAGCTGTGGAGGATTCATCTAATCTCGATGATGATGAACGCGAGTGCAGGAGGCGATGGACAGCAGAAATCCAAGTGAACGGGAAAAAGGTGAAGTTCAAGCTCGACTCCCAGGCGGATGTTACATGTGTTCCTCTGTGTCTCTTCAAGAAGATAATGGGACAGCAACGACTAGTGAAAAGTGATATCAACCTTGGAGCTGCTCGTGAATTTGCAAATTTCGCAAGGCAGTACGGATTCACACATGTCACTTCAAGTCCTCGATTCCCGCAGAGCAATGGGATGGCAGAAGCAGGTGTGAAAATTGCTAAGTTGATCCTCAAGAAAAATCAAGACCCATCGCTTGGACTCCTGGAGTATCGATCGACCCCTTTGGAGAACGGTTACAGCCCTGCTGAGCTTCTCATGGGACGTAAACTCCGAACGACCTTGCCAATTGCACCAGAGAATCTTAATCCAAAGTTGGTGGACTCTCATACCCTGAAAAGAAAGGAGGGGAGAAGGAGAAAGGATATGAAATCCAGATATGATCGACGCTGCGGAGCTACGGACATGGAGGAGCTATCCGAAGGTGACACGGTTTGGATTACAGATATGCGAACCTGGGGGATTGTAAAGAAGAAAGCATCGACACCAAGGTCGTATATGGTTGATACTCCAGTTGGGACTTTGCGTCGAAACAGGTTCCATCTACGAAAAGGATATGCAGTGCAATATCCAGCCGACCCATCGACGCCGACCTTTTCGGGGGAGGAACTGGTTGAAAATGAAAAGACCCCAGTTGTGGATCATCCCTCTAACGACTCAGAAGACGGCCAGATAAGAACCCGGAGTGGACGAATTGTTAAACCTGTGGATCGCCTTCATTATTAATTATATTATGCATTTAAAGTTTGTATTGTATATATATATATTTCAAATCTTAAAAAGGGGGATGTGCTGAGAACATGTACGAGAAGATCTACGTATGTTTTCCCACGTGACGCAACGGAGCGTGGCCTTGCCTGCACGGGTGAGTCAGTTGTTATTTTGTACTCTGTATAGATGGACATTAAAACATATATCTTCTTCTTCTTCTTTCTTATCTCCACTCAATCACACTAAGGTATCAAGCTTATAAAGCTTGAGATTTTTGATGGTGTCTGCCGGGGAAGAGTAGAGCTCATCAATGGATGAGTCAATACAGTCAATAATATGGTGCGTTATTACTTTATATTTATACATACAGTAGAACCTTCCTGTAAAGGACACCTAATTGCAAAGCCAAAGTGTCCTTTAGGGAGAGGTGTCCTCTTACCAGAGAGGTGCTAAATAGTAAAAATGATAATTTTACAAATGAGAACTGTCCTTTGTAGAGGGGTGTCCTCTTGCGTGAGTGTCTCTCATGGAGGTTCTACTGTAATATGATCGCAATTTCTTCGATGAATTACAATAGAAATATGTAATGTAATGAGCCAATGTTGAGGGACCTACTTGAGTGAGAGACAAAGTGCACTGCAGTGATGACAGGGGTAGAGCGCTCTTGCAGTGGCAGCAAGAAATGGCAGTAGATGAGATCTCCATCTGCACAACATAACTCCTATTTTCCTGAAATAGATTTTGAAATAGAGCAAATACTTCTTATGGAGAGGAATTTCTGTAAATATAATTTTAAAAACTTTTGATGACAATTCTTATATAAAATCTTTCATTGTCCTAATTTCAAATACATAAAAAATGGTCACCAAAGATACCATTACATAAAATAAAAAAATATATAATTTATTATTAAAATAAATATATTCATGTTTATAAAAATGCAACATACCATGAAGGTATGTTGCTGAATCATCCTCCATTCCCTCTCACCTTGATTTGTTACTTATTTTGCTTGCATTTTTTCCCTTATTTCCACGTCATTTCTACTTCGTCCCCTCACTCTAAATCTTCTTTTTTGAATGAATCATCAACTGAAAGTGTTTTTTAAGATTCAAATGCTGACATTAGTTTCCAAGCTACTGAAATGCATGAATTTGAAGAGTTTAGCCCATCTTGAACAGCTAGACATTTTCATATTTTCACAGATAAGATTCTACACAAATTTCACACATATTAAAGAATTTTTAGAATGCAGAGTTACCTAATTAGGACTATTATTCCAAACTGACAAGGAATGCTACAGGAACTGAAAAAACACAACTTTCAATGGGATAAACTATTGCCTTCATAAAAAAAATGTATTTGCATTCTTTTGGAAGGACAATTGTGTGGTCCATCTTGTCTCTTCATTCCACACAGCTTCAACACAGCTAGTCACCAGGAAAACTAGATGTGGTTCAGAAGAAATTCAGAAGCCAACTGCCCTTATAGACTAATAGAATAGACTATAAATTGCTAACCACTATTGTACAACAAACAACTTTCTCAGAAAAACTGTAAAATGGTGAATAAAATTATTTTTTGGGGCCTAGAAGTGGCTACTGTCAACTCGTACATGATATACACCCAGAAGATGAAAAAAAAAAGGACTAAGGCCAATCAGACACTAAAAATATCGCAAACATTTAGTGGAAGAGCTTGTGGAACCATGGCAGAGTGAATGTCCAAAACCTATGGAAGCCTCAACTTCAGAATGCTAGGAAGAGATGGAAAATTGGTTTCACAATGCTAACATCCAGACTGTCAAAGAATTTAAGGTCTGTTGTTCCCAATCCACACCTGGTGGATAGAAAATAACAGGTTTTTATTGTGAAACCTGTAGTAACAAACCATCTCTTCTTTTGGGGGGATTTTTTATAGGAAATACCATACTTTATTGAAATATAAATTAAAATATCTATTATTTTTTTAGCTTTTTTATTATTGTATCACTAATAAATATATTTTCACTTGATAAAGCACAATTTGGATTATAGATACAAAAAATAAGAACTAATCCAAATAATAGTGTGTGACGTTACACACACTATTAAATTATTTGGATTAGGTCTTATTTTCTTGTATATATTTCCACTTTTAAAAAAATTATGTTTTCCATTATATTTGATAATATGGGGATTTAAGGGAAGATGCGCAAGAGGATCGTATAAGTGTGCAGTAGACGGCAGCTTCTTCGCCCATGTAAACAAAGGACCACTGGACTGTAAAGGGTTAGTATACTTCCAGAGCAAGTAGAAATCAGAAATTTTTGTACACTTTTTCAAACTTGATGACAATTCATTGTTGACCAATTTTATGACTTCTGGGTAATCAGTCATCAGGAACAGACTAGTTTCCAAATTGCTTTCAAATTCTATGATTCAATATGCTTCCAGTCTACATAGAAATCTGAAATTATGAGCACTCGTTCAGTCCAACTAACAATGCAAGTGTACAATCATCTGGGTGGTTGGGGTGGCTGGTAATGAACCATTCTCTATATTTCCTCTTATTTGAAATATTTAGATGGAAAGTGATTATAGTGAGTAAGAACACACTTCTTTTAAAATTATTAAAATGGTTGAATTAGGAGTAATAGCGAAAAAATGGTGTCACATTAGGCATGATTCTCTATCATGATCACTGTCCACGTGACATCATTCTCAAGCTGTGTCAGAGTGACCTTCCATATTTATTTTTATTTTAGAAATCTTTAAATTTGCATTCATGTGCAAGAGTTCAGCGAATTAATGCAACAGGATAATGTTCGGCTAAATTTAGTATATGGTGTATATATTTCAAAATTTATATCCTTCACATTTGAAACAGGCTAATTCTCTAGGTATTGATTTATAGGAAAAATTGGCAATGGAAAAAGTGACACGCTAAAACTTGTCATGATAACCATCTTTGTAAAATCAAATATAAATTGACCAGACTTATCATTGCCAGAGAAACTATATTTATAGGATAGACCAATATACATTATATATAATCATTATAAAATTTGTAAGATGTGTGATATTTGAAAGAGTTTACCAGGAGGATTAGGGTTAGGGCGTGGGCTGAGTCGCTGAGGAGTGCGGCGAGAGGAAGGTCCTCTCCGAGGGGAACGCCGTCCTGTGCCCAGGCCCCTGGAATCTGGAGTCAGGGATCGACGACCTGGATATCTGTTCTGTGGGATTCTGAGCCCGAGCAGCATGTTCCTCAGGTACTCTGGCAAACTGCACAGTCAGGTGCATTCAGGAAGTGAAGGTGAAAGTTAAAGTGGTGGTGTAGATATTTGTGGTGGTTGGAAGATAGTTAACATATTCTTTTAACCATTGTTTCTTTTGTATCAACAATTAACTGTTGCCAATTTACCAAAAGGATTTTTTCCAAGTTGAAAGAATAAATACTCATTCTAAAAACATTACAAATGATTGATATAGAAGTGTTTTGGTTCAACTACATCCAGCTGCCAACCAAGGCTGAACTACTTTCTGGTGTGTTGATTGAATTATAGTGGAGTACCTAAAGCAAGAAAAGGTTTCATGTTTGATCCTCATATACCGCGCTTTTTTTTTTTCATCCCAAAATTCCATAGGCCATGTGCGTCACACCTTTTCAACACTATGTAAATATTTTTTACAATATTTACACATGGTAGCCAACTTGAAACTGAACTGTCTGGCAGTGGTATTGCTATTTATAATGATAAAATCCTTGAAAAAATCTCCCTTTCTCACCCTAGACACCCTTCAGTATACAAATTAGAACTTGTCTCTCAAAAACATCATCAATTCTCACCAATAATAATCTACTCCGATTCAAGAGCAGCCATTAACACCCTTCAAACCTGTTTCTCTAGCTGAGAACCTCTTCCCAAGAGTATTGCCAAATCTGTAAACTGACTCCCAGCCAACAGCACTGTCACAGTACAATGTCGCAGCTCATGTTGGAGCTTTTAGCCAACCTGAGGCTAAACCACCCTACTAGACAAAAAAAAAACCTCCTCCATACCATCAAGGTACAATGCCAACAAGAATAGAAATCTACTGAAGCACACGACTGATATAGAGCAGAGGAATAAGCATTAATTCTGTCCTCCCAAGGGAAAAGCCGTCCTTGATTTCCAGACTAAAGTCTTTTTTTTTTTTTTGCTTATCCCTAGTACACGTGGTACAGGCCATGATAATAATGGTGGGTAGTTAGCGACTGCTTTTTACTGTAAGCGCACCACATGTCTATACATGTGAAAGCAGTTCGACTTTGCACTTACAAATGTGCCAGAGCCCCGTTTGGTTACTTGCACTCGCTGGTGGGGTTGGACTTTTGCAAGAATCGGGGGGCCATTGGAGCATTTTTTTTTTTTTTTAAACAGAAAAAAGTGTCCAATGCGGGTTCGAACCCGGGTCATAGTGGTCGTAAACCAAACGGTTTAACCAGCCTTCCACCGACCCCCAGTCTGAGTAACTACAATTGACTTTTTAGAAGGTTGGAAGGATTTTGTAATATGCACACGGTGCAATTCTCAACCTGCAACCCAAAACCCCATCATTGACTGCATTGGCTCATCCATTGATGAGCTCTACTTATTTCCAGCAGACACCATGAAAATCTCAACTCCATAAGCTTGATACCCTAGTATGATTGAGTGGCGATAAGAAAGAACAATAAATGACACATTTAATATATATATTAAAAAAAAACTAAAACTATAAAAGGTCAGATGTAGATATTAAAATCAAAAAAGGCATTTCCTGATTGCGCTCACTTGAGAATTTTAGATGGCAGAGAGCCATCTGGTGGAAAAAAAATAAACTAAACGTTTATTCAACTTGTTCCATGATACTTGGCCATTCCAATTTCTTGCACCACGCTGACAATGGCCAACAGCAAGAAACACGTATAAGGATGGCTTTTCTTGATTTATCAAGAAATTGGATTGGCCAAATATCACAGAACAAGTTAAACGTTTATTTTTGTTCCGCTAGATGGTGCTCTGCCATCTAAAATGCTCATGTGAGCGCGGTCAGGATATGTCTTTTTTAATGTTACCATATTTATATATATATATTACATATATACAGTTAAACCTGTCTATAGTGCCCCCCTCTTGGGACTCGCCAAAATATGGTGCTATAGACAGGTCACTTTTAATGTAAAATGTTTACATTTTAATGTTTAAAATCGGGCGCTATAGAGAGGAAGGCGCTATTTAGAGGGGGCGCTATAGACAGGTTTAACTGTTTTAAGAAAAAGACATCTGATCGTGCAACTAAAAGTTGATGGTGGCTTACATCATTTGCTGGAATAAATATAAAATAATAATTGATATCTATTATTCCAGAATTGGTCAAATACCTTTTCTTGATTAATCATGAAAAGCTAACCACAAATGCATTTTAGACTGTTGGTCCTCATCAGCATGGTCAAGTTGTATCTCAATGACCAAAAAAGCTGGTCTTTGGGGCATCATGAAACAGGTATTTAAGGCCTGGTAGGGTGTGAGAACACCAAACAATGTGAAAAAATAGTCAAAAAGTGAAATTGTACTGGGATAAGGTGAATGAATTAATAAAAATACATCTTTTTATTATGCAACTAAAAGTTGCTGATGGCTTGTGCCACCTGTTGGAATAAATATCAACTATTTGTTTATTTTTAATTATTCCAGAATTGGCCAAAATACCCATTCTTGATTAATCAAGAAAAGCTAACCACTTCCTAGTATTTGAATCTAAATCTTAATTTTGTGGATTCCTTTTATCATTTCTTTGATTTACATAGGGGGTTGATTTAAATTTCTTTTTAAAAAAATATGGCTGGCTTTTCTTGATTGATAAAGAAAGGGTATTTGGTCAATATTCTGGTATAATTTGACTTTAAAATGATTAGGTGATACAGTAGAATCTCCATGAGAGGACACTCACACTAGAGGACACCTCTCTACAAAAGGACAGTTTTCATTTGTAAAATTATCATTTTTACTATTTAGCAACTTTCCAGTAAGAGGACACCTCTTCCTAAAGGACACTTTGGCTCTGCAATAAGGTGTCCTTTACAGGGAGGTTCTACTGTATTTATTCCGACAGAAGATGCAAGCCATCAGCAGTTGCCCAATCAGGAGATGCCTTTTTCCTAATTTATCAACCTGATTCCAGTACAATTTTGTACTATTGGGTCAATGGAACAAACCTGTGACATGAGGTTAGTTACCCACCCCATCACAAAGAAGACCACAATGAAGATGAAGGTGATGGTGAGAAGAGCAGGCAGATAGTCACTCAGGTTGCTGGACTGGGGTGAGGAGAGGAAAAAGAAGCCAGCTGGACTTCGCTGCACCAAGCTACTCAAGTTGTGAGATTGAACTGCTGGTGTTGCAACGGGCATGAGAGTCATTGCTGGAGTCGGAGTTGACTGAAGAGGACTGAGCCGAGATCCTGGATCAACACATCCATTCATCTCTTAGCTTAAAATTAACATAAACAATTCCTTTTGACAAATGTCTAGGGTCAAATAAGTTAAAATTTGTGACATTCTTAATCTTTACCCAAATCTGAATCAAAATTGCTGATTAGCTGAGATACGAGATGTAAACAATATCCTAATACAATATCACATTTGTACTATTTTTTCACAAATATATTCTTTATTCAATTTTCTGATTGGCATATCTTTTGTAGTTTCCAAACCTTGTTTGGATTCTATAAATGAAGTTGACTTCACTTTCTTCTTGCACCTCATTATGCAACTCCTTATTTAATAGGGGGGGAGTCAACAATCCTTATATCTATAAAAATGAAATCCAAAATCGATGTTTGTTATCGTGTTGCGCAAAATCTACAGAATAAATCTTTATGAAATTTCGCATGTAGGTAGCTGAAGATTTCGTTTAACATATAGGCTATTCAAAAAACTAAAAAAGTTAATGTGCTTTTTTATAAAAAAATAAAAAACCAAAAAGTGTTAGTTCCAGCCTTTTACCGCTTGGGCGCAGCACTGGTCGCGACGATAAATGAATTTGATTGGTTAATAATTAACACGTGGTTTGTTTACACGATGAATGTTAGTTTGTTCACACGATGAATGTTTTTAAAAGGTAAGATTATCCAATCGCCGTGAAACTTTAGGAAGTTATTTACTATACTACTGGGAAGATTTCTGGTTTGAATTTGATTTGAAATAAATATTCTTTGCAATTTTATTTGCAAATTTTCTACTTTCACTCGCAAGCAACGCCTCTAGCGGCGTCTGGTGAAATTATATTTATAAATTGTAACAATGCTTAAAATGCTTTCCAAGTATAATAAATTTAATTTGAGAATTTAGTAATATAATATTCCAATGATGTAAAAAATACTTGGCATTTCAATATTAATATATATTTAAAGAAAAAATTGTAACATTTTTGTGTTAAATGTTAAAATGTAATGTTAAAATATATATTTTACATTGTTAATTGAATTTGCTGTTGTTTTATAAAAATGATGATGAAACTTTAATTGTTGTTGTGAAAATATCTTTATTTACGGAGCTGCTAACCATAATAAATGATTTTTGAGCCCCGAATTGTTGTTGTTTATTATCGTTTGTTTATATAAAAAAATTACATTATATGCGATGATGATAACAAAATGGAATTTTAAATTAATATATATAATTCATTGAGAAAAAAGAAATAATTAATTATCAAATTCACAAAAGTGACAATATCTTATTTAAAATATAATAAATGTTTTCAAAATATTATGTGTTTCAAAAATATATTTAAACGCATATAACAATATTTATATACGTTTATAAATCAATATATAGGTGGATTGAATGTTTTCTAGAATCGTTTTAACAAATGTTCGTTAGGCAAACTTTTACTCGGATAAAAACTGTGCGAAGCCGGGTACATTCGCTAAATACAGTTATTTACAAATCTTCGTTTGTGGCAAGATACTATTCCTTCAACTTCAAATTACCGAGTGGACCAATTAATACTGATTTTTTTCAACTTATCGAGTATTTTTCAAGGGACCGGGAAAAAATTATCGAGAGTTTAGACAAGTATAGATTCAGTAGGGATTGGATGTTTGCTAGAATCGTTTTAACAAATATTTGTTAAGCAAACTTTTACTCGGGTAAAAATCGGGCGAAGCCGGGAACATATATATATATACTAGACGAATGGCCCGGGCAACGCCCGGGGTTTACCCGAGTGCGAATATATTTTAAAACCGTTGTCTTGGGTGGTCGCTATTGACAGGGTGGTCTGTATAGACAGGTGGATGTATCACACAGCTGATAACAGGGTTGTCTAGAGTGGTCGCTATAGACAGGGTGGTCTGTATAGACAGGTGGATGTATCACACTGCTGATAACAGGGTTGCCTAAGGTGACCGCTATAGACAGGGTGGTCTGTATAGACAGGTGAATGTAACACACTGATGATAACAGGGTTGCCTAAGGTGACCGCTATAGACAGGGTGGTCTGTATAGACAGGCAGCTGATAACAGGGTTGTCTAGAGTGGTCGCTATAGTCAGGGTGGTCTGTATAGACAGGTGCATGTATCACACTGCTGTTAACAGGGTTGCCTAGAGTGACCGCTATAGTCAGGGTGGTCTGTATAGACAGGTGAATGTAACACACTGATGATAACAGGGTAGTCTAGAGTGACCGCTATAGTCAGGGTGGTCTGTATAGACAGGTGGATGTATCACACAGCTGATAACAGGGTTGTCTAGAGTGGCCGCTATAGACAGAGTGGTCTGTTTAGACAGGTGGATGTAGCACACTGCTGATAACAGGGTTGTCTAGAGTGGCCGCTATAGACAGGTGTATGTATCGCACAGCTGATAACAGGGTTGTCTAGAGGGGGGCAGGGAGGCCACGTGTTCGCTGGCAGCCAATGGGCGCGCATTCTATCCGTGAGCTTCAGACATACAGACAAACAGACAGAATAAGGCAAATATATAAGTAATATATATATATGTTTGTCGGCTATGCACGCCCTCAATATGTAACTAATCTCGCTGAAATTTGAACAGGACAGAGAGTTAAATCTGGAAGAGTTTTTTTTTGTCGCACTTTAACCAAGAAAAATTATATTTAACCAAGTACTGAGCAACAATATTTTTTTAGTCAGAAATGATGATGACAATATTGCCGTATCATGCTTGATTGCATTTAAAAAATTCTTTTGGGGAATATTCACTAAAGCAGACCACGGGCAAAGCCAGATAATGATTAATAGTAGGCAGGAACAAAATTCTACCAGCGAAACATTCACTCGAGCAGAAGACACACGAAGCCAGGTCATCTCTATATATAAAATATCGTTTCTCGGCCTTTTGGCTAAGATCATGTAGTATATCTCTAGATATTTTTATTTATATATATCGTTTTAAAAATCTATTCAGTAGAGAGAGGATATGTTCGCTCGAAAAATAAATTTCATACATTATATAAATATATGACGTAACGAATTATATTATCATTATTATCATAATATTCTGTGTGTTCCGGAATATTATTATCAATAATATTCGTTAGGCAAACTTTCACTCGAATAAAACCCGGGCGAAGCCGGGTACACATCCGCTAGTATATACATATAAGATCATTCTATTATTTGTTTACAGTGAAATATCTTTATAAGTTTTTATTGTTATCGTCAAAAAAAAACAATAATAATCAGCAATTGGTTTACATGTGAATTGCAAAACCATTTCACACTAAGTTATTCAATTGAGCATTTTCCATTATAAGACTTTTTGTCCTGTTTTGATATTTTTTAAATATTTAAATTTGAATATTTTTCATATCTTGCGGCACACATGTCTTATGTTTCATTCTGTGTATGACGAACTCTTCCAACTTTTCTACATTATTAAATAACTTTAAATTGATCATTAAAAGATCAAGGTGTTGGTTTTTTTTTTTTAAATATATATAAGCAGAAATTTGTATAAAATAAGTTTATAAATTTTTCATTTAATTTATTAAGAAAATAAAAAAAATGCACTAAAGAGTAAATATTTTAATAATTTTTTAATTTATTTAAAATATTTATGAATTAAATATGTCCTTCTATAATCAATATAATTCTTGATAAGGCACAATTAGATTTATCTATATATATAAAAATGAATGTGTGTGTGTGTGTCTGTCTGTCCTTTATGCCTGACCAAACCACTCATTGGAACGCCATGAAACTTTGGGAAATTATTTAGTATAGTACTGGGAAGGTTTCTGAAAAATAATTTCTTGAATATCTTGAATATCCTTAGAGTTATTTGCAGATTTGTAGCTTTAACTCGCAAGCAGCGCCACCTTGCAACGGAGATAGGCTTAGGTCTGCCCCACCCCGTCGAGAGAATGTAATCGTCCGGCCGCCGGCCGGATGGAGAGTCCAAGTACCCACCGACCAATCAGGGCAGAGTTGGTGACACAGCTGTGCCAAGTAGACAAGAAAAAAAGCCTCGCGGGAGCTTGCCCAAGATGACCTCCGGGAACTTCGTCCATCTTCCATAAACGACCATGATTTTATTCAACTTATCGAGTATTTTTCAAGGGACCGGGAAAAAATGTTCACTAGATAAAACGATGATTTTGTAATGTAGAAAATTAGGAAAGACAAAATTCAGAATGACACGGCACACAGGGACCGGGAAAAAATGATCACTTTATCGAGAGATTCAAATTTACGAGTTTCAAATTATCAAAATATATCTTTTTTTTTTTAATAAGTTTATAGAGAATTGTTTTAACAAATGTTCGTTAGACAAACCTTTACTCGGGTACCGATTAATATTGATTTTATTCAACTTATCGAGTATTTTTCAAGGGACCGGGAAAAAATGATCACTTTATCGAGAGATTCGTTAGACAAACCTTTACTCGGGTAAAACACGGGCGAAGTCGGGTACATCCACTAGTATATTATAAACACAAGACCAAATCCAAATAAATACATGTAGATAGTGTGTGACGATTCGGTAACAGCATTGTTAGTATCTTCAGACAAAAGTACTGAATGAGAATGCTGTGGTATAATTTCTCATTCAGTACTTTTGTTTGAAGATGGTAACAACGCTGTTACCGAAACGTCACACAATATTTATTGGATTTGGTCTTATTACCTTGTCAGTATAATTCTTGTTATACCTTTTTTCATCTCCCATTCAAAGATTGTTAAATTCCAAGGAAGATAGAACTCACTGATGGGCACACAGCTGGTCAGCAGACCCAGGACAAAGACTGGGGTGAAGGAGGGCGGGCAGTGGCACAGTGTCATGTTCTGGGCTTGGGAGAACTCACACACTGCACTGGGGCTGCACTGGGTCTCACAGAGCTCCGTTGTCACTGTGCACCAAACTTCCCCATTTTGTAAAATATCTTTATATATATGATAAAGCACAATTTGGATTATAAATTATAGCTACAAGAAAATAAGAACTAATCCAAATAAAAAAATAGTGTGTGACGTTTTGGTAACAGCGTTGTTACCATCATCAGACAATGTGATAAGATATATTGGATGAAAATGAATTACTTACCAGTATTTTTGGTTGGCACATTCTGTCAATTGAAATATTGGTGAATAAATAACTGAGGCAAAATAAATAATAATCTTTTAAAATAGCAATCTCTTTATTTCTTTGAAAGTGTGATGTGAACCAAAGGATATTGTTGACTCAGCCAAAAGTGGTCATCTCCTCACACTCACCTTTCAAGTGACAATAAGAAGAGTTGTGCTGAATATATATAAACATTAATAATAATATCTCGCAAAAATAAAACAGATAATTACGGATAATATGCAAATCTCCGAGAATATTAACATCCTCAAATGTCATCGATTGTCTAAAAGGCCAAGCGCACCCCTACTGGTGGAAATACCCAAATATGAAGAGAGAATAAAATTATTCAGGAATGCATTCAAGCTTAAGGAATCAAGGATTTACATAAATAAGGATTACACCTTAAAAGTTAGAGAACAGCGTCGATTGTTGATTAATGAGAGAAAAGAACTCTTGGCTAAAGGAATCTCATCTAAACTTCGAGATAGCAAGTTGATTGTTGGAAGTATTGTTTACCAAGTGATAAATGATAAGATCATGAGTTCAGAAGGAACTGAGATATAGCAAACACACAGAAATGAACTGGAAGGATCACATGATATCTCTTTTTACAGGCAAGAAAATATCAACCACATATAGCTAATAGGAATGGAAAACTAAACTACTTGATCGAACAAATATTGAAACTTGGTCACAATTATGTAAAAATTATGTATTGGTATATCAAAGGTTTCTTTAGAATAAATTCCGTTTTCCCTTTCATTGATTATTTAAATCAGTTTGAAATATTTGCTATAACGGAAACTTAGTGCCAATTTGTTCTAAAACTCGAGATTGAGGATTTTCAGGTTTACCAATCACTTGCTAGAAAAACCTTGGGTCAGGGAAGAAGCTCTGAAGGCATCATTGTAGGAATTTATAACAAAAATAACCAAACTTAAATTCATTGCTGACTTGCATAACCTTTACGTATCTACCTCCTAACGAACTCCAACTATAGAATATATATACTACGATCAAGATACACAATGGACTGGAAATAATTTTATATGGTGAACTAAACATTCGCACCAACCACCTTGGAGACTTTCTTAACCTGCTGGATATCCCAACTTTATTGTCGCGTAATCTTTCCTCAAGAGATATAATAACATCTACCCATGATAATACTCTAGTTCCCCAGCAACCCCTTTCCTGCTACTATCCCCCTTGACACATTGTAAATAGCATTGATAATTATTGTAACCATTGCTGTTATTCCTGTATATACCCTCTTCTACGTGGAGAAGTTGTATAAGACCAAAACGTCATAACAGGGACTTTTGTTGTTGTTACTACTGTTATTCTTGTATGTACCCTACATTTCTGTGCTTGGAGAATCCGTATAAGACTAAATAGTCTTACTAAAGCTTTTGTTGTTGTTGTTGTTGTAATAATAGTATACTCTGTAGGTGAAAATATTTACAACTAATATATATACAGTAGAATTTCCCTTTAGCGGACACCCCGCTAGTGAACACGTCTCCACAAAAGACAGTTTTCATTTACAAAATTACCATTTTTACAATTTAGCAACTCTCCGGTAAGAGGACACCTCTCCCTAAAGGACACTTTGGCTCTGCAATTAGGTGTCCTTTACAGGGAGGTTCTACTGTATTTACTAATATATCTCTCAAAATTGATAAATAAAATTATTGTGAAAATAAGAGTGCATATCAAGCATGATGCAGCACTTTTCTTTCTCCAGAGGTTGTCTTCAAGTCGGTGGATAAGAGGGTAACACGCTCAATTCCCGACAGTCATGAACCGGGATAGAATCCCGCGTTTAAATTTTGTTTAATATGTGAATAACCTTCACATATATATTATTCACTATTTCAATTATCATGAACTAGGTTGCTCTTGCTGAGCGGTACCTAATAATGTGATTTTGAACCAGGTTGTCTTCATGAATGCCCTCTTCATCTATTCTTTCACATTGAGTCAAGAGACTTGTATACATAATTTACATTTGACAACTTCTATTGATCAAACTATTTCTTAAGGACTTTCATACCTTTTCCTATTTTTCTGATCAGGTTCAAATTCTTACTAATTGTTCAACTTCATGCTCTTATGTCCAAGTTTCTATTTATCCTTTCTTGAGTCTGTCTTTATTATTCTATTAACTGTTGAAGTTTCTTAAAGAGACATCCATCTTCTTTATATTCCTGTGTAATCAATTGCTTGCTTCCATTTGGGGGTTTGTAGAGGTGTGGTATAAATTAACGATTCTTCAACAGCCACCACCAGAGATCCTGCATTGGGAACTTTTCTGAAAAAAATATTAATTTTGCCTCAATGGCCTTCAATTCTTGCAAATTCCAGCCCTACCAATGAGTAAACATAACCAAATGGGGCTCTAGCACACTTGAAGTTCAAAATTTGAACTGCTTTCTACATGTCTAGACATGTGATGCACTTACAGCAAAAACAGGCGCTTACTATCTACCATCATGGCATACTTTAAATAAATAGTGCCACCACTAAGGGTTTTTTTTAACAATTTAAATAAATTTATCTTCTTCATCTATTATTTGATTTTAAAATTGGCATTCATAATCTTCAACCCAATCAATTTCTGGTAGGGTTTTCTAGATATGCCATTAGCATCCAAATGGTTTTTCCTGATTTAAATATAAGGTTGAATTCATTTTCCTGGATCTTCAATGCCCATTGTGTCAATAAACCTGTTGGATACTTTAAAATGTTGAGCAAGCATTATGTGTGATGATCAGTTACTATTCACATCTGCCATTGATTCATTGAATTTGAAGCACATACTGTGGCTGTTTGACTTGGCTTCAGATGAGGTCACCACCACTCCTAACCTAAGAACAGATATCATGGCTTCGGACAGGCTCTTGGTTGGTAATGATTACTTCTTGTGGCAGTGTGTTGAGTGAATAGGGAATAATTGCATTGTACCCTTATTACATTGTGCTGTGGGGCGGCAAAATGTAGGTTGCTGAATTCAGTGATGTTAGCAATGCTCATACCGAAATGTTATTGTGAACGTATCTGTTTAGATAGAGAGCTTATATATCTTTTTTTTTTGCTTATCCCTAGTACATGTGGTACAGGCCATGATAATCAAGGAGGGTAGTTAGCGACTGCTTTTACTGTAAGCACACCACATGTCTACACATGTGAAAAGCAGATTGGTATATTTAAATGAACAAGATAAAAGTTGTCAAGTCTTGCAATGGGCAGTTTTATTGTTAAAATATCAAATGGCTTCAATGGACTTGCCCAAGTCCACTCCCACAAGTGAGAACAATTAACCAAACAGAGCTCTGGTATCTTCAAGTGCAAGATTTAACTGCTTTCTACCTGTGTAGACATGTGGTCACAATTTAGAACCCACTGCCATGGCCTGTGTCATAAGTTTCTTGGGATAAGTAACAACAATTTATTAAGACTCTTGGGGGGTCGGTGGAAGGCTGGTTAAACCGTTTGGTTTTCGGCCACTACGACCCGGGTTCTATCCCCGCATTGGACACTTTTTCTGTTTAAAAAAAAAAAAAAAAAATGCTCCAATGGCCCCCCGATTCTTGCAAAAGTCCAACCCCACCAGCGAGTGCAAGTAACCAAACGGGGGCTCTGGCACATTTGTAAGTGCAAAGTCAAACTGTTTTCACATGTGTAGACATGTGGTGCGCTTACAGTAAAAAGCAGTTGCTAACTACCCACCATGATTATCATGGCCTGTATCATAAGTTTCTAGGGATAAGTAACAACAATTTATTAAGACTCTTTTTACTTATTTATTTGTTATGGTAACGTCCAAATAGAAGATCCAACAATGAAGAGAGTTCATAGCTGCACAAGGAAAGAGATAAGAAGAAGGGGTCACACATTATGGGTGGTGCCTTCAGTCTTTTTAGCTGGTCCCTAACGAGCCTAGTGGAGAGTTAAGCCTTGTTGCCGAGTGGTTGGATGGTGCCTCTCTTGTTCTCCATAATGCACAAAGGTGCGGAATCGAACAGAGATCCTTTTCAATTCTACGTTCTCATTTAATTATCCTTTACACAGAAGCGTCAAATATTCTTGAATTTTTATTCGTCATCTACAGTATAACCTATAAATTATGCTTTTTTTCCCCTAACCCCAATAAGATAATTTTCTTTAATTTAAGCAACTTTAATTCACAACCAGAAAATTGGGCAATTATTATTTAACTGTGTCATTATACAAAACTTCAGTATTATTGTAGAGAGGGCACTCACCGTTGAAACAGAAGAGGCTCCCACTGGAAACCATCATGGGCTGAAAGGAGGGAGGGGAGCAGAGGCAACTGAGGTATGTAGGGTCACATGTGAGCTGAGGGGGGCAGCTGGCTCTATCAGCGGCACAGGACTTGCCTGCAGCCACACTTTCTTTAGGCACAAATATATTGATGAGAATAATAATGGCTAGTGTTTTATATGATTAAATAAATAGGGCAATAAATAAACTCAAAATCTGCATTCCTTCATTACTTCTCTCTGAAGTGCAAGAATTGATGAGTTTTCAAAATAGTTACTCTGGTGCACAAGACATCAGAAGAGTAACTAAAATAGTTCCACTTGAAACCACCATCGGCTGAATGAAGGCGCAGCTGGCGCACTTTGTGTGGAAAACGAGCCGAGTCTCGAGGCTTCCTGGGGCATCCTGGCCCTCCCAGTCTACAAAGGTGGCGTCTGCCTGCTGGACATCAAGAGCCAACTTCGGCTCACCCGCCTGAAAGGGGGTCCAGGCCTCACTGCGCAGCGCCGCCAATGGTTACTCTTGGCTGGTCCGCAGCCCAGCTTGGCTGATACCACTGGCTTCTGACATCTTGCTCTCACAGAGAACAAGACTTCGGAGATTTTAGGATGCCTCTAGCGTCCTTTTAATTGGACAACTGGATTCTGCATCCCGCCTGCCTGAGGTCTTTGTGTCTTTGAGGCGACAACATGTTCCTGAGGCCGCCAGACCTGCTGGCTCCAGAGTGCTGACTATAGGCAACTGCTGGAGGCTTCTCCAATGGTTCTCCTGCCATAGCGCGCTCAACGCAGGCTGCACTCTTGGATGTGCAGAACCTTGAGGTCTTCTGCCAGCATTGCCTGCAAGAAAATGCCAGCTCCAGCTATCATGTGGAGCTGGAGACAGAGACCATTGTCCTGTAGAGATCAACTAGACCCATAACTCGCTTCACCAGCCAGAGCATACGCTGGGCACTGGACTCGGCACGACTACAGGAGTATCCTGTTGGTGAGCTTGTGGCGTACTGGGCTAACACTGTGGACTTGCCACATTCCATCTCCTGGGCTGACCTGTAATGCAACTGACTCTCAGGGCACAACGAAGATGTCGCCCTACGACTGGCCATCCATGTCCTACCCCATCCTGCCTCGAGGCATTCCACCTGTGTCACCTGTCAGTCCAGTGATGGATCAGTGAACCACAGGAATTGCCAAGCTGTGTGCAGGCCTGGCTGTTCGGCATCGACCTCCATTCCGATGTAATGAAGCTGACAAGTGTGGCAAAGACTGACAGCTTGGTCTTAGTTGGGCAACACAAATTATCACATGGACCTGCCCACTTTGAAGAAAAAACTCTGGCGGTCGGTCTATCAGTGGCAGAGACTCTCCCACAGTGGGCGCCACCAATGAAGACTGTATATATTTTATATATTTTTTTTTAATAAATTATTTTATATATTTTATTTGATAATAATTTTTATTTATCCATATTTTACCTTGTATAACCTTATATGAACAATGAAATTAAGTATTTTCAATATTGATAAGAGACAATTTGGATTAAAAATTATAATACCAAATACAAATAAATACAAAGTGTGTGACATTTCTGTAACAGCGTTGTTACCATCATCAGTACTTTTCAGTACCATTCAGTACTTTTGTCTGCTGATGGTAACAATGTTGTTACCGAAACATCATACACTATTTATTTATTTAGATTTGGTCCTATTACCATATGTTTATTTTCACAATATTAATCTTAACTTCTCTTTACAGCCCTATATATTTATATTCAATTTAAGCACAAAATAATTTTTTTTTTTTTGCTTATCCTTAGTACACGTGGTACAGGCCATGATAATCATGGTGGGTAGTTAGCGACTGCTTTTTACTGTAAGCGCACCACATGTCTATACATGTGAAAGCAGTTCGACTTTGCACTTACAAATGTGCCAGAGCCCCGTTTGGTTACTTGCACTCGCTGGTGGGGTTGGACTTTTGCAAGTATCGGGGGGCCATTGGAGCATTTTTTTTTTAACAGAAAAAAGTGTCCAATGCGGGTTCGAACCCGGGTCGTAGTGGTCGTAAACCAAACGGTTTAACCAGCCTTCCACCGACCCCCCGCACAAAATAATAAACTGTATAAGCTCTTTAATTAAACCAACTCTGATTCAACAATTACTTTAATTCAACCACTTTTTCAAATCCCAACCATTTCCCTTTCAAATTCCATTTTTAATTCAACTCACTATATTGCCCACTTACTATATTTCAACAATTTTTAAACATAATCAGCCTATTTACTATAATTTAACCAATTATAATTCAACAATGAATAATTTAATTAAACTATCCCTTAAGAGTGTTGACAACAACAAGACCCAGAAAATGTCCTGCAGCAGTAAATGTTGTGATGAATTGATAATCATCTTAAACAATAAACAATATAACGCTGTTAATTCTATTTATTTAAACATAGAAACTTTCTCCTTGGAATATAAATACTATAAAATAAAGCGCCAGGAGAAAATGATTTTTTTTTTTTCTTTTTCTCATTTTCTCCTGGCGCTTTATTTTATAGCTGTTAATTCTATACTAGCGATAATTTAACCACGTTTTCATGTCCCGACCTGCAGCCTATCAAATAACAAATGTTAATTTGACCAAATGATAATTCAACACTATCAATAATTCAACCCATTTTTAAATCAAAATTTTTAACACATTAAATAATTTTTGTTTAAATATAAATTTATTGCTGAAAATACAATACTTTGGCATGGTGGGTACAGCCGCCATAGTTAGTGTATGCACACAGTGATAAAAGTCTTTAAATGTGTCACAAAATCGGAGCCAATGATGGACAATTTAGACCAAACTTTAGCGGCCATTAAATTACCAAAATATAAAAATATCTTAGAGCCTTTTCCTTTTGTAAAACGACATTTGACAAGTTTTACCACAAATGTTTCTTGAATGAAAAATCGTTAATTTATTTTAAGGAGAAATAACGACTATTTCTATCCTTAGGAATGAAGTATGAAAGGATGAATTGTGAAGAATAATGATGAACAGAAAAATAAAAACAAAAGAAAAAAATGAAAATAAAAAGGTCAGGTGTTGATATTTTAAAATAATGAAGGCATATCCTGACCAAAAGCACATGTGCTTTTTAGATGGTAGAGCGCCATCTAGTGGAACAGAAATCAACTAAACATTAATTTAACCTGTTCCCTGATATTTGGCTACCTATTTTCTCAAAAAATCAAGAAAAGCCATCCACAAACGTGTTTCATGCTGTTGGCACTTGTCAGCGTGGAGCAGGCTGTACCACTGCGACCAAAAATATTTTTGGTCCCAGAGGCTTCCTGAGAAACCAAGAAATGGGTATTTAAGGCAAAACATATATGGGGAATAAGTGGGTCATTAGTCTTGAACACGAGCACATACTTGAGAGTCAGCATTGATGGGTTCGACATTCTGGGAAACGGGGAAAAAATTATTTTTAGCCTCAATATTTCAGTAGACTACCATTGCAAGGTCATGTTTGTTTTGTTTCTTCAAGGAATCGGGCTACGATGGTGAACACTTCTTTATTTAAGAACGGAACTTTCTAACTAACTGACAACATTCATTTGTCTCTATTTATAACCTAACTCGAGCGTCTATATGCAAAACCATATTTACATATTTACATCTGAATATGTACATTTACATCACATCTCCCCTCTTAGAGATTAGCTCTAGACCTCTCCAAACGTCTGGGCGGACGAACTGTTCTTCCAGGAGATGTTGATGATCCGGCCACATCCGCAGCAGCATCCGAAGTGTGTGGGTTGGCCTCTGGGTAATTTACATATGGCTCCCCGTTAAGGTCCGTCAGCCAAACTCGATCATTTACTTCCAATGGAGGCAGTTCTCGTACTCCTGCGCCCTTAGGCTTCGCATCAGAATCCTTTAATCCGTCGCCCTTTGGCTTCGCTTCAGAATCCTTTACTCCTTTTCATCAATAGCATTCACAACACCTATTATAGAGGGAGCAGAACAAGCTTCCCTTGATTTGCCATAGTGATCCGAATTGTCACTCCGCACCTTCAAAGGAATCCCACAGGAACCACAATTTTACCCTTGTACTATTTCACTTTTGTACAATTTTACTTTTGTACAATTTTACTTTTGTACAATTTTACTTTTGTACTATTTCACTTTTGTACAATTACACTTTTGTACAATTACACTTTTGTACAATTTTACTTTTGTACTATTTCACTTTTGTACAATTTTACTTTTGTACAATTTTACTTTTGTACTATTTCACTTTTGTACAATTACACTTTTGTACAATTACACTTTTGTACAATTTTACTTTTGTACTATTTCACTTTTGTACAATTTTACTTTTGTACAATTTTACTTTTGTACAATTTTACTTTTGTACTATTTCACTTTTGTACAATTACACTTTTGTACAATTACACTTTTGTACAATTTTACTTTTGTACTATTTCACTTTTGTACAATTTTACTTTTGTACAATTTTACTTTTGTACAATTTTACTTTTGTACTATTTCACTTTTGTACAATTACACTTTTGTACAATTACACTTTTGTACAATTACACTTTTGTACAATTACACTTTTGTACAATTTTACTTTTGTACAATTACACTTTTGTACAATTACACTTTTGTACAATTTTACTTTTGTACTATTTCACTTTTGTACAATTTTACTTTTGTACAATTTTACTTTTGTACAATTTTACTTTTGTACAATTTTCACTTTTGTACAATTTTCACTTTTGTACAATTTTCACTTTTGTACAATTTTCACTTTTGTACAATTTTCACTTCTGTACAATTTTAGTTTTGTACAATTTTACTTTTGTACAATTTTACTTTTGTACTATTTCCAGTACATGTGCGAGATTTTAGTGCGACATTTTGAACATATCGTTGTTTTACATTCGCATTGAATTGGTTGAAGACTTTGAATACTTGCATTATATTTTCTTCCATATCCAAAACATTTGGAAATTCTTGGATTTCTGTAAATGTAATATTCCAAAATCAAACTGGTTCCTTTGCAGAGATCACTTATACATTTTGTTTGTTCAGAATTCAAAGTTTCTTTGCATTCTTCATTTGGACACGTTATAGAATCTTCAAGTTTCTCAGAAGATAGATGTTCACTCACATGACCGATCCAGCAGGTCTTACATAGCCTGTGACATGGCAAACCAATTTCTTCCTTGTTTAACTTGCATTTTCTACAATATTTCGTATCCTTGTATTTCACCTTTCCTACTTCAATATTGAGTAATTCAAGAATTCCATTTGAAACGTCTTCAAATTTAAATCCTTCTGAGCTATATGCTGAATACAAATAGGATGCATACTTATTTGCATCATTTTTAGCCACCATTACAAATTTGCATACCTCCGTATCAGAGATTTTGTAACAATTACTTAAACGGCCACGTCCTTTCAATTCAATTTTATCATACTTATCTTCCAAAATAGATCGAAAAGTAAATAGAATTTTAACCGTGCTTAATCCTAAACGGCTTTCTAAATAAGTTAGATCGAGCTCCACTTGGTTTTCCATTTCAATAATTTCAGGCATTTCTTCGATAGTTTCCTGATCTGTACAAGGCCTTAGTATAATATCAGAATAGTCTGGTGTATACACGTACTGCTTGTTAACTTGAATATTTCCATCAGATCCTTCGGCCAACTCCTTGCTAGAATTTTCAGCTTCCCTTGGAGCATCTGATTGAGGTGAATCTTGGCTGAGATTTTCAGATTCGTTGGCCAGCTCTTTTTCGGAAAATGCTGGATTATCAGACTCTGCAGCTACTAAGTTGGATTCAATAGGATCTTCCCAAGTTTTTAATTCAGCTTTTATGCACGAGCCTTGTTTGTTCGATTCCTCTAAATGTCTTTTGGAGAGTTGTTGACTTTCTGCCGCCTTCTCAGAATCTTCCAGATTGACTGCCTTTTCTAAAGCTTCGGGTCTTAAGACTTCTTTCTTAAAGATTTCTGGCCATTCATTAGGTTTGCCGAAATTGAATCCTTCTGGAGCAGCTACTTGTATATAATTAGCCATTTTTTTTCTTTTCTTAAAAAAATAATTTACTTCTATTTCAACTTTATAATTTTGATAATTGCTTTTACGCTTTTACCGATTTTACGCTTATACCGCTTTTACGCTGCCACCATGTTTCGTTTCTTCAAGGAATCGGGCTACGATGGTGAACACTTCTTTATTTAAGAACGGAACTTTCTAACTAACTGACAACATTCATTTGTCTCTATTTATAACCTAACTCGAGCGTCTATATGCAAAACCATATTTACATATTTACATCTGAATATGTACATTTACATCACAATGTTTAGAGACGAATCGATAGAATTGTATAGGCCTCAAATAGGCATGGACCACCACATGGTAGAATCAAATTAAGAACAGGAGCTCAAGAAATTAGGTGCAATCATGAATGATCGGAAATGCCCCAAACAAAAGTACTGCGCCCTCGATGACCTAAGATGAAAAATTATAATAATCAGAATTCATATATTAATTTTAAAAGTATCAAAAAAAAAAGGTAATTGCCTTTTATGGAATATTTTGTTTTGATATCTCTTTATTTAATTATCTTAACATATTTCATCCAAAAAAATTGACACAAAAGAACAGAAAGACAATAAAGGAAATGTGCCGATTAACAAAATATTGAGATTAATAATCTGCTGATTGAACAACAAGCAATATTATCCTGAAGATACTGGCCCAAGTGTTTCACAGAAACAAGCAATATGTTATAAAGCTCCATTCTATGGGAGCTGCGACCCACAGCTTGCAAATTTTGTTGCTAGTGACATGAATCTGGCGTGTTTCTTCAATGGGCTCCCTCAGAGTCTTCAAAGTTTGTCTTTGGTAGCTTTACACCCTTTTACTTGTGCCATGAAGAGCAGCTTTGTCCTCATAGATCCTATTGGGCCATTGCCTTCATGGAGGGAAGTCTTTGCTTTGACATAGTGGTGGATTCTTGGAGTCATTCATAAAAATGCAGTTCACAACACCTAAAGGTCTTCTTGTCTATCTTCGTCTTCCATAATCTACCCAGCATCTCCATCAAAATGTAACGTAGAAAATGAAGAATGTAACCAGGATAACACAAAACAATATATTTTGTTTAAAACAAATCAAACCTTGCTTACACCAAAGAACAGATAGGTAATGAGAGAAATTTTCTGAGCAACAAATGATTGAAAATAATTAATCTGCTGATTAAATAACAAACATTACAATATTGTTGTGTGTCAACAAGTAAACAACTGGATGGCACACATATTCAGAAGAACTAATTTCTTTTTTTGTGTATTCTTTTTGTATTTATTATCTTTTTAGATTTAACAGAGAGAAACGGCACCATAGAGATCAGTGGTATTAATTGTATTTGACCATTGACAACCGTTTCTTGGCAAAGTGTTAGATATAATGTGCCCTATCTTTAGCCTGCTGATTGGAATACACCAGGATGTAATTGTTTTTAACATGTCCTGCCACAGCTACAGAACCTCCTACAACCACCCAACAAGACCCAGAGCTTAATGACCTTCCAGGACCAGACCACAAGCCCAGCATTGGACCGGGTCTTGGAGACCATAGCCACCAGCACTGTACCAAATAAACCCACTGAGCCTTACAACAATATACATGTATAAAAGCTTTGACCAATCCTACTTTTGGCTGAAATGGTGCTATGAGCTATAGTTCTAATAAGTTCCTGTAGGTGCTTTTTTTTTTTGTATATAGAGGTTGTAATATTTTTATTTTTTTTGGCTTATCCCTAGTATACATGGTACAGGCCATGATAATCATGGTTGTGTTGAAGTAGATGACTGCTTTTACTGTAAGTGCACCACATATCTACACATGTGAAAAGCAGTTCGACTTTGCACTTACAAATGTGTGCCAGAGCCCCGTTTGGTTACTTGCACTCGCTGGTGGGGTTGGACTTTTGCAAGAATCGGGTGCCATTGGAGCATTTTTTTTTTTTTATCAGAAAAATGCCCAATGCAGGAATCGAACCCAGGTCGTAGCGGTCGAAAACCAACAGTTTAGACCATCCTTCCACCGACCCCCTCATAATATTGTTATTTTGTATAGCAAGTCCATGTCTAGGGAAAAATTGATTGATTTGTTGTTATCTACTTCAATTGAGTTATTGATATCAGGACATAGATTGTTGAAAGTATCCCCAATATTTTTTTGTTCACCCCCCTCCCTGATTAATAATTAAAAATAAGCATCTAAATATATATCTTTTGAAATAATAAACATCATTTTTTAAGTAAATTTAGAGCTTTGATTTCTAATTGGCCTATATTGATACAAGCTGCATTTGGTGACAATGATAACATTGCTGTTACCGAACCTTCACAACCTATTTATTTGGATTTGGTCTTATTACCTTGTGAATATTGATTAAAATATTAAGAGTTAAGAAATGATAAAAGCTAACTGCAACGAGTTTCTTTAGCTTTTATCTCTTCTCAGCGTTGATATTCAGTGATTCCTAAAAATTTTATTTTAATAATTTAATATTTGGATGTCTTAAATATATGTACAATAGCAGTGAATATTTTGATGAATTATTAATCATCAAACCATCCTTATTTCAATCAAAGGCTCTGATACCTTGCGTGTTGAATTAAAAAGTTAGAACGTAGTTATCTGTACATTACTCTTTTAAAAGCATTTATGATTCTTAAAGCTTAAAATGTGTGAATTTGACATTCAATATTTGTGATATTTGACGTTTGTAGGTGCGCGCTTTAGTTTTGTAATATTTTTAAAATAGAAATAATATTTAAAAAAAAAAACCTAGATTATTATATTAAATAGACCTACCATATACAAGTGTTTTTCCATTTATATCATTTAGTAAAGTTTTTGTTGAAAGTAATTTTGACATAACTTGACGAAATCCCGTAAAAACTATATAATTGATAATATAAAGCTTATAATAAACCATTTTACATATTTTTGTCATCCTTTATCTCATTTACTCATTGTTTAATTTAAAATTTTGGAACTAATTTTTGTCCTTTGACAAAGGAACCAAAATAATAAACATTTTTTGTTAGTTTGTTTTTCGGGATATACAATAAGGGAGATGAAGTCAATAAATAATTTTCTGAATTAAAGTAATTAAATTTTAAGGGAAAAAAGCAATATATATTCAAGAGACAATAACTTTTTTTTTATATTTTAAATTTATTTCAACACACACATCAAAGCACCTTGTTCCGCAGAGAATATTTGAGCATAGTAGAACATATTAACAAAGTGTCTTATTTGCATTATCAACTTCAAAGTTATGTGAGATTAGAGATTATTTTCTCCAATTTTGCTAACGAAAAATTTTATATAAAAGTACTAAAATAAATACATGACAATGAATATCGTAGATTTTCGAAAACACATATACAACAGCATAACAAAGAAGTATTAACTTATTATTTATTAAACTGGCGAAACCACTGGAATGGTTAACCACTGATGAGCCAGGCCCTCCCTGTTTGAAGATCGACTGGTCGCACTATTATCATCATATTGTAGCAAAATATTACAGATTATTAATTTTGATATTTTTATTTTCCTACTCTGTAATACTTGCCTCTCATGTATTTTATGAATTTTAGTTTGTTCTTGAAACAAATAAATTGACGCATCATCCCGAAATTTGTCTTTCCTATTTTTCTATTTGACAATATATATTTGTTAAAAATAAAGAGAGCATATCCTGACCACGAGCACATGTGCTTTTTAGATGGCAGAGCGCTATCTAGTGGAGCAAAAATAAACTAATCGTTTATTTAACTTGCTCCATGATATTTGGCCAACCCAATTTCTTGATTTATCAAGAAAAGCCATCCACGAACGCGTTTCGCGCTGTTGGCGCTCGTCAGCGTGGAGTAGGCTGTACCACTGCGACCAAAAAGATATGTTTTGGTCCCAATGGCTTCCTGAGAAACCAAGAAATGGGTATTTAAGGCCAAATTTGCGTAAATACGCTTAACACATGAAAACCAGTAGAAAAAAAAAAAGATAAGTGGGTCAGGTGTTGATATTAAAAATAAAGAGAGCATATCCTGACCACGAGCACATATGCTTTTTAGATGGCAGAGCGCCTTAAAAATTTGGCCTTAAATACCCATTTTTTGGTTTCTCAGGAAGCCATTGGGACCAAAAAATATCTTTTTGATCGCAGTGGTACAGCCTACTCCACGCTGACGAGCGCAAACAGCGCGAAACGCGTTCGTGGATGGCTTTTCTTGAAAAATCAAGAAATTGGGTTGGCCAAATATCATGGAGCAAGTTAAATAAACGTTTAGTTTATTTTTTGCTCCACTAGATGGCGCTCTGCCATCTAAAAAGCACATGTGCTCGTGGTCAGGATATGCTCTCTTTATTTTTAATATCAACACCTGACACACTTATCTTTATTTTTCTATTGCTTTTTCATATATATGTGGGATAGGTGCGAATTACCTTTTGAAGTTGGCTGAGTTGATTGTTTGTGGTGGGCGCAGTCGTTTGCTGAGTTGGTAAGGTATTCACAAGGGAAAATAACGAGGACACAGGGTTGAGTTGAAAAAGGCTAGCAATCTAGGGAGAAAAGGAGTTGAAGCTATTGGTTTGAGTTGGCTATTGACTATAATTGTTCACATTATTGAAGATGGGACTTATCTGATTGGTTGAGGAGATGGAATTGGCTCCAAGCTGGTCTCAACGGCGGTCCAGGTGCTAACTCGATCCTGTCCAGCTCCCAACTGCCTATACCTCGTTCCCGATTTAAGACGAAAGCTATTCCGGGCTCTCATTGGATGAATTTCCAGGGGTGCTCGATTCCCATTGGTTCCTAACTAATCCTCCTATGCTCTCATTGGGTCTCGGCTAATTCTTTGTTCTTAGCTTGTTCTGACATGATCCAGGAAATACCAGGTTCTTGAACCCAGGTTTTATGAGTTCCTGGATAATAAAACCTGCTAATGATTGCTTCCTCTTTGATGGCCTTTCCCTAAATCTTTCTCCCAGATTTCTTAAGCCTTGTCTTTATTAAAATCTTTTAAAACATACATTGCATACATATTGGGGCGGGTTTGCATCCAGTTATGTACAAATTATGACAGATGCGCCCCCTACATGTGAAGAATTCACGAAGGGGAAAACCTGAGTGAGTTCTGTAAAGGGAAAAAATAATTTTGTGGGAAAATTAGTTGTGGTTATAGAGAGGCTATATACAAGTATTGGTAGTGGTATAAGAGATAAAAGAGAATGGTGTTGATATATAGATTGCGTATAATTAATAGAAATCAAAATTTTTTTTTTAATTGTAAGACATCTATTGCGTTTTCACCGCCACTCTGTGTTGTGACGACGATCTAAATTCTATAGAAGTAGTCACTCACCTCTATTCTTGGTCGACGGGGTTGAAGGTTCAAAGATTAAGGTGTCGCTGTTTATAGCACTATTAAAATATTAGACGAAAACAGGAGGGAAATTATATTTATTACAATTTAAGAAAATAAGTAAAGTATTATTTAATTAATTATATATTTAAATATTTACACTAAAAGAATCGGAGATCAGGGCAAATTCTAGTGTTCGAAAGTTGTTTACAAGTTCTTCTGTTATTGTTTCCTCATTTTTGCCGCTGCATCCCCATAGCCGCTTCCGCCGGCCTCCCATTGGCTGCTTCGGACGTCTTCTTTCCAACATTTCTCCCACCTTTGAGTTGGCGTCTCGACGACTCAAACATGGAAAGGAAAAGTTCAGTAGATCCAATCGGTTCGGTCTCTTGGGGCCGTCCGTAACTTGACACAACATTCGGGGTATCAATGTGATGTTGCTCTTGTTGTGAAGTCAAAGGGTCCTCTTCAGTTGTCAATCGAACTTCTTGTGTGGGAGATCGCTCTGTTAGAGGGTCTCGACATCTTATCTCGGGCGTTATCTCTAAATTGTAGAGTTTTTGAATAGGTCGTATTTTATCACCTGATGAAGTTTTCACTTTCGCAACCCTCACAAATCCGTCTTTTCCTGGATAGAGTTGGATTATTCTGGCTAACGGCCAGTGTAGTCTCTTTAAACTCTCTTGTCCAATGAGTACCATGTCTCCCACCTTGAATGGTATGGTAGTCTTCAGGCGTCTCGTTTCTTGTCTCAGGAATCCAAAATATTCGATACGAAATCGTTCTCTAAGATCTTCTCGTACACGTTTGATATATTGATATTTGCGGGAGAGGGTCTGGTTATCAATCAAGTCCAGGTCTGGAACGCCAACCTCTCTGACCTCATGTAAGAACAACGAAGGTGTCAATGGAGCGAGATCCTCACTTTCTTCAGTTAGGTAGGTCAGTGGGCGTGTGTTCATCAAGCTTTCGACGTCACACATTACCGTGGAAAGTTCTTCATATCCCAAGGAGGTTTGACCGAGAATCCTAAAGAGCATTTGTTTCATCATTCCAATCAAACGCTCCCACCATCCACCCCACCAAGGAGCACCAGGCGGTATGAATTTCCAGGTGACGTTTTTCAATGTGGGATCACATTTTAATCTCGAAAAATCAATATTCTTTAAAGCATTAGCCATACCTTTGAAATTAGTCCCATTATCCAAATACACAATCAATGGTCGGCCTCTTCGAGCAATAAATCGGCGGAAAGCTTGGAGGAAGGCTTCCATAGACAAAGATGTCACAAGTTCCAGATGAACTCCTCTATACACTGCACATGTGAAGATGACAATCCATGCTTTCTTCTTATTCTTTAAGATAAGATGTCCAGTTAGATCAACTCCTACTATTTCGAAAACTGCAGCATCTCGTACTCTGTCTTCTGGTAATGATGTTGACTCGACGGTAGCTGGTGTCACGGTGAATCGTTTACAGCGAATGCATTGATTGATGATCTTCTTGACGGTTTTCCTGGATCTTAGTATCAATAGTTTTCTCTCAGAATACCGAGGAGAGTTTGTAGACCGGCGTGCCCGTGGGTTTCATGGTTCCACCTGATGAGCAAAGAAACCAAAAAGTGATCTGAGGGCAATAAAATGGGCATTCTAAAATTAGCGAAATCTTCTCTTCTGAAAATTTTAGTTTTTATCTCAAAATCCCTGAAGGGTCTACTAGCAACTTAAAGCCTTGTAGTTTCTTATCTTCATGCCCTGAAAACGATTCTCTCTGGATAAGTCTTAAGTAGAACTGCCTCTTCACTGAAGGTTAATAACGAGTTTACAAAGTGGGAAGAGGAGCTTCTTTTTATTAGCATGCACATAAGCTTTCGGACACATCGTCCTTCATCAGATAAGAGTAATAAACACGCTGAGGATCCATATATACACAAAGCTGAAAAGAAAATTTACATAACTGCAAAAGATAAAAGTATTTAAAGATAAAAATAAAAAATAAGAACCAAATATGCTAAAAAAGAGATTATAGGGATTAAATGCTAATAAATCTGGACTAAGTACATATGCACTATGAATGGTGTTAATCAAGGGCAGGCAAATGCAACCTAAGGCTATTCACATAACATATGGTATTGTTCTGGTATATCTATATGCCTGTTGATGCTGTTTGTTTTTATTGACACAAATGCCTCTAGTAAAAGTCTTTGGTACTTATTATTGATATTGCTGTATAGAATGGATGGCTTTGATAGATTGAATGTATGACCGGTTTGTATAGAATGACTGTAAATAGGGGAATTTAGGTTTTTATTAGAGACGTTTCTGGAATGCTCAACCATTCTGATGGCGACGGATCTACCCGTCTCCCCGACATAAGTGGCATTACATTGGTCGCAAGAGACGGAATAGACAGCACCACCAGAACGGAGAGCACTCGCATGAAGGGAAGATCTGGTAATGGGGTGTCGGATTAGTGTGGCGATGTTAGGTGGGTTCTGGAAGTATGTTGTAATGCCATGGTGCCTTAAAAACCTGGCTATGGTGATAGACTGGGGGCAAAAAGGAAGGGAGCAAATATTTCTGTGTATAGCTGGAGCACTGTTGTGGTGAGGGTCATGCATGTGTTTAAGAATGAAGGGGGTCGGGTAGCCGGATTTGGATAAATATGAAAATATTTTAGCCTTTTCTATTGTTTGGAATAACGGGAGGGAACAATGAGTAAAGATACGTTTAGTGAGAGCTCTAACTGTATTGATTTTGTGTGGTATTGGGCAATGTGATCGGAAGTTTGTGTGGTGTGGGGGTGTGTTGTTTTTATAGTATACTGTGGTATGGAAACTGCTGGGGGTGCGTATGACTAGTGTATCTAGGAATGGTAGGACTGAGTGATTTTCTGTTTCATGGGTGAAGGCTATGTCTGGGTGGAAGGAGTTGAGGTCAGATAGGATGTGAGAGGCAGATACCTCACTTACCAAGCAAAAGGTATCATCGATGTACCGCCTCCATAGAAAGATGTCTGAAGAATGGCGTGAAGTGATCCATTGGTCCAGTGACCTCATGACAACCTCAGCCACCACGGTTGAGAGGGGGCTACCCATGGGGGAGCCCTTGGTCTGCTTGAAAAACTGGGTATCAAATGTGAAGGTGGACATGCCTAGGCATATGGAAGTGAGCTCGACAACCGTCTCCGCGGTGAGGGTGTCTAACAGGGGGGCATTTTCGAGGAAAGTGCGTAAACTATTAATGATCAAGGGGTGGGCAAGGGAGAGATATAGAGACGTTACATCGAAAGAAACCATTATGGACCTGGGGGGAGGTGTGAGGCTGGTGATATAGGACACAAACGAGGGGAGTTTGCAATGGTATATTCCCATGGGGGAGACTGTAGAAGGGGGGTCAAGAAGTTGGACAAAAATTTTGACAGGGTATATGCCGGAGAGAGATGGTAAGATATGATTGGTCGGAGGGGAACATCGGGCTTGTGGATTTTTGGAAGGCCGTAAATGTAGGCTATTTGGGCGAGGTTAGCTGTGAAGTCGTTATATTGCTCTTTAGTGATCTGCTGAGACCTTTTTAATCTTAACAATAGTAAACGGAAATTCTTAACGGATGTTTTATGATCCTGTTCAGTAATGGCAGAAAAAATGGAGTGTTGGTCGAGAACGTTTTGCATTTTTTGCTTGTAAACTGTGGTGTTGAGAATTACGGTCTGTGAGCCTTTGTCGGATTTTGTTATGACTATGTCTCTATTGCGTTTAAGACGGGAGATAACCCTGTTCATGGCTAGGGACGGTTTAGGGATATTGTAGGGTCGTTGAAGGGTGGAGGTGACAAAATGTCTGATCCTATGGGTGTCTTGGTGGTTAAGGCCTCTGAGAGCGGGTTCCACACCAGCTAAGATGCGAGGAATATCAGAAGGCCCAGGCAGTCTGTATTTTAGGCCCAATGACAGAATCTCAGCATCAGCAGATGGCAAGACATAGTCCGAGAGGTTGACCACTCCTTGGGGTGACTGGGGAAGATAAGTCTTATCAGTATTATTTCTGACTTAGTGATTTCCTCTGTACTGAGATCTTCTGAAATTATCTTTCTTCTATCAATCTTGGCGTTGTTGAAGAATCTGTATATCCAGGCGGTGATTCGTACTATTCTCAAAAAATGGGAATAACGTCCAAATAAATTTTCATTTTCTCTTGTCGTACACAAGGTGTTCAGGATGGTCTTGCGCCTTTCAGAATAAACAATCTCCAAATCAGGGATAATGGTTGATTTGGGCCACTCTTCTTGGGATACCTTTAACCATGCAGGTCCCTCCCACCATCTTGTCTCCTTAAGTGATTCTGCTGAACATCCCCGAGATGGGAGGTCTGCCGGGTTTAATCGGCCTGGTATGTGGCGCCAAGATTCGGGGGAGCTAAGATTATGAATTTCCTTAACACGGTTCATCACAAAGGCTGCCCAGTTGTCTTCCCTTTGGATCCAACAGAGAGCATTGGTCGAATCGGTCCAATAAAATCTTGGAATTTCCTCAAATTCCAGATCTTGTATGACGTTAGCTGCCAAACGAGCTCCAATCAGACAAGCCAAAAGCTCCAATATTGGGATGGTGAGTTTCTTCAGTGGAGCTACTCGTGTTCGAGCCTGTATAAATTGGATGTCCACTCTATCTTCCTTTTCAATGCAGAGGAAAATACAGGTTGCATAGGCAAACTGACTGGCGTCGCAAAAGATGTGGAGAGTGGTTTTCTCTACATAGGAGTCCTTAAAACAAAGCCATCTAGGAATTTCTATGTTAGGCAAGTGTTTCAGTTTGCTAAACCACTTCCAAAATCTTTGTACTAAACATCCAGGTAGGACTTCGTCCCATGTCAACTTCTGTATCCAAGTTTCCTGTAATATCAGCTTGGGAATTAAAGTCACAGGACAAGCAACTCCTAATGGATCAAATATCTTGCTCGCTATTGAAAGTATTTTTCTCTTGGTGGTTGGTCCAATTAATTCAAAATCTTCCAAACCAATTGTCAGTGTGTCTCTATCAGTATTCCATGTTATTCCTAAAATGTTCACTTCCTTATTCAGTTGGTTCATAAGAGAAAAGTCTGTAACGTTACTCACCCAATCTCGGAGATTGAAACAAGCTGTAGAGAGCAGTTCAGTAGATTCTTTCACGAATTTCTCCGTGTCTTCAACATTCTGAAAACTGGCTGAACAATTGTCAACATAAAAGGATGATTTCAACTGTTCAGCTGTGATTTTTTAAATGTTCAGGAGCCTTATCTAAGTGGAGAGATAAGGTAGCCTTTAAAAGATACGGACTAGTGGTAATTCCAAAACAACCCTTTTATGTCGATACGTGATCAATCTTCTGTCTTCTGTGTGCCACAGGAATCGTAAATAATCTCGATCTTCTTCTTTTATTCCAATTTGTAAAAATGCTTTCTCAATATCGGAAGAGACACCAACTTCATATTTCCGGAATTTATTTAAAAGTCTTGGTATAATTTCTATCAAATTGGGTCCCTTATCCAGACAGTCATTCAGGAAAGTTTACCTCTCTTCCGGGCCGACGCATTAAATACTGGCCGTATTCTAGAAGTGTGACTGTTTCTTTTATACACTGGTCGATGTGGCAGGTAGTGCACACCATCTAGTTTATCCTCTCTGGCATACTCGATTATCCCCTGTTTCATCCATTCTTCAAAGATTTGTCCATACTCATTCATGTCTCCAACTTCTTCAAGTTTTCTTCTTACAGAACTTAGTTGGTTTTCGGCTAGGTCTTTATTCGAAGGAATCCTTTCCTTGTCTTGCACCCAGGGTAGAGCTACCTCATAGCGCCCCTCGATATCTCGCGTCGTGGTGTGGGCGAAATGTTCCTCCATTTCAGCTTGTAATGACTGAGTCTTCTTCTCAACCTCCGCGTCAGAGACTCCAATTGCATCTAATTTCCACAAGTTTTCTAGATCCAAAGATAGAAGTGTGGTCACGCAAAGGGAGCTGATGTCATCTCTCACCTCCGTTGGAGGAATCTTTCCCATCACAGTCCATCCTAGTTTGGTACGGATTGCCACCAGTCCAGATGAGATCCTTCTCTGATCATCAGTTAGCAATCTCCCGGCGATGTCCGCGCCTATAAGGACTTCTATACGGTCTCTCATCAAATCAGACACGTCGAGTTCTTCACTCCCTTCTAAAAATGATCTTGGTCACACCAGAGGTATGCTTCCACAGATAAGGGGTTGACCTAGTGCTTCAAACTCACAGCGATGGGAATTATTGATGTCAGATAAATGAATGGTATAGACCTCATGTTCAACTACGTCGGTACTCGATCCTCCAAACAAGGAATGCCGGAAGAACTCTCTCCTAGATTGTTCGTATTCCATTTCCATTGCTGTGCTATGTAAAATATACGATCTTTGGGATCCGGTGTCTATTATAGCCCGTGCCGTCTTCTCCGTTCTGTTCCCTTTGAGGGTCACTCTCAAAGTAGGTAACAAGACGTCTGGGGAGGTTGATAAGTTGGCGAGAGTTTCATCTTGCACCGTTGGAGACTTGGAAGATCCACCTCTATCTAAAATCAGTTTTGTGCACATGACATCCAGGTGGGAAGACATGTTGCAGATCGAACAACGGACTACGTTTCTGCAAAATTTACTTAAATGAGAAGGCCGAAGACATTTATAACAAACGCCTTTTTTCTTCATGAGTGATCTCTTTTTGTTTAAACTAATATTAGCTGCAAAGTCACACTTAGGGCTTCCATGGTTGTCTTTACCACAAAATACACATTCATTCGATTTGTGAACTGAATTCAAAAGTTCTGAAGCTGTCGCAATTGGTTTTTCATTGTAGAATCTTGTCTTTGGATGTTTGTTTACCAAATTAGGTTTAGAAGTTGATTCATTCCCGGTACCGATTTCGTTTCTAAAACTCTTCTCCCGTGCAGTTAATTGTCTTTCCAGAAAGGTAATCAAGTCATTAATTACGTAACCTGTCGGGAGTTCTTTGTTCAATTCCAAATTAAGGTATGCAGGTAGAAGCTTTATTATTATCGGGCACAACAGTTGTCCGTAAACATCAATGGACACGTTTAGTGACTCGAGACTTCTTATATGAACAGAAAGGTTGTCAAAAAGTTCGCGGAAGGTTCTTACATCGCTTGACGTTTTGAGTGGTCTCATTGACAACAAATTGTTCATATGTCGGCTAATCAAAATGTCTTCTCGCCCAAATCTGTCTTTAAGCAATTTTATAGCTTTCTCATAATTGTCCGCAGATAAAGCGAAACCTTCGACTGTGTTTAGTGCAGTTCCGCCGAGATGTGACTTCAGATAGTTAAATTTATCGATCGGGTTCAGTGAGTTGTTCTGGTGTATAGCTGCATCAAAAGAATTCCAGAACGTCAGCCATTCACTAAAGTTTCCATAAAATTTCGATATCATCAATTTCGGAAGTTTCACAGTCTTGCAGGAAGGTACATAATGTCTCATTTCATTTTCATCTATTCGTGAGTTCGAATTCGGTATATTTTCGCCATGAAAATCTGATTGGCGAATCTTTTTATTTGCCCTAAATCTCCAAGTAATATATTTCTCTCGATATTCCTCTACGCCCTGTAATTCCTTCTCTAAATCGTCATTTTCAAGAAGTGTTTCTATTTCGTGATCCACTAATTTAAGTTCGTTAAATGATTCATTCAATTGTTCTAATAATTCTTCAAGATCAATTCTAATTAGCGTGTCAAGTCCACTTTCAATCTTATTGCATGTTTTCGTTAAATATGATCTGTTAATACCACCCTTCTTTTTTAAACGTAGAATTAATTCTTCCGCCATCTTGTAAACAAAGCAGCAAGTAGGGTTAGCTAGCGAGTTCCAAAATGGTCAGCTTAAAATGATTTTTTTTCAGGAATTTACCTTCAACAGTCCCGGCTGGGATGCCAAAAATATTGCGATATCACCGCCACTCTGTGTTGTGACGACGATCTAAGTTCTATAGAGGTAGTCACTCGCCTCTATTCTTGGTCGCGGGGTTGAAGGTTCAAAATTTTGGTGTCGCTGCTTATAACACTTTTAAAATATACGACGAAAACAGGAGGGAAAATTATATTTATTACAATTTAAGAAAATAAGTAAAGTATTATTTAATTAATTATATATTTAAATATTTACACTAAAAGAATCGGAGATCAGGGCAAATTCTAGTGTTCGAAAGTTGTTTACAAGTTCTTCTGTTATTGTTTCCTCATTTTTGCCGCTGCATCCCCGTAGCCGCTTCCGCCGGCCTCCCATTGGCTGCTTCGGACGTCTTCTTTTCCAACAACATCAAAATGAATGCTATGGTACATAGTGGGGGGGGGGGGGGGGAAAGAAAATGCGCCTAAACGATATTCTACTCGAGATTGGGAATGAAATCGAGGGAGTTCTATTAGGTCTTTGCGAAATCAAAATAAAAAGTTGAACGAAATCAAAGTGAATGCTTGATGCATGGTGAGAAAAAAAAAGAAAAGAAAAATGCTTTGTTGCATGGTGAGAAAAAAAAGAAATGCCTAACCATATTCTACTCGAGATTGGGAATGAAATCGAGGGAATTCTACTAGGTCTTTTTGCGAAATCAAAAATAAAATAAAAAGTTGGAAGAAATCAAAGTGAATGCTTGGTGCATGGTGAGGAAAAAAGAAAAATGCCTAACCATATTCTACTCGAGATTGGGAATGAAATCGAGGGAGTTCTATTAAGTCTTTTGAGAAATCAAAAATAATATAAAAAGTTGGAAGAAATCAAAGTGAATGCTTGTTGCATGGTAAAAAAAAAAGAAAAGAGAAAGGTTTTTGTAAATCAAAATAAAACATAATATCTAATTTTAACAGAAAACCAGTGAGTTTTCGTTGATAAAAATTTGTTTAGTTATTGAATTATGAACAAAATAAAAGAAGTGGTTATATAAATGGTAAATTTGCTTAAGTATTTTGATTTTAAAATAAGAAAATAATGTAAATGAATGATATAAAAAATATTTATAGCGAGGTAAACTCGCTTTGTAATCAAAATTACATGCCACAATCTATGTCACGCTCGCAATCAATTAATTATATGCCTCGTAGATTTTTTTGTCTTTCCTGTGCGACTCTTGGGTAGAAACATGATCTTTCCCAATTATGCTTTATATTGTGTATACAGGAGACATGGGAATCTAATTAACCTTACGTGTGTATTTTGTCTTTGTGTTTGTGTTGTTTTTCGAGATCTCAAGGTCTGTGGTGTCTAGGTGTGGAAAAATGTATAGTTTTGGAAGTCTTTAGAAACAGAAAAATAAGAATAGAAATGTAAAACTCATTGGGATGTGTTTGTAACGTCTTAAGTCTTTTGTGAGAATGCAATTAAATTGTGTTTTTTGTAAAAGTCGATATGTAGGCTCAAACTGGGCTCCCAAAGATGGGTGACGTTAAAATGTCCATAGCGGCGGGACGCGTTGACCTCAATTTTATAGCGGATGTGTGGGGAACGGAGCAAGGGCCCCCCCCCCCCCCCCCCGGGGTGGAATATGACCCATGTCCGGATGTGTGGGCGAAAGTTTTCTGAGACCGTCTTCCCCCCCTCGTGTAATTGATTGTGTTATTCTGGAGCGAAGCTGTAATTTGCTCTATAAAATGGCGGGTGTCTTTACGTCGCGAGCGGGGGGAATATGACCGACATCCGCTCTCCTAATTGATCTTTGCACGGTGCCCTAATTTAATTGGTGGGCTTCTCCCTCCGGGCATCGTTTTTGTTTCTTCTTAGTTGGTTTGAGTGCCTTTGAATTTCTCTAAATTTTCCGCGAGAATCTCCATAGAATATCTAGGAGTTTTACAAGTGCTTGGCCTACATGGAAGACTGCTTCCGGCAGCTGGTAAATTCGATGGGATGGTAGTGCATAAATTAGCATGTGAACGATGAATAAAAATGGGACGAGTCCATAGGGTAGAAATAGCAGACAAATAACAGAGATTAGGTGAAAAATGGGATATTGGCACATCTTCTCCCATGTTTTTGCCATGAAATGTGGCTCTGGAATATCTGGTTGGACTTCTATTAATTGTGGCGGATTTGGCACGGAGTGTGTTTGTGGTTGGCATTTCTTGTTACCGTGGGTGAATTGCGTAAATCGTTTTTTGGAAAAAATGGTAGGATCTAAATGCTTGAAAGGCTCGCTGTTTGTTGGTTTGAATTTCAACGGCTCTGCTGGAAACAATTCGGGTGTGAGGTGTTTAAACGGGAACGTGTAATTGGGCTTGTGTCGTACATGGTGTATTCTAATGGCGGGTGGTGATATATATTGGATGTTTTCTGTGTATAGTTTAAGTTTGTTGACGTGGATCGTATCAGTATCTCTTTGGAGAGGTTGGTTGGGTCTATCGATACGGACCACATTTGGTGATATGATCTCTAATATGGTGTATGGTCCTGTGAAATATGGGGCGAGTTTTCCTGTGTTGGGGGTGATGATATAATTTAACCAACACCAGGTCACCTATTTCGAAATGTAGTTGTTTGTGTCGTTGGTCATAAGTGTTTTTATCTTGTATGTGTTTGTTTTGGGTTCTTGTGTGTGCGATCTTCCTAGCTCTGTCGATGTCTGGATAAGATGTGGTATGGTCAGAGAGTTCTGGGGGTAGGACGCCAAACATCAGGTAGATGGGCGGAAAACCGGTGATAGAGTGTGGGGTACTGTTATATATAGTTGTAACTCGTTTGACCAACTTGGTCCATGCGATCTTAGGATTCTCCAAATGTAATAGCCTAAGTTTTCCTGTGAGGGTGGCGTTTAGGCGTTCACATAGACCGTTGGCTTGTGGATTATTGCTAGTTGTGAGTAACGGGTGGATACTCCTGTTAAGCAGGAAGCTATTAAATTTTGGCGAAGTGAATGCAGGGGCTCTATCCGTAAGAAGGCGTTTCGGAGAGCCATCCTGTAATAATCGCTTGAGTACCTGTTGATAGGTGGTAATGCTGGTGGATTTGGATGGGAACGTCCATGTGCAGCGCGAAAAATGGTCGACTACAACATGGAGGTATATTTTGGTGTTGCTATATTTGGCAAATCCTGCTGTGGTGTCGAGGGATAGTAGGTCAAAGGGGCCTTTGGCTTCCGGCGGCTGACCTAACTCCCCGTAAGTGGGTCCCAATGGCCGTTTTGTTAACTGGCAGGTGGGGCAGGTCTTAACCTTTTGTGTAATGTCTTTCGACATACCCTGCCAGTAATATTGAGCGGAGATGAGTCGTGTCATTTGTGATATACCGGGGTGGTTGTATTGTGTGTGTACTGTTTGTAAGAGTTGGTGGATGAGTGTTTTTGGGATTACAATTTTAGTTACACCTTTTCGGGAAAAGGTATGCAGTCCATTGTGATCCATGGTCAAGCTAGACTTTCCCGATGGGGAAGGCTGATGGCTCTTAATGAGGGCGGCGTCTAAGAAGCCACAGAACGGGTTACGAAGTATGGCGACCGTTTCAAATTGTTGTACTCCATTTATGCTACGGACCTCATATTCGTATCTCGATAGCCTTAATCTCCATCAAAATAGTCTGCCTGACGGGTTTTTGATCTCTTTCAGCCACTGCAATGCGTGATGGTCAGAAAATATTGTAAATTTTCTGTCCATCAAACTGACACGGAAATTATCCACACTTTCCACAATTGCTAGGCATTGTAGTTGAGACATGGAATAATTTCGTTCGTGTGCCCGCAGAGCGCGGCTGAAATTCTGGACTGTATAGATCTTCCCATCAGGGTAGACCTGTTTGAGGACGCCTGCGATGCCGAGTGTTGAGGCGTTACAGTACACCTGGCATGGCAGACCTTCCTGGTAAAGGTGTAACGTGGGGTGTGCTGTAAGGCTTTCTTTCAGGCTAGTGAACGCTTTCTGGCATTCTTCATCCCAGACCCACATGACATCCCTTTTTAGAAGGTTGACAAGTGGCGTCCGCAAGCGGGCGTGGTCCGGAATGAACTTTTTGTAAGCGTTCACAGCGCTTAAGAAAGATCGCAATGTTTTGCGATTGTGTGGTTGTTGGGTGGCGTGGATTGTTTCTATGTTTCGTGTAGATGGGGTGATTGTTTTGGCAGTGATTGTGCACGTTTTTGCGTGGTGTCATTGTCGCCTGTTGGTGCGAGTGTCGCGCTTGTTGCGCTGTTTGTGCGTGTGACTGTGGTGTGACGCCGTGTGGTCATATGTGTGCGTTGTGTGTGAGCTGTCTTGCTGGATGGATACTGTCTGTGTACTGTTGTTGCGAGTGTCGCAGTTGTTGCGGTGTACACGTGTGTGATTGTTGCGTGACGATGTGTGGTCACTTATGGGCTTTATGTGGGGGTTGTCCCGTTGGATGGACACATTTTGTGCATTGTCGTTGTGATTTGAAGCCGTTGTGGCCTTGTGAATTGTGGGCATATAGTAAAGGCAATTGGCCTTAGTGAAAAAGTTGTGTCGTGCGTGACTAGATTGGCATGTAGGTGATTGTGTTTTGACCAATGGATGCACGCAGTGGGTGCCATGTGCGGCAGGTTGGTGTGCATGGTGGGTTTTTTGTGACATCGCTTGGCACTCCCAATACGTGCATTCATCGGGTACATGGTGAAAATGGTAGGTAGGGGTAGACAATGGGACGCCAAGTTGGAATATAGTGCCGTTGTTAAAGTCTATTGCTATTTTAAAATTACGGAGGGTATTTATGCTGAGAATTCCAAATGGCAGAGGTGCTTCCACCACGTGGAAATTCTCTTTTCTAGATATTTTACCTATTGTCAGAGGGAGGGTCAGTTTACCTATTGTTTTTACAAGACCATTTATAGCCTGTAGGTCTATAGACTGATTTTTTAATTTTAAATTAGGAAGATTTTTTAACATTTTATACAGATTATGGGGCACTATATTCAAGCTTGCGCCTGTGTCAATTAAAAATGGGCATGGTAGATCAGGGGTCAGAAACAGTTTCAGCGTCAATTTCTTGACGCCAAAGAGTTTAGGTTGCCTTCCTACCTCAGTTCCGAAAGTTCTGCGCGGCTGGTACGTCTCCGGGATGGGGTGGCGGCGTGGGACGCCGGGCGTGCTGCTGGGTCGGGGCCGTTTGCACTGCCCATGCACTCGTGTGTAAATTTTGGGCTATTTGCACTGCCCTTGCTTTCGAGTGTGTCGAGCTTGTTGGGATGGTACAGTCCACCTACTTGGTTTTTTCTGGATACTGGTGTAGGGATCCGGCATGGTGGGTGATAGTTCCTCGGAGTGGCGCGTCAGATCGCTCGGCCACATGGCGGCGGCATCTCCGTCCATCTTCCGGCCCGTCGGTCGGCGGAGGCTGTGGGCGGAGTATGTCCCGTCGGCGGGTGTCCGGTACGTCCCCTCGCGTCGGGTCATCTTTACTTCCTGCAGGGTCGCCGCTAATTGTACTAGAATCGCCACTAGGGTGCGTCGTACGGCCTTCCTTTTCTCCCTGATCTCGCTACCGCTACTTTTCGCTACTTGGTCTCGTTTGTTTTCCATTGTATCCTGTCGACTCACTCTGGGATAGGTGCGAATTACCTTTTGAAGTTGGCTGAGTTGATTGTTTGTGGTGGGCGCAGTCGTTTGCTGAGTTGGTAAGGTATTCACAAGGGAAAATAACGAGGACACAGGGTTGAGTTGAAAAAGGCTAGCAATCTAGGGAGAAAAGGAGTTGAAGCTATTTGTTTGAGTTGGCTATTGACTATAATTGTTCACATTATTGAAGATGGGACTTATCTGATTGGTTGAGGAGATGGGATTGGCTCCAAGCTGGTCTCAACGGCGGTCCAGGTGCTAACTCGATCCTGTCCAGCTCCCAACTGCCTATACCTCGTTCCCGATTTAAGACGAAAACTATTCCAGGCTCTCATTGGATGAATTTCCAGGGGTGCTCGATTCCCATTGGTTCCTAACTAATCCTCCTATGCTCTCATTGGGTCTCGGCTAATTCTTTGTTCTTAGCTTGTTCTGACATGATCCAGGAAATACCAGGTTCTTGAACCCAGTTTTATGAGTTCCTGGATAATAAAACCTGCTAATGATTGCTTCCTCTTTGATGGCCTTTCCCTAAATCTTTCTCCCAGATTTCTTAAGCCTTGTCTTTATTAAAATCTTTTAAAACATACATTGCATACATATTGGGGCGGGTTTGCCTCCAGTTATGTACAAATTATGACATATATATATATACTAGACGAATGGCCCGGGCAACGCCCGGGTTTTACCCTAGTGCGTATATATTTTTAAAATGTTTTAATTAAAATACTATTCGTTACAATTATAAATTGGCGCCGTGGATGTCTCTCTTATGAAACGTCCCGCCCCAAACTGTGTGTGTCTTGAAAATATAAAAATAAAAATGTGAACGGGAAAAATATGTCCAGGGTAGCCTAGTGGTCATGGCATCTGCCCGGTAAGCGGAAGGTCGTGGGTTCGATTCCCATCCCTTGACACTTTTTTTATTTTATCCATTCTGACCAAAATCTATCCGTGAACTTCACACAGTGAACTTCACACAGACAGAATAAGGCAATTATATAAGTAGATAATCCAAATTGTGCCTTATCACACACTATTTTTTATTTGGCCTTATTACCTTGTGTTTATAATCTATGACGTAATGCCGGCGGCGCGAGCCCGTTGGCTGCCGGCGAGCACGTGACCTCCCTGTGCGCGCATCCGTGACAGCGATGAGGAATTGAGGAAAGACGGTCGTGACTATATATATTAATAATAATAATATAATAATAATTATTATTATTATCATTAGATAATGATAATGATCATAATGATGATGCGCGCGCATCCGTGACAGCGATGAGGAATTGATTGAGGAAAGACGGTCGTGACTATATATGTTGATAATAATAATAATAATAATAATAATATAATAATAATAATTATTATTATTATCATTAGATAATGATAATGATCATAATGTTGATAATAATAATAATAATAATATAATAATAATTATTATTATTATCATTAGATAATGATAATGATCATAATGATGATGCGCGCGCATCCGTGACATTACGGTGGAAAGACGGTCGTGACTATATATGTTGATATATATATATGTCATAATTTGTATAATTCCCAATAGATATAATTTCTTTACGCCAAATTTATTATGTAAAATCTAAATACAAATTCTTCCATCTATAAATCTGTACAAAATAAATCTGGCAGCCAGCGCGAGGTCTTTACTTTTTGGAATTTTTCCCGATATAATTTTGTATCTGATAATCAAACATAATACAGCAATATTGTCATCATCATTTTCTGACTAAAAACAACTTTTAATGCCCAGAACCTTAAATTTCAATTTCCTTGCCTAAAAATTCGAAAAATATCTCTTCCAGATTTTTCTCTATGTCCTGTTAAAACACGTTTTACATGTACATTAGGTCAGCTGATATTACTTCCCATCTTCACCGCTAGAGGCGCTGCTTGCGAGCGAAAGGGCAAATTTGCAACGCAATTTGCAAATAACTCGAAGAATATTCGGGATAGAGACCTGAAATTTTCACTATAAGTTTTTCCAGATTCTAATATATATATTGTTAAAATTTCAGTCAGATTAGTTACGTATTGTGGACGTGTATAGCCGACATAGAAACACACATACATACATACACTGACTTTTATATATATATAGGGATATATATAGGGAGAGAGCAATGTAAACGAACTACCTCTTGTAAACAGAGATCTGTCAATAGATCACATCTTTATTTAATCTTCATTTATTTTGTAATTAAATATGTACATCAAGAAATAATGAATTAAACAACATGGTGTCAGCAGTATTTTAAATTCAAAGTGTGCTTGCTTGTATTTAAATATTAATCTAAGCATGTATATCTCTCAGTAGAAAAAATCTAAGCATATGTGTTTGTATGACAATTAGAATAAGTTTATTGACAACTCCTCAGTCAATATTTATAAAACCAGGAAGATATCGCAAAAAATAATTAGAATAAAAAGGTGACGAAAATTCTCAGTCTAAAGCTTTCGCAGCTAAGCTAATTCGCCTTATTAGATGAAAATTTTAAAAAGAATTAATATTTACAATTTCGTATTTCAGTTGGGAGTATTCCCCACCACACAGGTATTCTCTTCCAGGCGATGAGGGAGTCCTCAATAGCATCACCCAGCCCCACCTGCACAAGCCGATATGAGCACTTCGCTGACGCAAGGAAGCTAGGGGGTTTTCTTCAAGGCTGGTTCCGAAGATCCAAGCTTGTAGGTCAGGCAGTCTTCCGATTATGTTGAAGGCCTCCCAGACGAAGGACCTGATGTTAAGACATCATAATATCATAATCGATGGCTCAAGGAACCATCGTTGGACTCGCAAGCAGGACCGGCTGGTGCTGGGTGGTCCTGGGTGTGGCAGGAAATTCGTAGCGAGAGCCACTCAACCTTGACTGGAACGTCGACGACAGGCACCCATCTCTCCAATAACTTGGTTAGCGGCAGCGCCACAAGGAGCGGACGTTCCAGGGCGCGACAGGCCGTCCCGCCCAGGACAACAACCTGAGCTAGGCTGGACTCCCGGAAGCTCGCCTGGAGGTTCTCCGCTACCACCCTTCTGGCAGAAAGCAGCGAAGGCCTCGTCGGCAGTGAGAACGTATCGCGTAGGGCGGAAGATGGAGATGTTGCTCAGGTCCCTACTGGGGCGCCTACCTAACGCGAGGAGGTAAGGAAGTCGAAAAAACCGATTGCCACCAATGATGGGAAATCTAGCAGCTGTGTCATGGGAACCACCCATGGTTGAGGTCCAGGAAGTTTAAGACCTCCTCCCAAAGTTTCAGCAGTCGGAAACGCCAGGTGGAGTCAAAACCAGGCGTCATTTGTCATCTGTCATGAGCCAGGAGTAGCCCTTTTTACCTCCGCGGAGCGCGACCTGGAAAACCTTGAGGCATGAAAGATGGAGCTGAGTGCCAATATCTCGGCCAATATCCCCTCCCACGGGTCTCGCGAGGACACCAGCAGGAAGCCACGCCGTGTGGTGGTCGGGGTTCCCATATAAATCTCGCTAATTTGGAGATGGTCGAAGCTTCGGGCAGGTACGCGTGTAGGTGCTGCTGGATGGTCGAGAGCACCAGAGAGTGGTGGCCCTAGCTCGCCCGACAAGGGAGAGGCCGCGCGTGAAGGATGTCCACTTTCGGCATGCCGATTCCAGGAGGGGCCAGGAGATGTTGTTGCCGGTGGGCGACGGAGCTCATTGGGGCGATTCTTATCCCTAGTACTTTGATCGAGGAATTCGACCAGGAAGCACCGAGGGGATGGTCGCCGCGTGCGCGCCAAGCGCCGCATCAGAGACCCGCACTCTTCCTGTAGTTCACGGCGATGCCAGAGGCTCGGTGGAAATCCTCGAAGACGGCCGCCACCCTCGCGAACTGCTTGTCGCGAAGTACTAGGAGGACAATGTCTTCTACATAGGCGATGACATTGCTCGTTCCGAGGGTCGACTCTGTAGTAGTGGCCCCGTTGTGATGCTGAAGAGCGCTGCGCTTACAGCATAGCCCCGTCTCACGCCATTCAGTAGATGGAAGGCAGCGGTTTGGAATTCTCAAGCCGTATCGTGAAGTCCGCCTCGGCCTATAAGAACAGTATCCACCCCACAAAGGCCGATGGGAGGCGCAGGGACACGAAGAGTGACACCAGGAAACCGCGGTCCAAGGAGTCGAAGGCGGACTCGAAGTCGACGCAGACGACGGCCAGTGGCGAGCCCCAGCAGTAGCCTCCTGGACGGCATCAGTTATCCGGAGCCGGCACCAGGATTGGTAGGTGGGGTTTGAGGCGCTTGAGGAATGAAAGCACCCTGTAGTCGGCAGCGAGATTGGCCTATAGCCATCGAGGCCGCGATCGCTGTGGGCCCTTGGAGATCGGGCATATTGAACATCGCCACATGGATGGAGACAGGGCACCGCGGAGCATCCGTGAAGAAGTCCTCGTAGGCGGCGAGGAGTTCGCAGAGCATGCCGTCCCAGCCGGGAGCCCTTCCGCGAGGGAGCGGGCGGATGGCTACGGCGATCTCGGGCGCGGTGATATCAATCCAGTGAAGTGGGTCGTCCTCATCAAATTCGATGGGAGTGGTTGTCCTTTCGATGAAAGCCGCGCCTGCAGTTGGATCACAGGTCGCGCGTGCGAAGCGGGGCCTCAAGGTGCGAAGGCCTTTCACCGCAGCTCTGGGCCTTCAATGACGCGGCCGTCGTCGTTTCTGACGATAATGACATGGCGGCGAAAATTCATCACCCTTTCGATGCCTGGCAAGGATGGGTAGTCAGCCCGAATGACGCAGCTTCCAGCTGCACAGTGATGCATCGGCGCGTGGAACGTTGAGAGATCTGGCCTCGGCCAGTAGCCCCGCCTTGATGGCCATTCATTTATTCCAAAGTAGCGCGTTACCAAGTTCGCTGATGGCCTCCTCTATGTCCGTGACATAGCTAGCCAGGTGTTGTTGGACCAGCCCCGAACGAAGCAGAGCGGCTATGCAGTTTTTATATGCTGTCAATGCAGATTATATGAAGTAAATGAAGAACTAGAAAGGATTGAAGGGATTGCAAATGATATCTCAATTTTTGGCAATGGAAATACACTGCAAGAAGCTAACAAGGACCATGATATCAACATAAAAAAATTAATGATAAGAGTAAAGGAAAAACATATCAAGTTTAATTCAAAGAAACTTGAATTTACTATGCCAAAGATGTTACCTATTTGAGATATGTCCTAACACTAGAAGGTGTGGAACCAGATCCAGAAAAACTCAAGGCAATACTAGCAATAGAGAAGCCATGAAATATCAAACAGCTCTAACAATAGCTTGGGTTATTCAACTATCTAGCGAAGCTCTTTCCCAACCTATTGATGGATGCTAACCAAAAGAGATGCAATTTGGGTCTGGCTCTCAGAAGAAGAACAGGCACGAGATGAGTCTAAAACATTCATAATTCAAGCACTATTTAATGCTATTTGACCAGGATAGACCCATTAAGTTGCAGTGTTATGCGAGTATGTCTTTGCGCGGTCTCTTGAGTAAAGGTCAGCAAATTGCTTTCGCATCAAAAGCTCTAATAAACATGAAGATGGCAACTAGGAAAAATTGAAAAAGAATATTTAACTAATGTGTTTTCGCCAATATCAATTAGGGTTCAATATAATAAGGGTGGAATCCTATCTCAAGACACTAGAATTATTTTTCAAAAATCAATTTCACAGGCACCTAAACGTCTTCAAAGAATATGATTAAGACTTCAAAGGTAATCTAAAAGTAACATACAAATTGGGCAAATATATGCTAATAGCAAATACTCTATCGAGAAATTACATAAAAATGAAGACCAAAAGAAAGTATTAAAAATTGAAATTTATTCTCTGGGAAGCATGAACAGAATAACAAGATATTGAAAGAATTAAGTCTAGAATACAGACACAAAATTGGAGACTATAAGAAAAATACGAAGAACAAAATAATCAGATGAATAATGCATGAATGGGCAGAAATAGTGGTTCATGGGTGGCCACAGGAAAAATTACAAATCCCACCAACATTAAATGAATATTAAAATTCAGAAAATAAATTATAATTACAGACAACTTTTTATATATATAAAGGAGTCTATATTGTCATTCACATGTGTTAGGACACATCGTGACCATAGAATGCCAAAATCACCCAGAACCCTACCAAACCTAACCATGTCCCACCTTTGTCCATCTAAGCCGCAAACCTCAGTGATTTTGAGGTGTAGAGATGGAGCCTGAGGCCACCTTCGGCCTTGACAACAACAAGCCAGAGTCCAGGATAGACTCAGACACCCCTTCCTGTGGTCAAGCCACCATACCTGTGGTGGATGACCTGGCCCTACCAAGCTGGTCTGAGATGGACTCAGACACCCCTTCCTGGTGGTCGAGCCATATGTCCCATTGTGGCTGACTTGGACCCAAGCCAGAGTCCAAGATAGACTCAGCTGCCCCTTCCCTGTAGTCAAGCCACTGACCTATGGTGCTTGACTTGACTCCACCAGTACTAAGCCAGACTCCAGCATGCCTATGGGCAAGCCACAGGCTTCAGGTGAAGGTTCTTCAGGCAGAACACCACCTTCACCACGAGCCCTGAACCTTTCCCAAGCTGACCCCAAAATGCCCAGATCCAACAATATTAATTATATTTTTTAAATTATTTTTCAATTCAATATTTTATATTTTTTTATGTGAATTTTTGTTTATTAATTTTTATATTTAATTTAATTTTATTATTTTTAATATACTTTTTTATTTTTTTTTCACAGAGAGAAGAGTGATGATAGCCTTGGGGGGGGGGGGGTGAGGTCCAGCAACACTGGGGCAAGGAGGCGGGATATTTACAGAAATTAGTTAGAGTTTTTCCTTCCTGAGAAGCCGAGGACTGGGAGTTGCTGAGGGCTCAGGCTGCTGACTGCGGCCTTAGCCGCCCTTTTTCGAATCCTGGACTTGGGTGACTGGATGTCGAGGTAGGTGGGGAAAAAATGGGATTTTGGCATAATAGGCCTTTTGTATAAAGTTTATATATACTTTTAAACTCCTCCCTTTTAACCTTATATGTATTAGTCTTTTTTAATCCTTTTATTTTATCTTATATACGCATACTATTATTTAAGTACATATTTTTTTTATCAATTCTATGTTGTACATTGAAAAAATATTTTATTAGAATAAATAAAATATGTTTAGCCAAAAATGAATGGTTAATTTCCCTTTCAACACTTATTGCTAGCCGGCACAGCTTTAAGTCTCTACATGTGCCATAGATGAATAAATTTGTGGTCTGCTTTTCTGCAGCCACTGTGTTGAGATTAAGTTACGATCATCATCACATTAACTGTTTTGTTTACCTTAGGCTGGCGAAAGTTCCGCCATAGCTGTGAATGTTATAAGTTTAATAATTACCTTGTAAATAGATAAATAAATAAGATTAAAGATATAATCCTTAAGGTAAGAGTATCTTCTTATTTATTACAAGGCAATACACCATACATGGTGGCAGCGAATTGGCGATAGTGCCCTAAGCCTAATCTAATTACTAGTAAAAACAAAAGTAATTATTTTTGCATAACGAAAAAAAAAGAAAAAAAGAAAAGGAATGCAAAATATAAATCCTCCAGAACACAATTTAATTTTAATAATCCAAATGAATGGCCGAATTGGATTAAAAGATTCAAACGCTTTAGAAAAGCGTCAGAATTAAAATCTAAAAAGGAGGAAGAGCAGGTAAATGCTCTAATTTATATATTAGGTGAAAAAGCCGAAGATTCTCTAATATCAATCAATTTAACTGATATACAAATAAACAATTATGAAACAGTTGTTAAGAAATTTGAAGAGCACTTTATAGGTAAACGAAATGTCATCTTTGAAAAAGCACAATTTAATCGTAAATATCAGCAGGATGGAGAAGCTGTCGAGGAATACATAAGAGTGCTTCACAAAATTACCGAAAATTGTAACTATGGATCTCTGAAAGAAGAAATGATTAGAGATAGAATAGTTGTAGGAGTAAAATATCTACAACTTTCAGAGAAGTTGCAACTAGAGCCTAACTTGACCTTGGAAAGGGCTATCCAAGCTGCTTGCCAGGACAGAATGTGTGAAGCAACAACAGACTATTCTTTGATCAACAACAACACAGGCTGCCAATGTAGACCAAGTCTATGAAAAAAAGTTACCACCAAGAAGGTTCAATTCTACAAATGGGAAAGAGACGCTTCAAAGAAAAGTAAATTTCAGAAGTGCAGCAAGCCTGAAAAATCTGGATGTATAAGATGTGGTGCTTCAAAATTCCATCCATATAAAGACTGCCCAGCAAAAGAAGTTAAATGCCATAAATGTAAAAAGGTAAGACATTTTGCAAAGGTGTGCTACAATAAGACAGTAGGACAAGTCACCCAAGGTGATGACTACCATATTGTTGGTAATATCTATGAGAATGGACAAAACTCAAATGATTGGAAGGTTTATGTAAAAGTAGATAAGATTAAAATAATTTTTAAAATGGATACAGGAGCGGATGTAAATATAATACCCCAAAAGATTTATTTTAAATATTTTGCTCACAAGAAGTTATGCAAACCTGATATTCAACTTTTAGGACCTAGACAGGTTAAATTGCGTGTAATAGGAAAATTCACAGCTTTGATGGAAAAAGATGGGAGAAGCATCCCTGGAGAAATATTTGTTGTTCCTCAACTAATGCAACCACTCTTGAGCGGAAAAGCCAGTGAATCTCTAAACCTAATCAAAAGACTTCAGTCAATTGAGGTGTTGAAGTTTGAGATTGAATCAAGGAATAAAAGGATTATTTATTAAACAAAATAACTTAAAACAAGATGTTAAAGTAGCAAAATTTTAAAGGCAAGTATATATGAAGGCGAGAGACAAAGACTATATATATTGACGTCGACCGCAGCGCCGCCGCGGCCGTTGATTGGTCGATTCCCCAATGCTCCACGCCAATTTTGATCGCTATTCCAACACTCCCTCTCGATCCAAAATGTTCAGTAGACCTCTTAAGTAGAGGAATTTGTTTCGTGGAAGAGGTTTAGTCATTATATCAGCTAGCTGTTCTGAGCTGCAAACATGATGCACTTTAAGTTCACCTTCTTCATGTTTGGATCTAATGAAGTGGTAGCGAACATCAATATGTTTCGTTTGTTTGTGGAATACTGGATTTTCAACAAGTTTTATTGCTGCTTGGTTGTCGATATAAAGTTCAGTTTCTTTAGTAATATCACAGCCGATGCCCTGTAGAAGTCTTCTGATCCAAATCAATTCCTTAGCAGCACTGCAGGCAGCGATGTATTCACTTTCGGTGGTTGAAAGTGCGATAATTGGTTGTCGTTGGCTTGCCCAAGAAACAGTTCCTCCGTTCATCATGAAGGCATAACCAGTCGTTCTTTTTCTGGAGTCAACATCACGAGCAAAATCACTATCAGAGTAGCCAACAAGTTGGTCTTGTCCAGTGAAGAGAATTCCCATGTGTGGAGTGCCTTTCAGATAACGGAAAATATTCTTCACTGTTGTACAATGTGCAGGTCCTGGATATTCTAGGAATTTACTCACTTGTGAAACTGCATAAGTGATATCTGGACGTGAAACACATGATGCAAACATAAGGGATCCAACAGCTTCTCGAAAAGGGAATTTAGGCATCTTTTCCTTTTGTTCTGGAGTAGGACAGTCCTGCTTTGTTAAGATGACAGAAGGATCCATAGGCACCGAAGCAGGAATACAGTCAGCCATATTAAATTTATTCAAAATTTTGTCAATATATGATGACTGGTGAATGAAAATACTTGCCCTATCTTCTGACTGCTCTATTTGTAGCCCAACAAAAAAGTTAACACTTCCAGATGTAATATCAAATGCGTGTTCTAACTCATCCATTATAATAGCTATTGCCTCTTTATCTTTAGATAGAATAATTCCATCATCAACATAGAGAGCTAAGATAACATTTGAATCATTGTGTGTTCCAATGAAAATGCACGGGTCGGCGTCTGATGTTTTGAAATTATGGCTATACAAAAAATTGGTAAATTTCTTATTCCAATTTCTAGAAGATTGTCTCAGACCATACAGACTTTTATGTAATCTATAGCAGCTATTATCATCTCTCTTGTAGCCTTCTGGTTGTTCAAGATAAACAAGTTCCTCTAATTCGCCATTGAGAAAAGCTGTCTTTACATCGAATTGCTTAAGAAACATCCTTTCAGAAGCAGCGTGTGATAAAAGAATGCGTAACGAATCATACCTGACTACTGGGCTAAACGTATCGAAATAGTCAACATTTTTGATTTGAGAATAGCCCTTTGCAACTAATCTGGCTTTGAACCGTTGAATTGTACCATTGGACTCCATTTTAATTTTATAAACCCATTTACAACCGATAGGTTTATGACCATCTGCCAAACGTTCTAAAGTCCATGTTTTATTTTTATTTAATGCATCAATCTCTTCATCCATGGCTAATTTCCATCTTTCTGAATCTGAACTTGTTATTGCATCTATATAGTTACTGGGTTCATCAGCGAGCGCAAAGTTACATTGGCTATTCGAAACTTTAGAGCGTGTTATCATTGGATGCGAACTGATATCGGATACTGGTAGCATTTCCTGCACTGGGATGTTTGTAGTTGCAACTGGTGATTCATCCGGAGCGCTGTTAATCTGAAATATTATTTCTTTCGGTTTGGTAGATTCTCTATCTGAATGTGGAGTAGCTTTCTCATCGAATGTGACATCTTTAGAAATTCTTATTTTTCTAGTTTTCCAATCCCATAATCTAAAATTTTTGCTTGTATTCTCATAACCTAAAAACATAAGTTTTATCGATTTATTATACCACTTTTTACGGTTTTCTTTGGGAATATGCATATAAGCATTACAGCCAAATATTTTATAGTTAGCTACATTAGGCTTTGTGCCAAAGAAAGTTCATAAGGTGTCGTTCCAGGGGTTTGCTTAGTCGCACTTCTATTTAGAATATAAGTTGCTGTGTTACATGCCTCAGCCCAAAAAAATCCTGGAAGATTTCGTGAATTTAGCATGGACCTGGCTGCTTCCACAATCGTACGATTGTCTCTTTCTATACGTCCTACCTGTTCGTGCACATAAGGTGCAGTGAACTCGTGAATTATCCCAAATCTTTTACATAAATCTGCAAAATTATCGCTTTTGAATTCTAGCGCATTATCAGTCCTAAGAACTTTTATCTTATTTCCAGTTTGAGTATAGATTAGAGTAGCATATTCTTTGAATATATCTAGCACATCTGATTTGTTTTTAATAAAATAAATATGGCGATAACCACTAAAGTAATTTTTAAATAAGCAGAAATACAGATATTTACTTAATGATTGAGTCTGCATTGGGCCACAAATATCAGCATAAATAAACTCACCTAGCTGGTAGTTTTTGCCATCTGAGGGATATCACGACTTTCTATGGGCTTTTCCAAGTTGGCATCCTTCACAGAAGAAAAATTCTCCCTCTAAATCTTGAGGCTGCAGACCATCCACCAATCCTTTGGTCGCCATCTCTCGAAGTGTAGCAACTGGAAGATGCGCAAGTCTCTCGTGCCACAACTGAAGCTTGTTCTCGCTGGTGATGTATCCTTGTGATGATGACGTAACCTTGAAGAGCATCCTGTAGAGGCCGTCATGACGCACTCCTACGGCTTTTAGGTCATTATCCATGAAGATCTGTAGCTTGTCATGTTTGATAATGACGTTGAATCCTCTTCTTGTGGACGTTGAAAGGCTATACAAATTTTTCTTTAGTTGCGGCGAGTAGAGCACATTTCTTATGTACGTATTGTACCATCCACCGTCGACGTAGGCTTGAATCTCGATGTCTCCCATGCCTTCTGCAAGTAGTGTCGAGTTGTCTCCCAAGTAGATTGGATGATCACTGGTGAACGGCGTGTAGGTCTAGAACCACCTCTCGTCGAAATGTCATGCTGCAGCTTGCACCGCTGTCAGCATACCAAATATCATTGGGCTCTACTTGATTATCGCACAAAATAAGTTCATAATCACTTGAACTTCCTTTTGAATCATGAAGATTTTTGGATTTATTTTTCTCATTAGCTAATCTTTTTCTACATTCGCGGCTCCAATGTACAATTTTGTGACAATAGTGGCATTTAGTGTTCTTCTTGGCATCTTGAAAAGAACGTTGTGTATCTTTAGGCTTCGTTCGTGCTTGCCTGTGTAATAAGGCCTCATCTTGTTTAGAAGAACCGCTTTGTTGATTCCTGGTTTCTTCAATCAAAAGTCTTGCAGTTAAATTGTTAAGAGTTTGAGCTTTCGGATCTAACGATTCCCACGCTGCAACAAAGTAGCGCATACTCGAAGGCAAAGTATTTAAAATTTTTGCTACCTTTTGATCTTCCGTTATGGTTCCGCCCATTTGTGAAATTTGTGCAGAAATATTTTCAATTTTTGCTATGTAATCACTTATTGTTTCCGATGTCAATCGTGCATCGAAGAATTGTTGCCAAAGTAGGCCAATAGTAAATTCGGATTTTTGTTCATGAATAGCAAGTAATTTCTGCCACATTTGTGAAGCGGAAGTACAGTTCATCAGGGGCTGAAGAAACCTTAATTCGATTGCCTGTGATAATAACATCCTTGCCTTAACGTCCTTTGATTTCCAATTCTGTAGTGAACTTTCAGAGTTACTGTCGGAGGAAACAACATTCGGCTTTATTTCTAAGCCTTCCAATAAATCTAGTAATTTTTGTTGTTCCAAAAGAAGCCTGAATTGGAATTTCCATAGTGAAAAGTTTTCACCATTAAAAACTTTAATCCTTGAAAGACAATCTTCGCTCATCTTCTTTGTCTTGGAATCGGCCAACGACAAAAAGAAACTAGGGTTATGGTTGGCGGTTGACGCCTAAACTTCAAGCAAAACAAAGGCTTACTCACTGCTGGCGGTTAATCCTTTTTGCGCAGTGGAAGCGTGCTGGGCCCATAACCTTTGAAGTTTGAGATTGAATCAAGGAATAAAAGGATTATTTATTAAACAAAGTAACTTAAAACAAGATGTTAAAGTAGCAAAATTTTAAAGGCAAGTATATATGAAGGCGAGAGACAAAGACTATATATATTGACGTCGACCGCAGCGCCGCCGCGGCCGTTGATTGGTCGATTCCCCAATGCTCCACGCCAATTTTGATCGCTATTCCAACATGAGGAAAGGAATTCGCTTAATCATTTTGAAGAATATCCAAAGCTTTTCACAGGACTCGGAACACTCCAAGGGAGCTACACAATTAAATTGAAGGATGAATCACAGCCTCATGCTATATATACTCCCAGAAGAATACCCATTCCACTTTTGAATAAAACAGAAGAACAACTTGATCAAATGGTTGAAAAAGGAGTAATTGAAAAAGTTGAGCAACCAACGGATTGGTGTGCTCCAATGGTCATTGTGCCCAAACCGTCTTCTAATGATCTAAGGATTTGTGTAGATCTGACAGCTCTAAACAAGTTTGTTAAAAGAGAACATTATCCAATTCCATCAGTGGAATATACCTTGGCACAAATGGGAGGAGCTAAATTGTTTTCAAAACTGGATGCCAACAGTGGGTTTTGGCAGATACCCTTGTCAGAGGAATCATCTAGCCTTACAACCTTCCTGACCCCATTTGGCAGATACAGATTCAAACGGCTACCCTTCGGAATTTCTTCTGCACCTGAGGTATTCCAGAGAAAGATGAGCAATCTACTGGAGAGCCAATCTGGAATAAATTGTCACATGGACGACATTGTGATTTGGGGAGCTACACAAGAAGAACATGATGAAAGGTTAAGATGTGTCCTTAGGAAGCTTCAAGATTCAGGACTGACCCTGAATAAAGAGAAATGCATCTTCTCAGTGTAAGAAATCAAATTTCTTGGTCACCTGATTACAGAAAGAGGAGTGCTACCTGATCCAAACAAAGTCCAGGCCATCAGAGAGTTTCCATCACCTTCAAGCATTTCTGAAGTGCGCAGATTCCTGGGAATGGTGAACTTCACAGGGAAATTTATACCGGACCTTTCAACTATCCTCTACCCATTTAATCAACTCCTAGCAAAGAGAAATGATTGGAGATGGGATAGTGCTCAGGAGGAAGCATTTGAAAAAGTGAAGAAACTTTGTTAGTGAAAGGTAATTTGCGCTGGGCCTCACGTGGTCTGCGAGAGGCAAGGCACGCCCGCGCGAGAAGAAAAGAAAACAGTTTGAACGGCCTTTCAACCACCGCCACTGACGGCGGTGACGCCAAGGTCGGCGCGCATGCGCGGCGGCGGCGGTCACGTGGGAAGCACGTTCGAATACTGACGGCCATCGCGGGCTGACGTCCTTTCCCATCCATCTGTTTGAATCAGACATTTTCCAACTTCTTTTTTACTAAATATTTAATTTGTAACATTATATTAATATCTATATTTATCCCTAATAAATTAAAATACCACGGATGAATAATTGAATCATTTTTTCAATATCAAACGAACCACCCCAATATAAAGTTGATCCTCTTTAAATATATTATCACCTTTGCTTGAGACCATTTTAATCCAAAACGAACCTGCATCATAGTGTACCAACAAAAAGTGTACCGAACATCAACCATGTCTGAAAAGTGGACAAGGTGTTGGAACTGGTGCGTGAAGACCATCGAATGACTGTCAGGGAGGTCGTCGAAGAAGCAGAGATATCATTTAGGTCGACTCAATCGATAATGAAGGACATTTTGGGAGTGAGAAGACTCAACGCCGTTCTCGTTTCCAAAGATTTTACTTTTGATCAAAAGAACACCCTGAAAGAAACGGCCAGTCTCAATCTCGAAGCGAACCGATGACCCGAATTGCTGAAGAGGGTCATTACTGGAGATGAAACATGGATTTATGATTCGGAAACTACCCAACAGGCATCAGGCATCGGGAGTGGCGCTTCAAAAATGAGCCTAGACCAAAGAAAGCAAGGAAGGCTCCCAAGAAAGTCAAGGTCATGTTAACGGTGTTCTTCAACTACCAGGGCAGCATCGTTCATCATGAATTCAACAACAAGGCTCTACAATAACTGTTGACTCCTACCTGGGAGTTTTGAGGCTATTGAGGGAAGCGATCAGGCAGAAATGGCCGAAGCTGTGGAGGAGCAAGTCGTAGATCGTCCACCACGATAACGCGCCGGCGCACACAGCCCTCGAAGTTCCTGCAGGACCACTCAACCTCTGTGTTCCCCCAAAACCCCTGCAGTCCCGAGTTGGCCCCATGCGACTTCTTCCTTTTTGGAAAGCTAAAAAAAAAGTTAAAGGTTCGGAAATTTCAGAGCATAGAAGAGATCAATGTGGAATTGAGAAGGCCATGAAGGCGATCCCGAAAACAGACTACCAGAGGTGTTTTGCTGACTGGAGAAAAAAGGTGGCTGAAGTGCATCGCGGCCAACGGGACTACTTTGAAGGGGACAATTTGAATTTGGTAGAATAATAAAGTTTTTTTTTTTTTAACTTAAGGGCAGTGTCGATAATTCTTTATCAGAGTAGTATATTAGATAACAAAAATTTATGGGAACATGGAAACAGCCTTTGCACTAATATTTTAATAAAATATGTATTTTATGGATATATCCATTTAATAGCTCATTGTTTTAATTTCCAAATTCATTCATTAAATAGAATTAAATAAAATTCAATCTCTAAATAGAACAAAAATATATTTAGCTATGTCTACTTCAAATTCTTCAATATTTATCTGTGGAAAAAAAAGGGGGGGGGGAGTGCGGTTGATAGCTTATTTACTTTAAGATTTGATTATTATTTGAACTTATTTTTTTTATAACTGTAATGATAATAAATTAATGATTCATTTGCAAACTCTATAATTGTTATATATAGGTTTTTAACCTTTAATTAGACAATTTTGAAATATATATTTAGACATTTTTCATTTTAATTTAGACATTTTTCATTTTAATTTAGACATTGACTTTTCTATAAAAAGGCCATGTGTCTAAATTAAAATGAAAAATGTCTAAATATAAATTAAAATTGTCTAATTAAAAGTTAAAAACCTATATATGGTCCTTCTATGATTATAAAATTATTTCGTCAGAAAATATTAACTTATCATCATCTTGTTTACAATATTTTATTCCTTCTTAACAAAATTTTAAAACTAAGTACTTGTTACAAATAAATAATAATTAATATTCAATATTCTCAAAATTTTTAATATAAAATATCACATTTGGCGAAAAGAATAAAAGTACGTAGATTACACAAAATGACTAGCGCAACAAATGTTTCTTTGCCGAATTTTTATCAAGAAGACAATTACAAAGTTTTGTTCAATGCATACGTTCAGTGTTTTTATAAATAAAACGCCTGAAGTAAATATACTACAATTTTTTTAATCCTTGAGTGTCGGCCTTGATACATTGTAAAAAATGGATCTATTTACAGTTAATCTCATTAATTCAACACCCCAAGGGATCAGAGCTTTCAGTGGTAGATCCCCAGATTCTTGGCCCAATTATAATCTATAATTTTTTAAAATACAGTAATAGATGTAAAGTTTGTATTTTTTAAATTCGTTTTTCCCAATATTTTTTATTAATTTACCCTTTTCTACATTTTATTTTGTTTTGTAATGAATCATGATGTGTTTAATCCAGATGAGCCTGATTCTTCAATCCACCATCAAGTTGTATCCACATGCAATATGATAAAAGCTATTGAGAAGATATTTTTGCCTTTATAACATCCCTTAACAAATTTATACAGCCTATTTTTAGAAAAAAAAAAAAGAAATATATTTTTTTCCCAACTATTTCAAAGATTTATTTTCCCCTTTAAAATTTTTCATTATCACTCAAATCTAGAAAAGGATAAAATATATTTGTATTCTCAAAATAACTATAAATTGATAAGTGCAATGTCACAAAATGAATCACTGCAGATCTACAGAAATAGCATCTTACTGTAGCTAACAATTATTGTCATTTAAAAAGCACAAAGCTGTACTCATCCAGGAGAAAAACCTTAGAGTCGCTCTTACTGTGACTATAGAATAATCCAAGATTATTAAATAAAAAGCATTAATTTATATATACAAGAAAAATGTTCCAACTATAGTTCTCACTCTGTATATAGAACAAGCAGCAACTTGCATTTAAAAATGCACGAATCTGTACATACAGAAGATAAACCTTATTCCTGCCCTCATTGTGACTATAGGACAAAATGGTCATATAGTTTAAAAAGACACCAATCAATACATACAGGAGAAAAACCCTTCCCCTGCCCTCATTGTGACTATAGAGCAACAACTGCAGCACACTTAAAACTACACCAATCAATACATACAGGAGAAAAACCCTTCCCCTGCCCTCATTGTGACTATAGAGCAACAACTGCAGCACACTTAAAAAGACACCAATCAATACATACAGGAGAAAAACCCTTCCCCTGCCCTCATTGTGACTATAGAGCAACAACTGCAGCACACTTAAAAATACACCAATCAATACATACAGGAGAAAAACCCTTCCCCTGCCCTCATTGTGACTATAGAACAACAACTGCAGGAAAATTAAAACTACACCAATCAATACATACAGGAGAAAAACCCTTCCCCTGCCCTCATTGTGACTATAGAACAACAACTGCAGGAAAATTAAAACTACACCAATCAATACATACAGGAGAAAAACCTTACTCCTGCCCTCATTGTGACTATAGAACAACAACTGCAGCAAACTTAAAAAGACACCAATCAATACATACAGGAGAAAAACCCTTCCCCTGCCCTCATTGTGACTATAGAACAACAACTGCAGCAAACTTAAAACTACACCAATCAATACATACAGGAGAAAAACCCTTCCCCTGCCCTCATTGTGACTATAGAGCAACAACTGCAGGAAAATTAAAACTACACCAATCAATACATACAGGAGAAAAACCCTTCCCCTGCCCTCATTGTGACTATAGAACAACAACTGCAGCAAACTTAAAACTACACCAATCAATACATACAGGAGAAAAACCCTTCCCCTGCCCTCATTGTGACTATAGAACAACAATTGCAGGAAACTTAAAAAGACACCAATCAATACATACAGGAGAAAAACCCTTCCCCTGCCCTCATTGTGACTATAGAACAACAACTGCAGCAAACTTAAAACTACACCAATCAATACATACAGGAGAAAAACCCTTCCCCTGCCCTCATTGTGACTATAGAACAACAATTGCAGGAAACTTAAAAAGACACCAATCAATACATACAGGAGAAAAACCCTTCCCCTGCCCTCATTGTGACTATAGAGCAACAACTGCAGGAAAATTAAAACTACACCAATCAATACATACAGGAGAAAAACCCTTCCCCTGCCCTCATTGTGACTATAGAGCAACAACTGCAGCACACTTAAAAAGACACCAATCAATACATACAGGAGAAAAACCCTTCGCCTGCCCTCATTGTGACTATAGAGCAACAACTGCAGGAAGCTTAAAACTACACCAATCAATACATACAGGAGAAAAACCCTTCGCCTGCCCTCATTGTGACTATAGAGCAACAACTGCAGGAAGCTTAAAACTACACCAATCAATACATACAGGAGAAAAACCTTACTCCTGCCCTCATTGTGACTATAGAACATCAATTGCAGCAAACTTAAAAAGACACCAATCAATACATACAGGAGAAAAACCCTTCCCCTGCCCTCATTGTGACTATAGAGCAACAACTGCAGGAAGCTTAAAAAGACACCAATCAATACATACAGGAGAAAAACCATACACATGTTCTTACTGTGATTATAAAACAAATAGACCTACTAATCTAAAACAACATTTAAGCACTCATAGTAGAAAGACCTCACTCTTGCCCTCACTGTGACTATAGGACTACAAGTACAAGTCTTTTAAAAAGACATCAATTTAAACAACAGCAAAAAAAACAAACTCCTGCCCTCAATGTGACTTTAGGACAAACACCCATTACAGTAAAACTCCATTTAGATGACACCTCTCTACAAAAGACAGTTTTCATTTGCAAAATTACCATTTTTGCAATTTAGCCACTCTCCGGTAAGAGGACACCTCTTCATAAAGAACACTTTGGCTCATCAATTAAGGGTCCTCTACAGGGTGGTACTACTGTATTTCATAATAGAACCTAAAAACTTTCATACATTAGAAAACCCAGCAATGGCAAGTCTTCTTCTTCATTCTTATCTCCACTCAATCACACTAAGGTATCAAGCTTGTAAAGTTTGAGACTTTGATGGTGTGTGCTGGGGAAGAGTAGAGCTTATCAATGGATGAGTCAATAATATGTCTTGGGGTTGCAGGCTGAGAATTGCGACTTCACGTGACACCTTTCCAAATCACTTCTCACTTCATGTCACAGCGCCACACCACAAAACTTTTGCACTTTTCAGGCCAAAAACGCCTTCATGCCTGTGACACATCTCACCCCAAAGCGTGTCCACGTCGAAAGTCGCACTTTCACTCACATCTAAACCTGACATCACTAAATAACATTTTTACTAAGTCTAAACTAACTTCTAAACACAAGAAAACTATATCTTTCAATTATAACAGGAAATTGTCCACCTCAACAAAAGAAGAGAGAGAAAATCAGTTTCAAGTAAATGACAAAATAACAAACACCCCGCACGAGTGACCCCCCAATAATAGGATCCCTGAATCTATTTCAGTTACATATCCCCCGTCCAACGTCCTCTCTCCCTTCACAAAGCTATCATCTTGACCGCTATTTAATGATCGCCATTTTATAACACATTTCACACCAACCATTTATATTTTCTCACAAATCTCACAAGCTCATTAATTGCAACACACACAACAGATATTAAACATTTTACATGTTAATTGAGATCCACAATACACAACATTTTAGTAACCAATCCAACCAATAAATTGAGCTTCTGAAATTTCGATTTATACAACCGACAAAGCGCATCACAATTTATTATTGGTACAATACAATTAATTTCACAATCATATTTCACTGTGATTCTAAAAAAACAGCGTCTAAATAATTTTCATTATTCAACAACTAGAAAAAAGTACAGCTGCCAAACAGTTGTATGTCGCAATTATGCGATCATCAACGTGACCTCATTTTAAAAAAAGCTTTACTAACAATCACCAATTAAAACAACTTGGTTAAGTCTGATCTAGATTTTATAGCGCAAAAGAGAATTCATTCTCTACATATCACCATTTAGGACAAACAAAAAGATCATTTCACATATTCCCAGTTTCAGAGTCATAGAAACACCGATGTTTACCAAAGGGATATAATCTAGTTACACACCACAGTCCTAACTTCTCTTCAAGAGAAATACTTTTTGTTCAATTTTCCACTACCCAACATTTATCCAATCTTTAATAACCTTTAATTATATTTTAATTTTTGTATAAAATCTTGAAATCTTTACCTTTCAATTATATAATCAAATTTTTAATCCAACATTATTTTCAAAAAAATAAAAACTTTAATCATATTTACTTTTATTTTTCGATATTATTTTAGTATTGCCAAACATTGTTTCAAAAATCATTTTAATTCTTAATTATTATATCTTACATATATATTACATGTTTGATTTTGTTCCCTTACACTTTTTTTACCCGCAATCATATTTCTATCTTTTTATTCACTATATTTTATATTTGTTTAAATACCTTTATTATATGACAATGTTTATCATCAACTATTGGGCATCTAAAACAATCGTTTTCAACAATCCTACTCTCTAACCACTTCCCTATACTTTTCATCACTATATTTTTCAGCCATTGCTTCACATCAACGTAGAAAAACGACAGCACTTCTCGGCAATTTTTTTTTTATTTCGTAATTTCAACAAACTCTTTGAACACAGTTCCCCAGATTTAAAATTCCCAACTTCTGGTCTGAACACGCTTCAAGAGTTCATTTCAATCATCCGCAGAGCACAATCACCAACGCATGCACAAAGCGTTCACAACTTTCTTACTTTTTTTTTCCATCTCTAGCGGACCACAATCAACCTTTAATTTCGAGTCAAGTCAGACCACCTACTGTCGCTACAACAATTCTACTTATCGCATGGCTCTATTTCACTCCTTTCCCAATCATATTCATCAACAAATTTTCTGCAACAACTTTTTAACCCAATAAGCCTAAAATTGTGTCAAAGCACTGTAACCCTTATATAGGATCGCAAGTGAAACATTGCCTAGGAAGAAGCTCAAGTCTAAATCCTCGCTTTGCACCTGGATCTGAGTATTTGGTTTACATGTGCACTCCTCCCAATTGCATATTATTTAACCCCTAACCCTTTCCAATGCCCGCCAATAATATCTTAGAATTTTTAATTCCCTTTCACATAATCATATTATTATGTATTTAATTTAAGCAACAGTTTTATCTAAAAAATTATCTTTTTATATAACCAATATTATAACTTTTTAATTGAACAAGCTTTTTTTAATTATTTTCAGATATATCCAAACAAATCATCTTGTTATAGCCCGTTTTAACCCTCACAGTTTAAATTAATTAAAAGAAATTTTAATTACATACCTGTGTTAGAGAGGCTTTACCCGCTTAAACCCGGATAAACCCTTTCACTCCCGGGGCACATCTATGGTAATTTAAACCAACAACCCCATATTGTATATAACTTATAACAAGATTTTCATGTTGTATAATTGAAACACATCTGTAAATGATTATACACATGATTGACATGTGTCATTATATCATCATATGTAATGTACTTTGTACAAACTGAGGATAAATAAATAAAACTCTGTAATAGATTAAGAGTTGAGCTGAAGCAGGAGATAGAAGTCAAAAACGTCTAAAATCGAGATGTAACACCCCCAAAACAACATCTAAAGATAGATAGGAAACTGTCAGGATGGCGCCAGTGTAGAATTTCGCCAGCCAATCCACGCTCTTGTTGCATCTGCTGAAATGCAATACTTCCTCTCTCGGAAAAGATATATAAGGCCTCCGTCCTAGCCAAATATATAGTCACTTCACCATCAGCGTGAGCCCTCGTCGGTTGTCACCAAAGTCCTCCTCATCCACCATGTAGACCAGTAAGAACTCTTCTATCTCCATCTTTTGCTCCTAGCTCAACTTCTATCTGTTCACGGAACTTTCCTAGTGCAACTGTGCCTTCGTTTTTTGTGTGGACATTCCCAAGCTTTCCACTCTGCCTCGACCACGACTGCCTGTACTCTGTGAGAACTGTTAAAGGTCTCCCAAGGTGCAGAGAAGTACTGGAAAACTCTCCACGCCCTGACTGTCCCTTTCGGTTACTACAGGTTTGCCCCTTTCGGTTACCATACCACAGCGAGAGACCCTCGGTTACCACAGTATAGCGAGAGTCGACAGGATCGCACACCATAGATTGAGTCGACTGGATACCTGATCACATTTCTAGTCGACAGGATTCTATAAGAGTCAACAGGACCTCACCGCATATATGATCATCAATACAACTTATTACAAAATTCTTAAACTGCTTTAAATGTTTCTGAATATATATCAAAATAAACTTGTATCAAATTATAAGTGTTCTTCATTTGACTTTATTGCTAATACACACACAAAAGACCAAAAGCAGCAGTTATTTCAACTTTTGTGAATCCTATTTTATTATTTTAATAAAATTAAACCATATCTTTTAATAAGAAATGAAAATATACAGTAAAACTCCTCTATAGTGAACCCCAATGAGACAGAGCTTTTGGTTCTCTATAGCCACGGTTCACTATAGCCACGGTTTGGCTATTTTTTTTTTACTTTTCAAAAATTTTAGGCCATATAATTAAAAAACAGCCATACACACAAAAAGAGGCTGCTCTTAATAGTGGTCACTTTATTTTAATTCCTTAAATTGACCAATTTCCTTATATTAATACTAAATAATAATAGAAATCATTAGATGATAGGTTCTTTTTATCATTAACATACATGTACCTCTATGTCTAAGTTAAAAATCAAGACAAATCCTAGGCAAAGTTTTATTAAATATATATTCAAAGATATGAAATGATTTTAAAACATCATTATCACATTATATAAATAATTTTTACTTGAAAAAATTGTTCTAATACTTTGTTGTTTCAAAGCATTCTTCCAAGCATTGCACCATTCAAATAAAGTTAGTGTTTTTCTTCCGTTTCATGTTTCCCCATATTCTTCTAGATTTCGTTTTTTTTTTTAACCTGTCATGCAAAACATTGCTGACTTTAAAATCACCATAGTTCATGGCATAAAAATAATTTTTTTTTCATCACGGGACCATTTATTTGGACTTTTTTTTTTTTAGCCTTAAAACGTACGATCGCGATCGCGGCAAAAGTTGAGGTTGATTCCTCTTTGTAATAATTTTTAATAACTTTATATTTTATCTTTTATAATAGAAAAGTTATATTCTCTTATTTTAATATGTTCTTAACATTTTGCCTATGTTGTTTCACTTTGAAAAGTTCTGAAAATGGCCTTTTTTTTTTTAGAGAGAAATAACGTTTTCGTTTTTAAAATGACTTTGTTTTCTTCATTTTGGAAGCCATTTGGGTTTTTTATATTTCAAAATTAATGGATGCAAAGGTATTCTATTTAATAAAAAGTATAATGTGTAAAAATTTATACAACATACAGCAAAAATAAAGTGCAAAAATCAAACAAACAATGCTGCTAAATTTATTGTTTTGAAATTGCGATCCGCGAGCTGAAACATGCTCAAAATTTTGTTTTTTAATTTTTTTTTTAAATTACAATTCTAAGTTCGTTATAAGCATAGTATTTTTAATAGATTTTATCATTTTGGGACCCAAAATAGGTTCGTTATAGGGGTAGTTCGTTATTCTGAAATCGCAAAGTTTGTTATAACGATGGTGTTTTCAATGGAATGGAATTGGGAATCGGCGTGGGTTCGTTATAAGGGAAGGTTCGTTATATCCAGGGTTCGTATTAGCGGTGTTTTACTGTATATCTATTATTTTTTTATATAAGTTTATAGAGAATTGTTTTAACAAATGTTCGTTAGACAAACCTTTACTCGGGTAAAACTCGGGCGAAGCCGGGTACATCTGCTAGTAATAATAATATAAATGAGTTTGAGAAATTGTAAAAAAAAGCATCGGCCGGGAATCGAACCCGGGCCGCCCGCGTGGCAGGCGAGCATTCTCGCCACTGAACCACCGATGCTTATAAGAAATGGCCATATTTGGGTATTTATTCCATTCACAAAACCAAACGGTGGCAGAATTATTGATTGTTGATGACTGATAAATGTATATTTTGATAAACATGATAATGAAACGCAAATTTAGTTTATAATACAATATAATGCTGCTTATGATTGTAAAACGACATTTGACAATTATCCCGCATGTGTTTCTTTTGGACGAAAAATCAAAATTTATTTAAAGGAGAAATAACGATTTAACCTTAGGGATAAAGTATGAAAAGATGAATTGTGAAGAGTAATGATAAATGGAAAAATAAAGTGTCCAGGAATGGGAATTTATTTAATGTAAAGCAATATTATAATTCAAAAATACCCTATTGGCAATGAGGGATGTTTACAGAGAATAACAAAATATATTTATTAAAATTGTTAATCTATACATAAAATGATGAATATTTTGCTACAATTTATTGTATAAGTTTTAGATTTTATTAGATTTACACAGTTTGGCTTTAATTGTGTCATAAATGTAAGTAGCTACAATTTTACATCGTTGTTATTGAGAATAAAGTTCGTTTGCACTACGTCACTTCGTGACTTTTTTCGACGCGATAAATATAATTTCTAGCCAGTTTTTTTTTTCTTCTCTTTTTATTCTTCTTGTTGTTGTAATCCTGGACTTATGAAGCTACGTAGCAAAGGCGCCAACTATCCGGGTTGGTCTTCAGATTTAAAGTCTAATGGTGGACCTCCAGTTTATCAGATTTTATTTCATTAATAATTTGTCCATTCTCTTTGAAATTTTTCTTAGAATTTATTCAATGGAAAAGTTCACCTAGATCCTTTTGCCCTTCATTCTTCTCTAAATCCACATAGTCATTGATTCCAATATTTTTCTTCATTTTCCCTGCTCATGTATCTGATCCGTACCATACGACAACTTCAAACATGCGTTCGGCCGCTAATCTCCTTCTGATTTTCTTTTTCATTGTTGTGATTGATTATCCGCCAGGTGGCCAAAATAGACGGACGTTCTTCGCTTCGTCTCCCCTAGATAAGTACATTCCATTGATAATTATTGTATGATTTTGTTTTAATTTCTTTTATGGTTTTCGATTTTCTCTTGCTAAGTATTGGCTGTTTAGCTTCAAGCAGTAACCTCATTTTTACATTATCTTAAACGATGCTTAGACTTAAAGAAAGAAATAATTTTGAATGCAAGTTTGGAAGTGTTTTTGAACCCAATAGTATTGCTTTACTCTTGCTTCTTACCATCATCCTGTTTAATCTTATAGTTCTGACAATATTACAACTTGTTTATCTTTTTTAGCGTTTAAAAAGCCAGTCGAAGAACATTTTTTGCTCAAAGTTTTCTCGTTTTGAACTTTTAATGAAGATATGTTGTTGGAGAGTTAACTTCGCACATCGGCTGTTGCTTAGCAACGCCACCTTCCCCCAGACATCACGTGACCTGGCGCCAAACTGTCTACCTGTAGTTTAAGTTTTGGTTTTCTTCCTGCTACTGCGCTTGCCTTTTGTGACTCTTTTTGTTCCTTGTCATCTTAATATAATAATATTGTTAATTAAACAATACTTTTGAGATCCAGCCTCTGATTCTCTTACTTGGCAGCAGAGCTTGGTTGGTATCAAATATTTTTGTTTATCTAAGCTGAAATTTGCTTGCTTGCTCAAGATGACAACTGAACTTCCACAAATTCAAAAATTCAACGGCGATAATTTTCATCTATGGAAATTTCAAATGAAGATTATTCTAGAAGCAAAAGATCTTCTCAGTATAACTGATGGCTCTGAAGTAAAACCTGAAATAGAGGATATTGCAAAATTCTCTGAATGGAAAAAGAAAGATGCAAAATCCAAAATGCTGATCACTACTGCTCTAGAGTTTAAATATCTTCAACAGATTGTTAATTGTCAGACTTCAGCAGAAATGTGGAAGAAATTATCAACAATATATGAACTGAAATCTGAAACAAACAAATATTTGCTGCAACAAAGATTTTTCGAATATAAAATATCCAAATGATAACATTGCTTCTCACATTTCCAAAGTTGAAACTCAGGCACAACAAATGAAAGATATAGGTAAGCCAATCTCTGATGTTGCCCTAATTACAAAGATAATTTGCAGCTTGCCTGATAAATACAAGAATTTCATAACAGCGTGGGATTCAGTTTCATCAGAAGAAAAGACTCTAGAAAACTTGACGGCAAGATTACTGAAAGAAGAAAGCTTACAGGATCATTAGAATTCTTCAGGAAATTTTAAACCAGATAATGCCTTGATGACTTTTTCAAAGTTCAACAGAAATTCAACAGCTTCCAACAAACAACAGCAGCATCAACAATCCATTAAAGATAAAAAGAAGAACACACACTGTGGATATTTCAAGAAGAAAGGACATTGGTGGAAAGAATGCTATAAAAGAAAGGAAGAACAAAAAGGACAACAGCCAAGTTCTTCAGCCAGAGATGATAGCTGTGCTTTTTCAGCTGAGACAAGTGCCTTCCTCGCTGAAACAAAGGATTCCTGGATTGCAGATTCTGGAGCAACGGATCACATGACTTTCAGAAGAGAATGGTTCTCTACGTTCGAAGAAATACCAGAAGGTGTTCCTACTGTGTGCCTTGGAGATGGAAAGAAGATCTATGCAAAAGGTAAGGGAAATATTGATATTCTCTCTTATGTTGATAGTCAGGAAATTAATGCAACTCTTTTGGATGTTCTCTATATACCTGAATTAGAGACCTATCTTTTTTCAATATCTACTGCAACAAAACATGGTTTGACGCTCATTTGTAAAGGAATCAGATAAAATTGACAAAAAATTCGAAAGTGCTAGTTACTGGAATAAAGGACAATTCAAATCTTTATAGAATTTTTATTAAAGCAAAGCTATCTTCACAAACTCATGTTGCTCAGTTAAGTCTAGATATATGGCATCAAAGAATGGGTCATGTAAATCCTATAAAATTAACCCAAATGTTTGAAAATAATGTTTTTGAAGAAAACATTAAAATTAGAGAAAAGCCTGATTCTTTACTATGTGAAGCATGCATCTATGGAAAACAAAATAGAAAAGTTTTCACGCATCAACAAGTCCAAATTCGACCTATCCAGGAGAGCTGATCTATTCAGATGTTTGTGGACCAATGAGTAAAAGATCACCAGGTGGATCATTATATTTTGTATCATTCAGGATGATTTTTCAAGATTTAGAGTGGCCTACTTCATTAGGCATAAATCAGATGTACTCAAGAAATTTAAAGAATTTGTAAAAAGAGTTAGGACTGAAACTGAAATAAAATAAAAAGATTCAGAACAGATAATGGCACAGAATTCTTAACCCTTAACTGGACGGGTTGGGTAGATTCTGCCCATGCATAAATTTAATATAGGAAAAATATATATTTTTCGTTTACCTAGAGCTACCAACTTTCATGTATTCTAATTTTACAGTGATACAAACATTTTACATCCATCGTTTATAAATTTCAGTTTTGGGTGGGGGGCTAAATTTGCATGTGTGGGCAGATTCCGCCCAGCCCGTCCAGAAGCGTGAGAATTTTTTTGTCGGTGTTAGCTCGTGTATCATACTTGAGTCTCTATCTTCCTCTATTTTTAGCTTCCTTTTTATAAAATAACACTTCCTTATTTGGATAAGTAGAATAATCAATCAAGTGAACAGAGAGAACTATCCCTGCCAACCCAAAATATTGATGAGGCTGAAGTGGGGATATAAAACTCAATTTATTGGTAGGTTGCAGCACATTGTCCTGGTGGGCTATGGTCACCATGGCCTGTTCCAGGGCTGGGTTTGTGGTCCGGTTCCGGAGGGTTGTTGAGGTCCGATTCTCTGCGGTATAGCCGTTGGGAGGGTTAGATCTGGGACAAGACATCTTTCGTTCGCCGGTCAAGGAAAAAATAAAGAAAAGAAAAAAAAAATAGCACGAAGGTCCAAACGATAACTGGCACGTTGTATTTGTAAGCATTCCGCGAAAACAGTGGTCCGTGGTCAAATACAACTTGTACCTGTTATCTCTGTGGTGCCGTTTCACTGATAAATAATAAAATAAACAAAATTTAAGATAATTTTGTAACGGTCACGTGTATTTCCGATCGGTTGCTTGTTGACACACAACACCACCCCCCTCTTATCTTAGACTCGGTCCCTCGAGTCGCCGTTATCTCTCTAAAAATTCCTTAAGTCTCGACACGTGTGCTAACGTGCTCTGGCGCCTACTATTTTCGTTGCGTCCGTCCTGTGGTCTTAACCTATATGTCGTTTCCTTGATTCTATCCGTTATTACGTACGGTCCTACGTATTTCGGTAGAAATTTCTCCGTTTTCCCTGGTTTCCTGCGGGACGACTCCAGTAGTACCAGGTCGCCCACTTCAAACTTCCGGAAGCGGTCACGGTTCGCAAGGTCATACTGACACTTTGTCATCATTGTCCGGTCTCGGTAGTTTTCGTCGGCAATTTTCTTTAATCTCTCGTTTTCTAAAATGCGGTTGGTCACGTATTCATCGTAAGTTTTTACTGGCTCGTCGACGGTTGGTAGTCCTACGTCTAGGGACGTCCTCGGTTCTACGCCAAATATCAACTTATGCGGTGTCACCTGTGTCGACGACTGAATGGACGAGTTATACGCAAAAGTCGCCGTTTTTACGAATCTCTGCCATTCGGCGTGATCGTCCTCGAGATAAATTTTGATGCCGTTTTTTATGACGCCGTTGAGTTTTTCGCATAAGCCATTTGTTTGCGGGTGTGCCACGGAAGCCATAATATGTTTAATCCCGTACAACCGTGTAAAGTCTCTAAAAGTACTCGAATCGAAAGATTTGCCTTGATCGGATATTATGCATTTCGGAGTACCAAAAACGTAGAGCAGATTGTCTGAGAGTGCGTTGCACGTGGTTTCCGCCTTTGTATCTTTTACCGGGATTGCGAGTGCGTATTTACTAAAATGGTCTACGATCGTTAGAATGTGTTCGTAGCCTTCTACCGATTTTTTGAAAGGACCTTGGTGGTCTATTCCAACTCATTCCCAGATGTCTGTTGCTGATGGTAACGGTTCTAGCGGGGCTGCGGGTTTGAACCTCTGTGGTTTGAAGGCCTGGCACACTTTGCACGACCGAACGTATTTCCGCACGTCTTCTTCCAGACCTTTCCAGTAGAACCGTTGCTTAATACGGTGGACCGTCTTCGCTACCCCCATGTGTCCTGCCTCGGGTATATCGTGAGCTGTTTTCATTATTTCGGATATGCTTTGCTTTGGTGCTACGACCAACCATTGGTTACCTTGTGTTGCATGGTTCTTTTTATAAAGGATCCCGTTTATTTTTTTATATTCGTCCCGTGTTTAGCGTCTGGTAGTTTCCCGGTAATATCGCGGCAAAACGTGTCTTCCTTTTGTCCGTTTTCGTCGATCTGTACTGTGCATGCCGTTAAATCGTTGAAGTTGTCTTCGACGTTCGTATCGTTTTTGTGGAACGGGTTGCGTGAGAGTGCGTCCGGTGCAACGTTCTTCCTCCCTGCGCGGTGGACTATTTCAAAGTCGTGCTCCATGAGTTTTAACCCCCATCTAGTAAGTCTTGAGCACGGGTCACGTACGTTAGCTAGCCACGTTAACGCGCTATTCTACGCTGAATTCTCTCCCGAAGATGTACGGCCGTAACTTTTGTAGAGCCCAGACTATTGCTAAACACTCTAGTTCTGAGATACCATATTTACTCTCGTGTTTCGATGTCGTTCTCGACAAGTAGTGGATCGGGTGCAAAAACCCGTCATTGTCCGGTTGCATTAGCACCGCGCCTAATCCCACGATTGATGCGTCCGTGTGTATTTCTATTCTAGTGTCTGGTTTGAAGTGTGCTAGAATTGGCTCCTCAGTCAATTTTTTTTTTAAGGTTTCGAAAGCTTCTATTTCGGCCGGACCTATCACGAATCTCTTATCTTTTTCCGTTAAACACGTCAGTGTTTGCTTATCTTTGAAAAGTTTTTTATGAAACGGCGATAATAGCCGCAAAGTCCCAGAAACGAACGAACTTGCTTGACATTTTTCGGAATCGGAAATTCCTTAACCGCCTCGATCTTATCAGTAGCCGGTTCTACGCCGTTTTCCCGATACCACGTGTCCCAAAATTGGTAACTTTGGTAGGCGAATCTACATTTTGATGGTTTTAGGGATAAGCCTGCCCCGCGGAAACATTCTAGAACATTTGTTAACCGCTCGTTGTGTTCACGTATGTCTCTTCCGTACACGATGACGTCATCTAGATAAACCATACACTCGGACCATTTCAATTCAGCTAACAGTGTATCCATGATTCTTTCGAAATGACCCCGGTGCCCCGGTTAAACCAAAGGGTAACACTTGAAACTCGTACAACCCGTTACCTGTCGTGAACGCTGTAATTGGCTTGCTTATTTCGTCCAGTGGACACTGCCAATAACCACTAACAAAATCCGTGTGAGAGAAATACTTCATTCCCGCTAAACGGTCCAGGCAGTCGGTGATATCTGGTAATGGATATGAAAATTTTTCGGTTACGTTGTTAACTTTTCTATAGTCCACACAAAATCTATAGGATCCGTCTGATTATTTAACCAAAACGACCGGGCTCGCCCATGGAGATGTTGATTTCCTAATAACTCCTTTTTCACACATTTCTTTAACCTGTTCCTCTATAATGTCACGTTCCTTAGGACTGCGGCGATAGGCTTTTTGTCGGATTGGTTCCGTGTTCGCTTTAAGTTTAATGTGGTACGGTTCGATATCTGCCGCCTTATTCCACTCTTCTGAGAAAAGTTCCCGATACCTGTACAATACGTCCAGTACGTCGATTTTTTCGCCGTCCGATAGCTCCGGGTTTATATCGAACTTCTGTGGTTCGTATTTGCACGTGGCCGTCATACTGTATCCCACCTGTTCACTTAGGAAAGAAACATTCGCTATTTCCCCGCCGGATCGTAACAAGCACGAGTTTGCTACCAACCGCACCGGCTCGTTCCTAGTATTAATGACATCAATGAATATCTCGGATACCGTTTCGGAAACGTGTACTGATGGTATTAGTAGCCCCGTTCTTCTTACGCAGTCGGGGTGGGGTTCTAAAATGCCCGCCATTACTGTTGGCCCTTTTAACTTAACCCTCGTTTTACAACGTGGTGCAATTTCAAGGTCATCTGGTATGCAGTACTTTTGTTTGGGGTTTTTCCGATCGTTCGTAATTGTGCCTAACCTCTCGAGTTCCCGTTCTTCGTTTAGTTCTACCACGTGGTCGTCCGTGCCTATTTTTGGCCTATACAATTCTACCGATTCGTCTCTAAACATAATTTTGCAATGATAGTTTGTTAGAATATCGACTGCCGAAAATAATCTTTTCCCCGTTTCCTGGAATTATGGTGAACCTGCCACATATGTTGAAACCATCAATGTTGACCTCCAAGTATGTGCACGTGTTCGAGACTACTGACCCACTTATTCCCCGTATAAGTAATTTTGAAGGCATTCTAGCACATCCTAGTGCGTTGGCTATTCCTTCGTCTATGCAGCTAACATTTGCCCCTGAATCGAAAATCAGTTTGCCTACATGTGTCTCATTGATATGCGTGATTAAGCAGAAATTTGTCATACCTGTCCAACGGAATTTTTCCATTGCTGTACCCCCTATTTCTAAAGTGGATTTTTCTATTGGTACCTTATTTAATGTCTGTCTCTCGTTAACCCCCGGTTGTCCTTTTACCCTGAAAATTATGTGATTGGTGTTACCAGTAACCTCGGAAAATACACGTGGTACGCTCTCTACACTGTTTGAAACTTCCACCACAGGATTAGAGGTAAAGTTGTACTTACCACGTGGCCTCCTTTTCGGGCAATCCCAGTGTTTGTGCCCCGTCTGGTAACAGGTGAAGCATCTTGGCGTCCCGTCCGGCAGCATAAATCTTCTTGCTCTCTCCGTGGGCGTTTCGGTCCTTGGATTTCATCCTTGTTTTTGTTCCTACTCTTCCGCCGTCCTCGTAGTTGTTTCCCAACTCGTCGTTGTACCTGCCTCCTTCCGTTCCTTGTTCCATTTATCCGCCTCGTCGAGGAATTTCGTCGCCTGTAGGAAGTCGGCCTCTTCTGGGTTCCGCGTGGTACTCCACGAGGCTGCCAGTAGTAGGCAGTCTTTTGGAGCCAATGCCCACAATGCCTCCTTGCTTGAATCAAACGGCGAAAACTCACCTGCCGTCGCGTGGGCCGTAATCAGGTTCATCAAGTACTTCCCCGTATCTTCCGTGGACTGGGGCCGTCTCATTTTCTTTAATTCGTTACCCCTACTACGTGCCCGGCCGTCGTTCCTTGGGTAGCAAAGTTTTAGTGCTTCCAAGACGTCTTCAAGTGCGGCTGAAGGGTCAAATCCTGCACTTGATGAATTCGCGGCCGTCAAGTGGAAGCCGCCGTACTAGGGCCTTCGTCCAGTCTCCCTTCGGTACCTTGCTCGCCGTCAGCCACGTCTTGAATTCCTCCACGTAGTCCTCGATGTCTTCCTCCTCCAGGTTGAAACACGGCGTCTCTCCGTAGCCGATATTTATGTTCGCGGCTTGAGGTGCTGGGCCGACACTGCTCTCCACCATGTGATGAGGCTGAAGTGGGGATATAAAACTCAATTTATTGGTAGGTTGCAGCACATTGTCCTGGTGGGCTATGGTCACCATGGCCTGTTCCAGGGCTGGGTTTGTGGTCCGGTTCCGGAGGGTTGTTGAGGTCCGATTCTCTGCGGTATAGCCGTTGGGAGGGTTAGATCTGGGACAAGACATCTTTCGTTGCCGGTCAAGGAAAAAATAAAGAAAAGAAAAAAAAATAGCTCGAAGGTCAAACGATAACTGGCACGTTGTATTCGTAAGCATTCCGCGAAAACGGTGGTCCGTGGTCAAATACAACTTGTACCTGTTATCTCTGTGGTGCCGTTTCACTGATAAATAATAGAATAAACAAAATTTAAGATAATTTTGTAACGGTCACGTGTATTTCCGGTCGGTTGCTTGTTGACACACAACAATATATATGTTTTAGAGATTAGTCAACCACACTTTGGAAGAAATATTCCAACAGACAATTGATTCACTTCAGTAGAATTAGTTGATAATTTGAAAGAACATGGCCTTACATATTTAGGAACGATGAGAAAGAACAAACCTTTCCCATCCCTGGACACTTTTATTTTTCCGTTCGTCATTACTCTTCATAATTCATCCTTTCATACCTCATCCAAAAGGTTAGAAATAGTCGATATTTCACCTTAAAATAAAATTTTAATTTGTCGTTGAAAAGAAACTCATGCGGTTAAACTTGCAAGTGTCGTTTTTACAACAAACCTTTGATTCACCACAATTTCAACCGCACCCTAATAGAGAATCAGGAACCTCTATTTTTGGTTTCTCTGGAATAACCACTTTAGTCGCCTATGTTCAAAAAAAAAAAAAAAAGAAAATAGGTAATCAGATTGATAAAAAAGAAAGGAGTCATTTTATTGTTGATCTTGAGAGAGCATTGACTGATGAATACCTGGCCACACGTAATCTCAATTCTCTCCCACCGGAATTACATACGACAATTCAAGAATAATGATGGTTCAAGTAAACCAAGTGAATCTATGATGCCAAAACAATCTGATACTCCAAAAAGGTGCTACAAATTCCATCAAAAAGCGCAGTAAAAAATAAAAACCCTTTGCTCTGTATGTCAACTAAGCGTTTGCAATAACATTTCTTTATAATTTGTGAAAACTGTAAATAGATTATATTCAGAATTTTTAAAAGTCAAAATCTGTATATTAACTATATATTAATTAAATATTTTTTAAATATTGATTTCAATAATTATTTAGCGCTTATTTCATAAAGTTACATAGGTGGGTTGAATCTACCCAACCCGTCCAGTTACGTAAGAAAAATCTACCCGTCCAGTTAAGGGTTAAATAAGAATTTTTCTGATTATCTAAAATCTCTAGGAATTGTTCATGAACTCACTGCTCCATATACCCCAGAACAGAATGGAATTTCTGAAAGAGATAACAGAACAATAGTTGAATCAGCTAGATGCTTGTTACATGAAAGAAAAATGCCGCTTGAACTATGGGCTGATGCCGTAAACACAGCAGTCTATCTCTTAAATAGATATACTACTAAAGTATTGGGAAATTCTACACCTTATGAAATATGGTACAAGAGAAAACCCTCCATCTTACATTTGAAAACTTTTGGATGTAACGCTTATGTGCATATACCAAAAAATAACAGAAAGAAATTAGACAAAAAGAGTATTCGTACATTTTTTGTTGGATATACTGGAACTAACAAAAATTATAGAATGTGGGATCCTATTGCTTGAAAAATTATCATAAGCAGAGATGTAATATTTACTGAAGCTAATACATTTTTTGCTTATCCCTAGTACACGTGGTACAGGCCATGATAATCATGGTGGGTAGAAGTAGACGACTGCTTTTACTGTAAGTAGCACCACATGTCTACACATGTGAAAAGCAGTTCGACTTTGCACATACAAATGTACCAGAGCCCCGTTTGGTTACTTGCACTCGCTAGTGGGGTTGGACTTTTGCAAGAATCGGGGGCCATTGAAGCATTTTTTTTTAACAGAAAAAAGTGGCCAATCTGGAAATCGAACCCGGGTCATAGCGGCCAAAACCAACGGTTTTAGACCATCTTTCCACCGACCCCCAGTACACATGGTACAGGCCATGATAATCAGGGTGAGTAGTTGACTGTTTTTACTGTAAGTGCACCATATGTCTACACATATGAAAAGCAGTTTGACTGTCAGAGCCCTTTATGGTTACTTGCACTTGCAGTGGGATTAGAGGAATAGGAATTGAAGCATTAAAAAAAAATTACCCAAAAAGTGTCAATGCAGGATTCAATCCCAGTCATAGCAGTCAAAAACCAATGGTTTAAGCTATTCATCCACCAACTAGACACATATTTTACTGAAATAGCGACCCAGATTATAGAATACAGTGTCATGTGAATATTATTCAGTTAAACTCTACCAATGAAAGAACCCCCTAAAAAACATGGATGACTCTGGTCATTCCTCTAGATACGTTTTTTTTTTGCTTATCCCTAGTACACATATTACAGGCCATGATAATCATGGTGGGTAGAAGGCGACTGTCTCTACTGTAAGTGCACCACATGTTTACACATGTGAAAAGCAGTTCAACTTTGCACTTACAAATGTTCCAGAGCCCCGTTTGGTTACTTGCACTCGCTGGTGGGGTTGGACTTTTACAAGAATCGGGGGCCATTGGAGCATTTTTTTTTTAAATCAGAAAAAAGTGTCCAATGCGGGAATCAAACCCGGGTAGTAGCAATCGTAAACCAATGGTTTAGACCATCCTTCCACCAACCCCCTCTCTAGATAAGTAATCTATCAGAGGTTGGCATGATGTATTAGTGCGCCATATGTTATAAAATATTTAAACTATTTTTGGTGCATAAACTTTTTTTAAAATATATAGATTATAGAAAATATATAGATTAGAAACACAAAGGTAAAAATATCAAATCCAAATTAATAAATAGTTGTTGTCGTGACCAAAAAAGAGCCTCAGATGTCTCCATGCATCTCTATCACAGCAGCAGCAATATCCACTATCTTGGGTGTGTAAAGCTGCTGCTCTGGGTCTAAGTCAATTTTCTGCAAGGTTGCGGCCATTACTGGGCATGAAAATATGTAGGTAGGTGTTATTTCCACACCAGGACAGTTGTTGCATGCTCTATAGGTTCTTGTGCCATCTGGATATATTACCATTCCTTTATAATAAATAGTGTGTGATGTTTTAGTAACAGCTTTCAGACAAAAGTACTGAATGATACCAATGTTACCAAAACGTTGCACTATTTAGAAACATAAGGTAATAAGACTTAGAATTATAATCCAAATAAATAATTATTTTTGTTCATAGATTTTTTATTATTACCTTGTGATAAAGCACAATTTGGATTATAGATTATAATAAAAGAAAATAAGACCTAATCCAAATAATTTATTAGTGTGTGACGTTTCAGCAACAGCATTGTCACCATCATCAGACAAAAGAATAAATGTATATGTGTACCAATAGAGAACATTTTAGACCATAGAGTAAAAACACATGGTCTTTTTCTTTCTTATATCTCCACTCAATCATATCAAGCTTGTAAATCTTGAGAGAAACACAAGGTAATAATAAAATAAAACCTAATCCAAATAATCTCCTTTACAGAGAGGTAGTTCTACTGTATTTAGCAACTTTCCAGTAAGAGGACACCTCTCCCTAAAGGACACTTTGGCTCTGTAGCTAGGTGTTGTCCTTTACAGAGAGGTAGTTCTACTGTATTTAGCAACTTTCCAGTAAGAGGACACCTCTCCCTAAAGGACACTTTGGCTCTGTAGCTAGGTGTTGTCCTTTACAGAGAGGTAGTTCTACTGTATTTAGCAACTTTCCAGTAATAGAACACCTCTCCCTAAAGGACACTTTGGCTCTGTAGCTAGGTGTTGTCCTTTACAGAGAGGTAGTTCTACTGTATTTAGCAACTTTCCAGTAAGAGGACACCTCTCCCTAAAGGACACTTTGGTTCTGTAGCTAGGTGTTGTCCTTTACAGAGAGGTAGTTCTACTGTATTTAGCAACTTTCCAGTAAGAGGACACCTCTCCCTAAAGGACACTTTGGCTCTGTAGCTAGGTGTTGTCCTTTACAGAGAGGTAGTTCTACTGTATTTAGCAACTTTCCAGTAAGAGAACACCTCTCCCTAAAGGACACTTTGGCTCTGTAGCTAGGTGTTGTCCTTTACAGAGAGGTGGTTCTACTGTATTTAGCAACTTTCCAGTAAGAGGACACCTCTCCCTAAAGGACACTTTGGCTCTGTAGCTAGGTGTTGTCCTTTACAGAGAGGTAGTTCTACTGTATTTAGCAACTTTCCAGTAAGAGGACACCTCTCCCTAAAGGACACTTTGGCTCTGTAGCTAGGTGTTATCCTTTACAGAGAGGTAGTTCTACTGTATTTAGCAACTTTCCAGTAAGAGAACACCTCTCCCTAAAGGACACTTTGGCTCTGTAGCTAGGTGTTGTCCTTTACAGAGAGGTAGTGCTACTGTATTTAGCAACTTTCCAGTAAGAGAACACCTCTCCCTAAAGGACACTTTGGCTCTGTAGCTAGGTGTTGTCCTTTACAGAGAGGTAGTTCTACTGTATTTAGCAACTTTCCAGTAAGAGGACACCTCTCCCTAAAGGACACTTTGGCTCTGTAGCTAGGTGTTGTCCTTTACAGAGAGGTAGTTCTACTGTATTTAGCAACTTTCCAGTAAGAGGACACCTCTCCCTAAAGGACACTTTGGCTCTGTAGCTAGGTGTTGTCCTTTACAGAGAGGTAGTTCTACTGTATTTAGCAACTTTCCAGTAAGAGGACACCTCTCCCTAAAGGACACTTTGGCTCTGTAGCTAGGTGTTGTCCTTTACAGAGAGGTAGTTCTACTGTATTTAGCAACTTTCCAGTAAGAGAACACCTCTCCCTAAAGGACACTTTGGCTCTGTAGCTAGGTGTTGTCCTTTACAGAGAGGTAGTTCTACTGTATTTAGCAACTTTCCAGTAAGAGGACACCTCACCCTAAAGGACACTTTGGCTCTGTAGCTAGGTGTTGTCCTTTACAGAGAGGTAGTTCTACTGTATTTAGCAACTTTCCAGTAAGAGGACACCTCTCCCTAAAGGACACTTTGGCTCTGTAGCTAGGTGTTGTCCTTTACAGAGAGGTAGTTCTACAGTATTTAGCAACTTTCCAGTAAGAGGACACCTCTCCCTAAAGGACACTTTGGCTCTGTAGCTAGGTGTTGTCCTTTACAGAGAGGTAGTTCTACTGTATTTAGCAACTTTCCAGTAAGAAGACACCTCTCCCTAAAGGACACTTTGGCTCTGTAGCTAGGTGTTGTCCTTTACATAGAGGTAGTTCTACTGTATTTAGCAACTTTCCAGTAAGAGGACACCTCTCCCTAAAGGACACTTTGGCTCTGTAGCTAGGTGTTGTCCTTTACAGAGAGGTAGTTCTACTGTATTTAGCAACTTTCCAGTAAGAGGACACCTCTCCCTAAAGGACACTTTGGCTCTGTAGCTAGGTGTTGTCCTTTACAGAGAGGTAGTTCTACTGTATTACCATTGTCTGATGATGGTGACAATGTTGTTGCCGAAACGTCACACACTAATAAATTATTTGGATTAGGTCTTCTTTTATTATTACCTTGTGTTTCTCTCAAGATTTACAAGCTTGATATGATTGAGTGGAGATATAAGAAAGAAAGAGACCATGTGTTTCTCTCAAGATTTACAAGCTTGATATGATTGAGTGGAGATATAAGAAAGAAAAAGACCATGTGTTTCTCTCAAGATTTACAAGCTTGATATGATTGAGTGGAGATATAAGAAATAAAAAGACCATGTGTTTCTCTCAAGATTTACAAGCTTGATATGATTGAGTGGAGATATAAGAAATAAAAAGACCATGTGTTTCTCTCAAGATTTACAAGCTTGATATGATTGAGTGGAGATATAAGAAATAAAAAGACCATGTGTTTCTCTCAAGATTTACAAGCTTGATATGATTGAGTGGAGATATAAGAAATAAAAAGACCTTGTGTTTCTACTCTATAGTCTAAAATGTTGGTCACACACTTTATTTATTTGGATTTGGTATTATTAACAGAGGTTGGCCAACAGTAGTAGGCTTAAGATTCCTTGCATTGTGTTTACCACTCTATCCAATTAGAAACAAGGATTTTTTACATAGAAGTTAGACAATGTTACCATTTCTACTAGCAATTCATTTTACAGTAGAACCTCTCTTAGTGGACACTAACGCTAGCGGATACCTCTAAATAACGCACAGTTTTCATTGTCAAAATTGCTCTCACATTGAAAATATGTTCATCCCAACAGACATTATAGCAAACAATTCAGAGAAAAAACACAAGGTAATAAGACCAAATCCGAATAAATAAATAGTGTGAAGGCACAATTTGAATTATAGATTATAAACACAAGGTAATAAGACCAAATCCAAATAAATAAATAGTGTAAAGGCACAATTTGAATTATAGATTATAAACACAAGGTAATAAGACCAAATCCAAATAAATAAATAGTGTAAAGGCACAATTTGAATTATAGATTATAAACACAAGGTAATAAGACCAAATCCAAATAAATAATTATCCATTTCCATCCAATTAAAAAAATTATTTATTTGGATTGGGTCTTATTACCTTGTGTTTATAATCTATAATCCAAATTGTGCCTTATCAATTCAGAGAAAATTTAAGTTGAACAATATATTTTTAATGAAATTCATTTCAATGTTTAATGGATTTAACTAGTTTACTATAACCATTTATTAAGTTATGAAAAAGGCATCTTCCTATTGTGCAACTGAAAGTTACTGATGGCTTGCGTCCATCTATCCGCCATATAGAGTAGAACCTCTTTAATTCAACACCCCAAGGGATCAGACCTTTCGGTTGAATTAAAGGAAGTGTTGAATTAAAAGTTATTCAGATGATTAGCTAATCATCTAACTCACTAAAATAATTTTTTTTTTAAATTGCTTTGTAATATAAATTAATTATATTAATTGAAACCATTGTATGCAC